>CM075769.1:40494517-40907017 GCA_037974665.1 Ehretia macrophylla | reverse complement strand
ACAAAAGCCAATATCTTCAACCCATAGCATGGTAGAAAGTGGCTTAACCTTCGCAACAAGGTTTTTGATCTCCATGCAAGAAAATTGTCTCAACACGATTCTTGATGCTCAAATTCTAGATACAACTAATGACAAGCAAGTCAAAGTCGTTGCAATACTTGCTCATCGTTGCTTGAGCTTGGACGGAAGGAAAAGGCCCACCATGAAAGAAGTAGCCTTGGAACTTGAGAGTATCAAGACGTCTCATCCGCCTTCAATAGTTCAAAAAAATCTTCAAGGAAATAAAGACACCGAAAATGAATTGGTACTCTTTTCAGATGGTATTTGCTCATCGACAACTGCAAATGATACAATTGCATCCTCTTCAGATGTCTATCCCTTATTGTCTGACACTTTTTGATATCAAAGTTAGTACAATGTCCTAGTACATGCATTTTAAATTTTCAGTTTTTTGTAATAAATTTGAAAATTTTGATAATTCAACTATTGTTAATGTACTTGCGTTACTTTATAAAGGATGAAATAAAATAGTTTTTATTTTGTTGAAACTGATAACTAATTTGAATAATTGTATGGTTACTTACTTAATTAGTAGTTTTTTGGCTGTTGAAATAGGATAATTTATGTCGCAAGTATCAAACAACTTCTTTGATTAAGTTATTATTGTTAAAGTATATTTAACTAGTTAAAAAAAGATTCAAGTTGTCTCCTTATAGATTAGTTTTCAGATTTTCTTATTAGATTATGTCCTAATTAGTCTAATACTATATTCTTGTTCTCCAACTTATCAGGCCTATAAATAGGCACTCTCCTATTGTATTTTCTTAATATCAAGAATTCAACATGTAGTCATTATATTTCTTTCTTCTGGAGCCACCGTTGGTGGTGACTCATCCTATTTTCTTCAATATAAATATATTTTCTCTTTTTTTTTCAACATGGTATCAGAGCTACCATCTTGATAGCCTGTGTTATTGTTGTCCCATTATTACCACTTTCATTGTTGCGTCGAAACAGTCAAATCTCTTTCTTTACCACCATCAATATTACAACCATAAAATTCATCATAATCGTTTCATACTATCATTTTCGGGAATAGTCATATCTCTTTATTTACGACTTTGAAAACCTTTTCATCTATGTTTAACCCGTTAGACCATTATCTAGGATTTTTAGACCTTTGTGGGTTGGTCTCTGTTTCTCTCGATTATGTTTAGACCATCTTGTGTTATTTATGGTCTCTAATTTCTTATTCATTGTGGCTTTGGAAATTTCATTAGCCATTGCCGTTTCTTTTTGTGTTCATCATGGCTCTGTAAATTGTATTAGCCACCACCGTTTCTCTTGATTTTGTTTAGACCATCTAATACTATCTATGGTCTCTGTTTGCATTTTCATCATGGCTCTGGAAATTGTTTAGCCACCATTATTTATTTTCATGTTCTTTGTGGCTCCTAAAATTATATCAGCCACCGTCATTTATTCTCGTGTGCTTTGTGGCTCTAAAACTATATCAGCTACCATTAGTTGATCTTCACGTTCTTTGTGGTTTTGCTGATCGCTTGACTCTCATTCGCTTTCTTATCAACATTCTCTTGTGGATGTTCTTTTGACTACTTTGATCAATGCTTCCAAGACGTCTTAGCAATTCAGTTATCAAACTCAAGTTGGTCTCCGTTTGCCCTACTTGAGTTTGAGGGGGATGTTAAAGTATATTTAACTAGTTAAGAAAATATTCAAGTTGTTTCCTTATAGATTAATTCTCAGGTTTCCTTATTAGATTATGTCTTAATTAGTCTAATACTATATTTTTGTTCTCTAAGTTATGAGGTCTATAAGTAGGCACTCTCCTATTGTATTTTCTTAATATCAAGAATTCAACATGTAGTCATTATATCTCTCTTTTCTAGAGCCACCGTTGGTGGTGACTCCTCTTATTGTACATATATCTTCTCTCATGTCTTCTCTTTTCTTTCTCTTTCAACAATTATGCCAATCAAATGATTTTAAAACAAAAAAAATAGTATTTTTCAAGTGAGAAGGTGCACAAACATTCTCAAATAAGCTCAACTATCTACCTATAATATAGATTACAAAATAACATTTTGACTAAAATCATTTGAGAAATGCAAAATTCCATTAATGTAGTTGAAAATAGTATCATATAATTTTCAATTGTTTAAGTCATAAGAAGAGCGAAGCTTCATACTAGTTCCAAAAGCATTATTTCTAATTCCAATAAAACAGCCTTTCATTAGAAAATAACCAGTGAAAAAATTAGATCATTTATAAGATTCAATTACATATTTCAGCTCTGTGTACATCCAATCTTCCAGAAGATGTATTAGTAGATTATATTTATGACGCCTATGAAGGCCAAAGTTGAGGTGCATTCGGCATGTTTTAACTTCCCATTGAATTGGATATGCATTTATCAAGTTTGAGTTTTGGACAAATTGAGTGTTATTTTCAATTTTACATGCTTATCCCATTGCCTAGAACCCTCTTAATTAGTGATTGTAATGTGAGAATGGGTTGAGAATGTAATGGTATCCTAGTTTTATTCTAATTCATACGCTTGGTATAAATGAATGAATTTGGGAACCTCATTCTCTCGGTAATCCCAATATTCTCTCAAATATGGGAATACCCATTCTTGATAAAACACATGGTAATAACCTATTCCTATCTACTTAGGATGAACTTATTACTCAAGTGGTTAAAATATCTTTTAAAAAACATATTACACACTATACAAACAACATTATTATTAATATAATTAATTATTTGTTAGTATTATTGATTGTATTATAGCCATAGTTATTAATATATATTAACTCTATTGCATAAGTTAATTAATTCTTAATTTTTATCTCACACCACTCTATTACATAATTATAAGTTAATTAATTCCTAATTTTTATCTCACACCACTCTATTACATAATTATAGGTTAATTAATTCCTAATTTTTATCTCACACCATAAGATAAGTATATCTTGCATCATGACATAAGTACGTAGTTATTATTGTATCGGCCACAAACAGTTAACTTACTACTCTTCATTCGAGTTAGTATACTGGAAGCCTCGCCTTCACTACGATTTTGACTGATATATGTTGTATGCGGCTGCCAGCTCTAGATCTATATAGAGAGAGGTTCTCGCTCTAGTTCAAGTTATGGTTCGAGTTAAGAAGTAGAGAGGTTGTTTGCAATACAACCCTAACTAAGTTGCGCATGTTTTTGTGTATGTGGTTTGTGTAATACATGCGTGGTGACATTGGCAACGTGTGTATAGTGGCTGTATGGTGTAGTAGTGGGGACGTGTGGGTTAGGGGTGTACTACAAGGTGTTATGAGGTGGGGTGAGAAATGGTTGTAGTGAGTTTGAGGGTGATGGGAAGGGGTGATGGTGGCAGCTTGAGGGGTAGTTGTGGGTGGTGATGGTAGCTACTTGTGAAGGTTGAGGGTAGGGCTGTCAAGGGTAGTGGGGCTATTAGTGGGGGTAGGGTGGAGCCACATGTCATGTAATTATTGGTAGGGTAATTATTTTTTATTTTTTGATAATATTGAGAGGGCATATTTGTCATTTTAATATTTTTATAAAATTATGTTAGCTATTGGGGGCATATGAATCCTTTCTAATGACCTTAGGTAGTTAATGTGATGGCTCAACAATCATTAGAGAATACCATCCACATAAGGCTATCCTCAGGGGAATAAAATGCAATTTACCCTTATCTTTATTCTCTTCTTTTTATTAAAAATTTGGAAGCAAGTGTAAAAAGTTTTTACTTAAGGTAACCTTCTTGACCACATAAATTGTAAAATAAATGGTGATGGTTCAATGACCAAAGTCATAAATCAAATATAATCTCCTACATAATGAAATATTAAATAGATTTATAAAAGAAATAGAGGAATATGAAGAGTCCTTGTATATAGTCTTATACTGAACTCATGTTCTTGAAAGATTCATGTAACCACCTAAATTATAATCTTACATAATGATATACTTAGTGAGATTAGTGGTTGATTATAACCCTACATTATGATACACTATTTAGTGTGCTCATTATATCCCTACACCATGGTATAACTTAGTGGGGTTAATGGGTTAATTATAACCATATTATGCTGTACTTATTGAGGGGTTAGTGGGTTCATGAAGGGTCATTTTTAATTAAATCTATGATGGGTGGAATTAATTGGAACAACACTATATAAAGGACTCTTGGTCCCTCTCTCTGCTCAATTTAACCAATATACATTTTGTATAAGTTTGTTATCCTATCAGTTGACAAATATAAAAGTATATAAAGTAAAGGGAGAGAAAATCAAGTTAGTCATAGGGTGTGAGATTTAAGTTATACACCACTAAAATTTATCTATATTAAGTTTATATACTATTTTGTATATCTTCAAAGTGATTCAAGAATATCAAGGTATGTTTTGTTATTAATTATTTCATAATGTTATAAGACATGAGTTAAAAATACGATTTTCGTCTTAAAATGTGGTATCAGAGCAAGGTTGAAGCTTACATCTTATAACTCAATTATAGTCTCTATTCCATATTAAAAAATTTCGATTCATGGAATGGATTATTTAGTATATTGTGACTTTATTTATTTAGTCACTTTATAGCATTTCTTAATACTTTTATGTATATAGGGTAACAAAATTCTAAAGTGCACCCCAATTTTGACTAACATTTTTCCTCCTCTCATTTGTTGTTTATAAATTTTTCTGGAATTGTTGACTTTGGAATGAAGGTGACTATTTTCAAAGTTATATAAGAACTCTAGAATTTATTTTCATGTCAAGATTATTGCCAACTTGGATATGATTGATATTTGGCTTCTTAAAGTTTTGTAGTCATTCTTTTGTAAAATGCTTACTAACTGTTATCGAATATAGATGATTGATTGTTAGTCACCAAAGTGACTCAATCATCAATAACCATCATTTGGATTCTAAATCTAATGGTGGATTGGTTGCCGCCAAAGTGATCCAGTCACATCATTTGATTATTGATTATTCAAGATTTTGTAAGCCTATGGAGATTATAGAGATGTAAATTATCCAAAGGTGATTTATTATTTTTATGATGAAAAATAAAAAATGAGTCGTGTTGTGTTATACCTAAATGTATATATCTTCTCAATATTTATAATGGTGTGGAGTGAATTATTAAAAAAATTGCTTATCGAGTGAATCACTCGCATACCATTATTTTTACCCAAAGATAAGTTATATATGATGATGCATTCGATTACTCGCTAATAGCATGACATAATTGATAATGCTCATGCATATTTGGAAAATCAATTTTTGAGTAAATCACTAGCTTGTCACAATCTTTACCCAAAGGTGAAATGTGATGAAGCAATAGATTGCTCGTGATGATAAGAATAAATATGCTTAGCACACTTGCGAGTGAAATTACTAGCATATCACTTTTCTTGCCCAAAGGTGAGAGTGATGATGCAATAGATTTCTCACTATTATAGTAATATATTGCTTAGCATTATTGAAATTATTGATAGCTTCCAATTAAAACATACATCCAATATTTTAAAGTTGAGTGCTCTTCTTAACATGAACTTTTATTTTGAGTATGCAATTTGGATATATTGTACTATAACTTGCTTAAAGTTTTTCAACCATTAAAATTATAAGACAGATTTTTTGATATTGATAGTAAAGTTGGCTTCTTGAAAATATTATAGGATTTATAAGATAATATTTTGCTCCCAGTTATGATTTTGAATAATCTAGAGAATAGTGGGAGAAAGTTAATTTTTATTTCACTTTCATTATACCTTTAATACTTGCTAATAATAATTTTATTTGAAAGGTGTAAGAAATACAATTTTATTAAGAGTGAATTATGTCTATATTAGTGTATTTCATCAATAAAAGCAAGAAGTCATATCAATATCAATAAGGTATATATAAAAATACATGATTTCTGGTTGAAATATTGTTGAATATATTTACACATTATGGGGTAGATCACTAACTTTCAAGAAGTGATATGTGATTCTTTATTTTGACATCACATTTAAGGTTTTATGAAAGTGATCCATTAAAGTGTGTTGGTTTGGTTAGGAAAAGAAAATTTGGAAGCTATTCGTGCCATGTAAAGGTTCAATGACACATTTAAGCTTACGGTAACGACTAGTAAATTTTAGTCTAATCCTATTAAAGTATTTTATGAAATTTGTTGCTAAATAAAAGTGTCCATTATGTATATCACTGGAAGTGATAATTATAAATCCTCATGAAAGTGCTAGCACATGAATGTAGTATGAAAATTATGTGGGATCATAATAATGTTTAATTGTTGGACACATCAAAGCAATATTTTTCTAGGTTCCATTGTGCACATTTTGTATGAAATAAAAGTTAATTGGAATTCTCAAATTTTTGACATTAAAGTGGGACCTTGTGGCTTTTTATTTTAAAGATATGCATGCATCATGTTATTTTTATTATTCCTCATTAAGATTTAGCTAAGTGAATGGCTAGTAATGTGATACATGGAAGAAATTATGTCATTTGATTTGATATAAAACCGCCATTGATGCTTACGAGGTGGGCATATGAAAAATGTGTACAATAAACCAAGTTTAAATACCCGCAAGTGCACGGATCTTCATAGTGTAGTGTGCTATGAGTGCAGAATCGTACCACAGGAAAGCTCGTTAGTTAGTTAATGAAGTAGTGTGTGAAAGTGTTAAAGTGGTAATTGACAGTTTAAAAAGGTGTTTGTGAGAATATAACTAAATTACAACTAAATTAAACTATCTAAGTAAAGGTGGAATACGAGTGAGAGGAATCTAGGGGGATGGATATGCAAAGAGGCAGTCAATATAAGCTCGACATTCAAGTTCTCTACTCCTATACAAGGGTTAAGCTACAAACATTAACCTAGCCAATTAACTTAGCCTCTTAAAATCCCGATTACTAACTCTGATGTAGGTGTTATTCTATCTACGAGCATGGAGCCATAGTATGGAATTGTCTTTGCAACCTGATGTAAAATGTCTGTTTCAACTGAGTCATTAACTTCTCCTTACTGGTCTAGAACTACGGTACAACCTATAGTTCATGGAATCTAAGGTTGTTAAGCTATTTGATTCACTATTAAAGCATAGATATATGACACAAAAGTAAAGCAATCATAACGTCTACTAAAAAGCATTACGTATGAAAGACAATAAGTAAAACAATCATAACATCTACTGAAAAGCATTATGTATGAAAGATAGTACTGAATTTAAAGCAAGTCATATATTGCAATCGAATTAAATCAAATGAATCCGAGACCATATATTAATAGACCGTCATTTACAATATCCTCCCTAGATAAACAACTCTACTAAGACATAATAATAAATATAAGTAGTACAAATAAGAGAGTCAAGATAGGCTCCCCCAATATGATGACTTTATATTTCTGATTTCTGAAATTTGAGCAGAGGTCCGACGCCAAATACTATTTGGGCGGAACTAATTTCCCCCGAATAAGAGGTACTAGTGATGAATTTCTCCTGAATAAGAGTTTTTCCATTAAAAGCTATTCGGATAGAACCTCTCTCGACTAATAACTACTCGGGTCGGACTTCCCCCTAAAAGTAGCTATTCGGGCAAAATTTTCCTGAATAAGAACCACTTAGGTGGGACTTCCCCCATATCCTATTAATTTAAACTACATAAATTAAACTAAAACTAACTAGAATTAACTTGAAATTATACCAAAAATATTGGCATTATTCCAAAATTAATTACTAAATTTGGAGGGAAGGGGGGTTTATTTATAGACAGAAAAACAAAGACACGCTCGAGCGCCCAGTGGGCGCGTTCGAGCGTGCCTTTTTTCGGTCCGCTGGCTGTACGATTCATGGCAACTTCCGGATGATTCCTGAGGCATGCTCAAGTGCCCATCTACTCCATCGCTCAATTTTTTCCACGTGTTTTCTTCTAGGAGATGGTAGATTTTTTGCAGGGCGTGCTCGAGCGCCCTTTTGCTGACTTTTTAGGCTTGAATTTTGACTTTTGACCAGGCTTTGATTGAGTGTTGACCGAGGCATTTTTGGGCTATTTTCAGCATTCTGAGTCTGATTATCCACTAGTTTCGGCCAAATTCCGTCTCTATGGACTCCATTCTTCTATCAGTTCTCGTAATTTCCCCATTTCTTCACTTCTTGACTTGCATTTTGGATCGTTTTGGGTCTGAACATTCACTTTACAGTATTTTCCTACATTGTATCGAAAGTATCAAAGTATTGCAATAATCCCTAAGTTAAGATGCAAATATAGTACAAATACCAAGGTTTGAGTATTGCAAATACAGTCACATTACTATCCCCAAACCTAAACCTTGCTTGACCTCAAGTAAGACTGTCTTTAAAACATATGTGAAAGTGAAATTTGCAGAATTTTTACAAGTCAAAAACAAATGAAATATCCTATCTTTTTGTCAAATATTTTCCAAATATGAATCATGAGAAAGGAAATCTACTATCTTTACCCTATTCAGCAGTTAATGATAAACATGATAAGAGAACCTTTTTACATAGTTTTCTCAAATAGGTACTCTTATTGGAAATGAACTATTGATAGTTTTGGAGTATATATTTATAAGTAAACTAAGCAAATTAAGTTAATCAATTCCCAACTTTCAAGACATGCAAACAGATTAGACTTTGAGATTCTTACCTTTATTTGCAATTAAACTCTTGATCATGCCTTAACCCTTTAACATTTGCCAAAAATATAAAAGAACAACTTACAATATCTCCATATAGTGTTCAGTTTCTTTTGCTTTCTAGATATCCCATGTACCGGGCTTTAAGGCCAACAATCCGTCACCATTATGACTGAGATTGCCAGGTTTAAAAGGGACCCCTACATGCCTTAATCACCCGGGATATCCAAGCTCAAAACCTTTCACTATAGCACATATCCCAAATTACAATGTCTAGGATAGTGGTGCTTAGAGATTTACAACATATTTACACCAAAAATTTATTCAACAGTAAAGGTATGTACAACTCTTTTCCATTTTTCAATTTCTTTTCATTGTTTTCTTTGTTTTTCTTTTTTCCAAAGTGTACATACAAATAGAATAACATAACATACTGTACAGACATGGCATAAGGGTTCAGGTTTCAATCACTAGGAGTTCTCATAACAAGCAGTAATCCTATCTCAGTCATTTCATAATCACATAGCTATCAATTTTGAAGAAAAGAAGAACAATTAGGTTTACTCATGAATACAGTACCTCAAAGTTTTTCTTACAGAGTTTCCTCAGAGTTTTTCACAATACATAGCTAACAACACAGGTTCTCAAATCATCTAAATCATCTTCTTTTAAATAAGGAAGGTAGCAAACTACTCTTCTTATGAACAAAAATGGTGTATTTCTTGCATATTTTGAAAAATATTTCCATGAAATAAGTGCACCCCACATAGAAACTTTGCTTGTCCTCAAGCAAATAGTAATGTAAGACAGTGAGAGTATAATATGCAAGAAAGAACATAATGACAAATGCTACATCCCCAAACCTATGGTTTGCTTACTCTACAATGCAAGTTGATCAGGTATAAAGGGAAATGTAGTAAGGAAAGATATCACCTAATGTGAAGTATCTCTATGTTGATGTCAAAGTTTTTCTACTAACTTTTGCCAAAATGCAATTAAAGATTAGTAGACAAAATATTTTGCAGATTATCATCAACATAGTAAAAACAATAGTTATTTAATCTATACAAAATAGTATAAGGGAGAGGGTCAAAAAGAATTATGGTTAAGGAAACAACCTAATACATAAAGCAATAAATAAACTACCCAAACCATTTAGACTATTTTCTGGGGTTCTAGAGTTGATACTCCTACAAAGACTAGCTCTTCCTGAGGTTTCTGTGCTCACAATATCTAGTGCTCTCCTTCGGCCACTTAAGGCCAAAGCCAGTTCCACAAGATCAATGATAGAACAATGGGTTTTACGTCATAGATGTTACGTCTGGTGTATGTTCACACTCCTAACTACCTTATCAAGTAATATCCAACAGACCCAAACCACATTAAGTTGGTGGAATAGCTCATACAATGAGACAGAGTTGTACAATTAAGCCAATCGCACACAAAAACGTATAGTGACCACTAGTAGAATGACACTAGTACCTCTATAAATGTTCCTCAGGGTTAAAACCCAAACTACGTAAAGCTGGAGAAAGATTCACATAGTACATATAAAAGACAAAAATTAAACAAATACGAACACAAATGAGTACTAGGTTGCCTCATAGTAGAGCTAAGTTTAACGTCTTCAGCCTAACGGTTGTGCTGAGTTTAATGCCACAGCTTGGAAAATTCCCTTTTATGGAATGCCTGCAAAGTCCTGAAGTTCTACAGATTCAACTTCATGAGGGACCGCATTAGGATCGAAAATATGCTTTAGTCTTTGTCCATTGACTGTGAGAGTACGCCCATCTGTGGGATGTTTAATCAAGATAACTCCGAAAGAATATGCTTTAAGTACTTCATAAGGACCATCCCACCTTGTTCTTAATTTGCATGGGAAGAACTTCAGTCTAGAGTTAAACAACCAAACTTTATCAGAAAGAGATAAGGTTTTTCTCAAAATAGATCTATCATGAATCCTCTTCACTCTCTTTTTGTAGAGTTTGGCATTCTCATAAGCTTCAAAGCGAAGCTCTTCCAGTTCACTCAACGACAACTTCCTACCTTCATCTACCTGTTGTAAGTCAAAGTTCAGGGTCTTAATAGCCCAATAGGCTTTATGCTCTAATTCAACATGAAGATGACAAGTTTTACCATATACCAATCTATACGGGGACATGCCGATAGGAGTTTTGAAAGCAGTACGATAGGCCCACAATGTGTCGTGCAGACGACTTGACCAATCTTTGTGATCGGGTCTAACCATTTCTGAAAAATTGACTTGATTTCTCTATTCAATACCTCTACTTGACCACTTGTTTATGGGTGGTAAGGTGTCGCTATCTTGTGGTGGACAGAGTATTTTCTTAAAAGAGCTTCGAGTGTCCTGTGACGAAAATGCTGTCCTCCGTCACTAATAAGTACACGTGGTACCCCAAATTGAGAAAAGATGTTCTCTTTAATGAACTTGGCCACGACTTTGTGGTCATTGGTTCGGGTTGCCACTACTTCTACCCACTTGGACATATAGTCCACAACAACAAGAATATAAGTACATCCTGGGGAAGGAGGAAAGGGACCCATGAAGTCTATACCCCACACATCGAATATTTCACATATGAGGATAGGTGTAAAGGGAATCATGTCCCTTTTTGAGATAGAGCCAGCTTGTTGACATTGTGGGCAATTTTTACACACTTGCTGGGTATTCTTGAAAAGAGTGGGCCAGAAGAACCCACATTGAAGGACTTTGGCAGCTGTCATTTTTTCTCCAAAATGTCCACCACATGCTTCAGAGTGGCAAAACTAGAGTATGCTGTCAGTCTCGTCCTCAGGAATACATCTCCTAATGACCTGATTGGCACAAATCTTGAAAAGATAGGGATCTTCCCAGATAAAGTACTTGACTTGTGCCATAAATCGTTCATTTTCCCTTTTACCCCAGTGAGTTGGAAACTCTTAGTCAGCCAAATAATTGACAAAGTAGGCATACCACGGGGCCTTATATGAGACAACAAAAAGTTGCTCGTCAAGGAACGAATCTTTGAAATGTAGAGTATCAATAGGAGAATCACTTACTAAACATGAAAGATGATCAACAACAGAGTTCTCGTTTCCTTTCTTGTCCTTGATCTCAAGGTCGAACTCTTGAAGGAGTAATAGCCAACAGATTAAACAGGGCTTTGTATCCTTTTTGGTCAATAAATACTACAAAGCCACGTGGTCCGTGTATATTATTACTTTAGATCCTAGGATATAAGATCTGAACTTGTCTAAGGAGAAGACTACAACTAGCAATTCCTTTTCAGTGGTTGTGTAGTTCTTTTGAGCTTCATCTAAAGTTTTGCTAGCATAATATATCACAGTAGGTAGCTTATCCTTATGCTGGCCAAATACAGCTCCCACTGCATAGTTTGATGCATCGCACATTATCTTAAATGGGAGATTGTAGTAAGGAGGTTAAATGATTGTAACAAAGGATAACAAGGATTTGAGCTTCCCAAAAGCTTCCGAGCACATATCATCAAAGTTGAATTCGGTATCGTGTGCTAGGAGACTAGAGAAAGGTTGAGCTATATGGCTAAAGTTCTTGATGAAACGCCGATAGAAACCGACGTAACCAAGGAATGATCGGATATCATGTACCGTCTTGGGTGCGGGCAGCGTTTATATTAGCTTGACTTTGGCTGGGTCCATATGGATTCCATTATGTGGAACAACATGACCCAAAACTATACCTTGCTTAACCATGAAGTGGCTCTTTTCCCAAGTTAGAACCAGGTTCATTTCAACGCATCGGTCAAACACTTGTGAAAGGTGTGTAAGGCACTCGTCAAAGGTAGATCCAAACACTGAGAAGTCATCCATGAAGACTTCCAGGAAATTTTCTATCATATCTGAGAATAGGGCCATCACACATCTTTGAAACGTCATAGGTGCATTGCAAAGACCGAAAGGCATTCGCCTGAATGCAAATGTCTCATAGGGACATGGGAAAGTAGTATTTTCCTGATTTTTAGGAAAGACTGGATTTGGTTATATCCCGAATACCCATCCAAAAAGCAGTAGTAGCCTTGTTCGGCTAATCTATCTAGGACTTGGTCAAGGAAGGGCAAAGGGAAATGGTCTTTTCTTGTCTTGAAGTTGAGATTTCTGTAATCAATGCATACACACCACCTAATGGTAGTGCGTGTAGAAATGAGCTCACCTTTGTCATTTGGGACCACAGTAATCCCAAATGTCTTTGATACCACTTGTACTAGACTTACCCATAGACTGTCAGAAATCGGGTATATAATACCCGCATCAGGCAACTTGATGATCTCTTTGTGGACGACATCACCAATCTTTGGATTTAATCTTCTCCGAAATTCTCGAGAAAGAGTCACTCCTTCCTCGAGATGAATTATGTGCATACACATAGAGTGATCAATTCATTTCAAGTCAGAAATTGTCCAACCTATCGCTTGTTTATGCGTTCTTAAGACCTCTAGAAGTTTGTCTTCATGCTCGGGAGTCATGTCTGAGGCTATAATGATAGGCAGGGTCTCATCGGGTCCCAAGTAGGCATATTTAAGATGTTGGGACAAGGTTTTGAGTTCCAAAGCTGGTGGAGACTCAATTGTGAGGAAATCTGAAACTTCAGGGAAATGAGTTATTATTTGATCGTCCTTATCTGGATCAACAACAACGGAAGCAGAGGCGACCATTTCAGGAGAAATGTCGCATTCATACAACAGCCGTTCAAGTTCGGCTATCTCTGTGACACCCCGAACCCAACACTTCATTAATTACATTTATTAAATTGTTAACTTAGATGTAACTTAGCTAATTACTTCATTTTTTCATATTTTTATAAATTCTACTGTTTTTTAATGCATTTTATATTTTTATAAAATACTACATATTTTTAGGGGACTATAGCCCCTCACCGTGCATGCATTGCATATCGGGATCAACGGGAAAAAATTCACGAAATGTCTGATGAATAGTACCAACAGGATTTTTCCAGATTTTTCAGATTTTTGACATTTTGTTTTGCTAAAATTTAATCACACAAGTGACCCATTTACCCTTACTAAAATGCCCTAATTTCTTGACCCACCCTTTGACTATTTCATGAGAACATTATAAGCCAAGAAACAAAAAAAAGGGTCAAAAAAATGGCCAAAAAAAAGTTACGGGAATAGTAACTTCTCCAAAAAAAAAAAATTTGCTCCTTGCTTCCATTGCTTCCCAAATTGGTTGTACTTCATCCTTATGACCTTAAGACCATTCTTTTATCTTCAAAAGAGGTGAAGGTGTATTCCATTCTTGTATTAAATTCAATTAAAGTTTGTGCTATTATTTTTGTGATATAATATTTTAGTGGTTTAATGCTTGTTCCGTTGCTTCTTATAGCTCTAATGACTTCATAGAATATATTTGATGGTTTAAAATGCTTGTTGAATGCTTGAAAATGAAAATGGCACTTGGGAAAGATGATGAATAGTGTCAAACTAGGGTTTTCGAAAAAAGTTACAATTTAATTTGATTTGAGGCTTCTAGTAGTTTCCAATTACGTCCATAAGCGTGGAAAAAATGTTAATTGCACTTGCTATGTTAAAAATTTGAGAAATTTGATCAAAATAGGCTACTTTAATAAGGGGTTTCGAGGTTAACTCGAATCCGGGCACATTTCAAGGTTATGGCTAGTCTTTATTAAGTGTTGAAGCCTTAGAAGTGCTTTCGTTTCGCTTGTTTGGGTTGCGAAATTGGTACTTGTAGTGTAAACCCACAAAGAGGCATTTTTGGTATTTTCGTGTACTTGTGCTATAGGTTATGATTTGGAGGTTCAAAATGAGGTATTTAGGTATTCTTAGATTGGTAGGATGGTTAGCTAGCTTAACTTGATCATTGAATTCCGCTAGGAAGCTAAATAGCCTAGTTGAACAAAGGGGAAATGAATTAATTAATTGCTTTAATACCTGTATTGCTTTGTAGTTGATCCTAGCATGTCTAAATGCTATTCTAAGGTATGTGTGAGCTTTTAGTTAAGTTTTGTGAAAAGTATAATATTGACCCCTTTGTGTTCGCGTAGTTAATTTCATGATAATTGCTTTATAATTGAATAATTAAATGTTTATATGCCTTTGTGTAGTGTACGTATTATAGTAGTACAGTCTCGTGAATTAAGTTGCTTGGTTTACATGGCTTTGGTTGAGTATAAATTTAGAATGGACTAAAGGAACTAGTAATGAACCATGATAATAATTGTTGTTAGTTGATTCTTGATTGATTGGATAAATATTTAAATGTACTTATGTAACAAGTTCATCTATTCGGAGAAGTTATGAGTTACGCAATATCGATACTAGTTAAAGATTGAGTAAACATATTTATATTGCTTATTAATTGCATTATATGTGTAAAGATACGCTTATATAACTTATTGGTTAGATGTTATATAGTGTTTCTACTTATATGAATTATCATTGCTATGTATATGTTAGTTTTTATACTATTGTGTTTGAGTAATACTTAGAACATTAAAGAATGTTGTACATGTGATCACTTGAGTTATCTGTTGTTTAAATAATGATTAGAATGTATGTTGAACAATGAAATATATTGTTAGTTATGTGAATTAAAGAGAATCAAATAGGGTTAGATAAATTAATGGCTTTATGAACTAGTTTTAGTTGAGAATAAAAAATCACTTCTTATGCATATAGTTGATTGTATTAGGTAGTGATAATTGAAGAAAATTGATGCTTTTGGAGAATATTGAGGGAATCTTGCCTTAATTCGCGCCGGTTTGGCTTCCTAAAAGGTGATGGATCATTTCTATATGCATTCTAAGTGTCTTATCTTGTTATATGCTAAATGTTCGATACTAAGTGATTTAAGTGTTTTAGTTGGATTAGTTTAGCAATTATAGACTAATGAATGTATCATATTTCATCGTATGGTCTGATTGATGATGTGTGTGCTCAAGGACAACCTCTTTTGTTGTCCTCCTTGTTTATATATCAGCTTATTTTGTTATATTGTTATTATTATTGCTTCCTGTGTTATCGAGTCAATGGTTGCGCAACCTTATTATCAAGGTGGATGCGATGGGCCTTTCTGGGCGGCAGCAGGCTTGTCAAGGTTGGTTGCTCTAGCTCCGTACCCTATTCCCTCACTCGCCTGATCCAGAGATTGCCAGGGGGTATTGGGTCGTAGGATTGGGTACATCCGGAGTACCCTTTGGTGTTTGAGATGCCAGCATATCATGATCGAGTCGTGGTTCGTGGATCGGGAATCGAAGACTTGGAGTGATAAGGGTTATCGATCATATCCTTTTTAAAGTGTGGTATTAGAATTGTTATCTATTGTTTATTTATTGTATTAAATGTGTTAAGTTGCTGCATTGCATGAACCCCCCGGTATACTGTTCTCGTTTCCCCTTCCTCACTGAGTATACATGTTGTATACTCACTCTCGTTTCTAACACCTTTCAGGTTTAGTGCTATCAGAGGTAGAAAATAAGGCTCGAGAGTTTTGTGATTGATTATACTGGCTTACGTAGATTGTCATTGAATACAGTTTCATAATTGTAAAGTTAAATTTAGAATGTATTAATAGTTGTGAATGACTTGTAATGTTGTAATATCTTGTAATCTTTACTTTATTGTCTAGTAGTTGCATGCTTGCATGTTTTGATTGGTTGCCAGACTTAAATTATAAGAAAGAAAACTAGTTAATGTTAGAGTGGTGTGATAAGTGAGATTATAATCGTGAACCTTTAACAGTTAATGATTGCATGCTTGTATGTTTGATGTTTTTGTTAGTCTAAGGCTCGGATGGCTTTGAGATGGGGCATGGTTGGAGTTGGAGTTGTATGAGAATGATGTGGGTTATATTTGTGGCTTTATTTATTGTTTACAGGCATCCAGTTGTCCTATAAATAGGGGAGACTCCGTCCGTTTTTTCTAATTTTTGTGACCGGGTTTGGTATTAGGATGAGTATAAATTGTTTAATAGAACTTCTGGTCTCGTAAGGGGACGGGGTGTTACAGGTGGTATCAGAGCTTAGATGCTCTCAGTCGGGATAGGGTCCTCAGACTGCTGGGTAGTGAACCTCGAGTGCGTGCTTGTGAAATGTATCGTGATTAGGTGTGTGCTTGGTGTGCCTTGAGAATGTGAGTGTCTTTTGGGCAATCTTGTTCCCTGAACTTAATATGTGATCTATGTGATAGTGATGTGTACTGTGTGTTAAATAATTGTCAAGTGTAGTGATATAGCTAATTATGAATCGAATTGATCTCATGAATCGCTACTTGCTCGAAATATTGATTGTAACGTGTATACTTGAATGTCTCGGTATAGTTGTGTTGTGAATTGTGTTCATTGCGTGTGATTCATATTTGAACTATCTTGTTGATTAACTTTGTGTTATAAAACTTCTGGCTATATAATAGCTTGTGTGATATATGTCATAATCTCCTGATATATGAACATTATATCAATTACATTAGGTGATATCTTGGCATTCATGCATTGTCCCCTTAAATTGGTAAGTAAGCATTATCCCCTGAAAGAGATGGCCATTGATGCTGACTGGTGAGAGAATAATGGTTCAACCGGCTATTGGGATCAGTGAAGGGATTTGATGCCCCGAGGTTAAATCCGGACTCTCTTGGCACTTCTTAAACGGTACTTCTTGGCTGGAACTCCTATTTGGGAATCTCAGATAGATCTTCTAGTTGGCGTCATATATGAAGGTCGAAAGAATTTGTGTTTATGAGTATTGGTCAATATTCCTTGCGCACACTCCTACTTGGATTTCTTGTTCGGGATTTTACCTATGGTACCACATTGATATTCCTATTGGGTATTTTCTTCAGTATTTTCGTATGGTATTCTTGCATAGAGGTTATTTGGGATTCCTCTGGACTACTGGTATAACGAGCATATTGGGGATTCTTATATGGTGATTCATAATTAGAGAGATTCTTATTCGGACTTCTGGATTCGTATACTTATTCGGAGTCTTTATTTGGCATCCTTAATCATATTTATTGGTGGTATTTTCTCGGAGTCCTAAGCTGGACTTCTAATTAGACCTTTATTTCGCAATCTTAAGCCTTAATTTGAAGTTAGAGTTGGGATTCACCGGACATCGTTCTTAGGAATTTCTTGATATTATCCGGGCATTTTGGATATTAGTTGCATACTCTTCTTAAAGGGATTTCTTTTGATGCTCTCTCAGCATTAGTGAATGGTCTCCTCGTGTGACATTCTTACCGGACTCCTATTGGGTATTTTCATAAGAGCCTTTATTTAGCTACACCACTCGAGCTTCCTTTAGTGACGTTCGCTATTCTTAGTCTCCTTTGACATTACACTTCTTGACTTCAAGTCCGACGGAAACTGTTGCAGTTCTTGGAAGTCATTTCAGCTCAAGAAATTGTGAGGACGCAATTTTTGTAAGGAGGGGAGGATGTGATACCCTGAACCTAGTACTTCATTAATTGCATTCATTAAATGGTTAACTTAGATATAACTTAGCTAATTACTTCATTTTTTTCATATTTTCATAAATTCAACTGTTTCTGTTTGTTATTTTATATTTTCATAAAATACTACATATTTTAAGGGGACTATAGCCCCTAACCGTGTGTGCATTGCATATCGGGATGAACAGAAAAAAATTCACGAAATGACTGATGAATAGTACCCGCGGGATTTTTCTAAATTTTTCAGATTTTTGGCATTTTGTTTTGCTAAAATTTAATTGTAAACAGGGGAGACTCCGTCCGTTTTTTTTAATTTTTGTGACCGGGTTTGGTATTGTGATGAGTATAGATTGTTTAATAGAACTTCTGGTCTCGTGAGGGGCCGGGGTGTTACAATCTCCTCATCAGGAGTTAAGATTGATTGGGGAAACTCATCTATGCATGAGTCAATGGTATCTAAATTGAAACATTCTTCTTCCTCATCTTGGTTCAACTTGTTGGCTGCATCAGCAACCCTTAACTTCGTTCTCATGTTCCCAAATGTTAGTTCTATTATCCCCGTCCTACAGTAAATAACAGCATCAACTGTTGCTAAGAAAGGTCTACCTAGTAAAACGAGAATTATATTTTTGTTATTAGGGCCTAAGTCCATATCGAACACAATGAAATCCACTAGGAACAGAAATTCTCCTACTATAACTATGACATCCTCTACAATACCTCAAGGTCTCCGCTCAGATCTATCTGCCAATTGGAAGGTTACATTTGTCGGTGTTAACACTCCAAGACCTAACTTTTGGTACACTATTTGAGGGATTAGGTTAACACTAGATCCTAAGTCTAGCAAGGCACCTTTTACCTGTTGGTCATTAATTAAACATGGAATGGTGAAAGCTCCTGGGTCACTGAACTTCTGAGGCAACCCTCTAGTGCAGATGCTACTAATTTTCTCAGTAAGTAGGACCTTCTCAGAAATGGAGTTGGTCCGTCTCTTTTTCACGGAAAAATCCTTCAGAAATTTGGCATAGGCAGAGATTGGTTGGATTACCTCGACTAAAGGCAGATTGATCTTAATATCTTTCAAATGCTCTAAGACCTTGAGATGGTTAGGATTAACACTCGGCTTCGGACGGGACAGAGCTGTTGGGAAAGGTGCTTTGGATAAAGGTTCAACTATAAGCTCTACCGTTGGGTTTCCATTCCTACGAGAGTCATCAATATTGTTGCTTAAAACCTCGATCTCAGGTTCCTCTATCTTCTCAGGAATATCCCTATGCTTCTTTCTAACCTCATTGTCTATTACTTTCCCACTCCTAAGGGTAGTTACGGCCTTAGCCTGTTCATGGGCGGTCTCAGTTTGGACATTACTAAATTGTCTTCGTGGATTTTCCACGATCTGAGAATGAAGTTTACTGTCATCTCTCCTGCTTATATTTTGGGCCAATTGCCCAATTTTTCCTTCAAGTTTAACAATGAACTGTTGCTGAACTTGGACCAATTGTAAGAGTTTATCAAACTTGTCATCAAATGATGACTATGCAGGAGGAAGAGCGGGAAAATTGTTCCATTGTTTTCGGAATGGTTCTTTCTGAACTTGGTAAAAACCAGGAGGGTTAGGGATTTGTGGCCTTTGATATAGCTGTTGAGAGAAACGAGGTTCAAAGTTTCCTTGTTGTTTTTGATATTGTTGTTGAGGAAACTAAAGCTCTTGATTCCTTTGTCTCCATAAAAATGCAGGATTGTCTCGCCAGCCAGGATTATACGTGTTAGAATAAGGATCGTAATTCCTTGTATATCCTTGAGTGGCATAGACTTGTTCTTGCATGAATTCGGGAAATTGTGAACCGATTGGATAGTCTAGAGTAGAGTGATTTACTGCAGAACATACGACACAAATTTTCGTGATTTGAGGAGCTTGTGAAGAAGTAGACCCTAGAGAGATGAATTTTTCTACTTGCTGGGCTAGGGCATTTACCTTATTAGTCAATTGGGTGTTGGAGTTAGAGTTCACTTCAAACAATGCCCTCTTTTGGAGATTGTGAGTGCTCTTAGTTTTTCTATCTATAGCTGTGTTCTAAAGAGAATCTTCAGCTATATTCTCAATTCTATTTCAAGCTTTGTCCGCTATGAGGTTATAGAAACCTCCATAGCTTATTGCATTTACCATCATTTTCTGCTGAGGTGTAAGACCTTTAAAGAAATAATGCAAGAGTTCGTGACGGGTAAACACATGGTGAGGACACTGATTCCTAAGATCAATAAATCTTTCATATGCTTCATGAAAAGGCTCTAAGTCTGACTGAACGAATGACATGATGTCTATTCACAAAGTAGTGGTTTTGGCCATTGGGAAGAACCTATGGCAAAACTTTCGAATAAGTTCTCCCCAAGATGTAATAACTCCTGCATCCAAATGATTTAGCCATTGTTTGGCTTTGTCTTTTAAGGAAAATGGAAACAGATGCAGTTGGATAATCTCACGGCTCACATTAGGGATGTAAAGCATAGAACATGCCTCCAAGAATTGAATGATGTGAGTGTGAGGGCTTTCGTTGTTTTTCCCATAAAAGGAAGGAAGATTCGAAATGATCCTTGTCTTAAGCTCAAAGTTAACATTGCCAAGAACCGGTGGGGTTATGGCAAATTTAGGTTGTAATCGCCCGGAGAGAAATGTTGACGAAGAGTCATTTGTGGGTCAACGGGTCGATTAATGGGTCGGTTAACAGATTGAGCTCCCGGAAGAGATTGAAGATTTTGTACATTTCCTTCTTGTTCCGCCATCGGCACTTGGAATCTCCTTTGCGGAGTTTTCTAGGGCTCGGGATAAAGTGGGCGGGGTTCAGAAATTAGGCAACAACGCCTATGCATGCAAAATATACTATAGCTAAATGCAATAAGTAACTATAAAAAATAAACAAATTTACTAGAAGTAAAGACAGAAAATAAGCTAAGTATATTAAATAAAGATAGAAAGTAAACTAAGTACTTAAGTAAATATGGAAAAATAACTTAAGTATATGTACAAGCTATTTTAATAAAGCATGATATAAAGAGTGTATGTGTAAGTATAATACAGACAATATACAAATTTTATAAACTATATGCAATATATACTTTATAGACAAAATTTATACAATTTAAAACAAATATAAACAATATAGGTAATAATTACAACACTTTAAAACTAGTTCACAAATAATTCAAAAACTAAACTAGACCGTGCTTCCCCAGCAACAGCACCAAAAACTTGATGCTTACAAGGTGGGCATGTGAAAAATGTATACAATAAACCAAGTTTAAATACCCGTAAGTGCACGGATCTTCATAGTGTAGTGTGCTATGAGTGCAGAATCGTACCACAGGGAAGCTCGTTAGTTAGTTAGTGAAGCAGTGTGTGAAAGTGTTAAAGTGGTAAGTGACAGCTTAAAAAGGTGTTTGTAAGAATATAACTAAATTACAACTAAATTAAACTATCTAAATAAAGGTGGAATACGAGGGAGAGGAATCTAGGGGATGGATATGCAAAGAGGCAGTCAATATAAGCTCGGCATTCAAGTTCTCTAATCCTATACAAGGGTTAAGCTACAAACATTAACCTAGTCAATTAACTTTAGCCTATTAAAATCCCAATTACTAACTCTGATGTAGGTGTTGTTCTATCTACGAGCTGGGAGCCATAGTATGGAACTGTCCTTGCAACCTAGTATAAAATGTCTGTTTCAACTGAGTCATTAACTTCTCCTTACTGGTCTAGAACTACGGTACAACCTATAGCTCATGGAATCTAAGGTTGTTAAGCTATTTGATTCACTATTAAAGCATAGATATATGACACAAAAGTAAAGCAATCATAACGTCTACTAAAAAGCATTACGTATGAAAGACAATAAGTAAAACAATAATAACATCTACTGAAAAACATTATATATGAAACACAGTACTGAATTTAAAGTAAGTCATATATTGTAATCGAATTAAATCAACTGAATCCGAGATCATATATTAAAAGACCGTCATTTATAATATCATCCCCTAGATAAATAACTCTATTCAGACATAATAATAATTACAAGTAGTACAAATAAGAGAGTCAAGAAAGGCTCCCACGATATGACAACTTTATATTTCTGATTTTTAAAATTTAAACAGAGGTCCGACATCAAATAGTTATTCAGGTGGAACTAATTTCCCCTGAATAAAAACTACTAGGGATGAATTTCTCCCGAATAAAAGTTTTTCTATTAAAAACTATTCGGGCAGAACCTCCCTTGACTAATAACTACTCGGGTCGGACTTTTCCCTAAAAGTAGCTATTTGAGCAAAATATTTATGAATAAGAACCACTTAAGTGGGACTTTCCTCGTATCCTACTAATTTAAACTACCTAAATTAAACTAAAATTAACTCAAAATTATACCAAAAATATTAGCACTATTCTAAAATTAATTACTAAATTCGGAAGGAGGAGGTCTATTTATAGATAGAAAAATAGAGGCGCGCTCGAGCGCCTATCTACTCCATCGCTGAATTTTTGCCACGTGTTTTCTTCTAGAAAATGGTGGATTTTTTGGAGGGCGCTTGAGCTCCTAAGAGGGCGCGCTCGAGTTCCCATTTGCTGACTTTTTGGGCTAGATTTTTGACTTTTGACAGGGCTTTGACCGAGCGTTGACTGAGGTATTTTCGGGCTATTTTCAACATTTTGAGTTTGATTACGCGCTAGTTTCGACCAAATTCCGTCTCTATGGACTCCATTTTTCCATCGGTTCTCGTGATTTCCCCATGTCTTCACTTCTTGACTTGTATTTTGGATCATTTTGGGTCTAAACTTTCACTTTCTGGTATTTTTCTACATTGCATCGAAAGTATCAAAGTGTTGCAATAATTCCTAAGTTAAGATGCAAATATAGTACAAATACCAAGGTTTGAATATTGCAAATACAGTCACATCAACCATGATCCATATTAGTTGTTTGTTTAGATAAATATTATGTTTGTTATTGAAGTGGCCACTAAATGAATCCAATAATGGGTCACAGGAGTTATGTGATCATTCGGCCAAGTGGGAGAATGTAAGAAGTTTACACTTATGGTGGCCTTCATCACCATATAAATTGTAAAATAAATGGTGATGGTTCAATGACCAAAGTTATAAACCAAATATAATCTCCTACATAATGAAATATTAAGTGGATTCATAAAAGAAATAGAAGAATATGAAGAGTCATTGTATATAGTCTTATATTGAACTCATGTTCTTGAAAGATTCATATAACTACCTAAATTATAATCTTACATAATGGTATACTTAGTGAGATTAGTGGTTGATTATAACCCTACATTATGATACACTACTTAGTGTACTCATTATATCCCTACATCATGGTATTACTTAGTGGGGTTAATAGGTTAATTATAACCATATTATGGTGTACTTATTGAGGAGTTAGTGGGTTCATGAAGGGTCATTTCTAATTAAATCCATGATGGGTGAAATTAATTGGAAGAACACTATATAAAGAACATTTGGTCTCTCTCTTCACTCAATCTAATCAATATACATTTTGTATAAGTTTGTTATCCCATCAATTGACAAATATAAAAGTATATAGAGTAAGGAGAGATAATATCAAGTTAGTCATAAGGTGTGAGATTTAAGTTATACACCACTAAAAGTTATCTATATTAAGTTTATATACTATTTTGTATATCTTCAAAGTGATTCAAGAATATCAAGGTATGTTTTGTTATTAATTATTTCATGATATTATAAGACATGAGCTAAAAATCCGATATTCGTCTTACAACAAGAACTAACACAACTTTTGAATTGAGAGAAATAAGAAGAGAATTGGAAAACCACGGATTAGATGATAAATCATTTAAACAATAAAAAAAAAATCAACAAAAGAGATGATCCAAATTACCTGTTGGGATCTTTTCCTTTTCTTTCTTTTAAATCGAAACTAAAAGATTAATCCTTTCATTGGTTTTCCTTTTTATCCAAACACACGAAACATGAATTTTCTTCTACTTTCATGGATTTTTCCTGTCATTTTCTTTTCTTTCATTTTCCTCCATAATTCAAAAGTACTGATTATCCATCTCTGCATTGTGGAATTTCTCTCTTTAACGCGTACCAAAAAGAGATTCAAAATCATTAATTTGTGTCCGCTTTGTGGAATCTCTCAAGGAGAAAAAAGACCTCGTTTTTGTCCCATTTAACAGACATTGACAAGACATCAAAATTATTGCAAGTTCTACCAATTTCGCTTCATGTAAATTTGCCAAAGCGGTGGGAAGCTATCACCCAGTGACTATGCTACAATTCTTTTTTTTTTTTACTACGCTACGATCCTGAACCAAGGAAATTGTTGGGAATCATGCATGGTATTTAAAATTTTTATAATTAAATAAAACGTAGCAGAAACAAATAATACTCATGCATCTGTTTATGGCTAATTACGTAGATTACAACATGCATAAATAATCAACTATTAATTATGCATTAAAGATTTCAGGATTGCCTTTCTAGTGACGAATCTGATGTAGAATCTGAACAATCCAAAGCTTCACAATTGTGAAGCCTCCGAAAGTATCCACATAGAATCTGCACCCTTAATTGGACTTCACCCTCACTAGGTTTTCTAGAGAAATCCTACATATTATTCTGACTATGATTTTTGTGCTAGCTAAACCTGTTAGAATAGTACAATATATGGGAGACACATGTGACCTAGGGCCACATGTAGACTGGACTTAAACTAACCACTCTTGGGCTCCATAATAATTAGATCAATATCAAGTTACTACGAGCCCAATTAAATTAATATTTAGGACGATCCTAAATTTAATTTAATCTTTTCTCTAATCCAATTAATCTGCGAATTCAATTTGTGTGTGACCTCTCGGGTTCATAATTAATTGGCAATGAAATAATATTAATCTAATTAATATTTAATTAGAACTCTTCTAATTTAATTCTCGCAAGTCGTGAGTAATACCTAGCAGTATATCACAACTACCCAACTAATAATGAAGTGAAATTCTACGAACCCTTTAGTAATAATTATGCAATCAATTCCTTCTGTGTAAATAATCCCGATTGAGCCAATGTCATGGATAGGGTCGTCAAACTCTATTACTCAATCATATGTCCAAATCTATTTAATCAGTAACTTATGAATAATACGTGGAACAACTTCTACTATTCTACCTCGGCCAAGGATTTCTAGTTAATCGATTAATAGATCGCATAGAATCCTTAATTGACAGATTCCGTACCTACACGCACCTATCTCCATGCTGGAATAGATCGTAACCACTGAGTACATTATCCAATCCTTGATGAGGACTAGCTTTATTGCATCAGCAAATGATGTTATCTTTAATACAAGATAACCGTGGTGTCTCAGGTCTAAGGACTAATTGCACCATTACACTATACAACAAATTATTGACCATTCCACGTAATTCATTGTATTAGCGGTCATGTCCAGTCACTTGTTTTCAACAAGTACTTATACATCTACCCTTACGATATGAGACTAATCGCCCAAATCAATATCCTATATTATCTGGATGGTAGACTGCAATCCGATCTTTTTGGATAAACTAACGCCTAATTAACTTATCCTATGATCGAGGACTATTTTAGAATATATTTATGAATATATATTTTGTCAATCATATATTTACTCTTAAGGATAGAATCTATAAATATTATTCTAAGGACTCTTATTTAAATAATTAATTGTATTAATTATATTTAAATAAATTGCCCACATTAAATAAATAATATAATTATTATTTCCTAAAATTGGCATTTAGGGCATATAATCCAACAATCCCCTACTTGCACTAAAGCCAATTACCCCGGTATCTCATACCTATCTTCTCAAGATGGTAATTTGATGATTGCTGAATCATTGCCTTAGTCAGTGGACTAGCACTATCAACTGTTGACGTTATTTACTGCATAATATCATTCTTCCCACAATCTCTGATCGATGTGGTAATGCCTCTTTAACGTGTTTGGATCTCTAGTGAAACCCATGTTCCTTAGCTTGCGCTACAGCTCCATTATCGTCACAGGCACTACCCGTTGACTTAATGGAAAGAACCATCCTGAGTTCAGTTACGAACTACAAGATCCAAACTGTTTTCTTTCGTTACATCTGATGCAACAATGTACTCAACCTTTGGAATTTGCAATTGTACCAATATTTGGAACCTTTCCAAATAATTGCTCTTCCGTTACAGGTGAGTATGAACCCATGTATGGATTTCCAATAATCCATTTCAGACTCTCAGCCTAAAATTGTAAAACTTTAAGTTTCGCATTCTCCATATACCAAGAATATTTCTTCAGTGCTTCTCAAGCGCTTAAGAATGTTCTTGATTGCTTTCCAGCATTCCTAACCTGGATCAAACAGACATCTGCTCATAACACTTATAGCGTTTACGATATCATGTCTTTATACATAACATGACGTATATAAGATTCTTTATTGCTGTAGCACTTTGAACCTTATGTGTCCTGTTTATCTCCTTTTAGCAGTTGTAGGACTCACATCCCTAGAGAGATAAACGTCATGTCTTAAAAGAGAAAATTCCTCTTTTTAGAATCTGTGGACATGTTAAACACCTTTAACACCGTTTTGGGAAGAACCCATTAATCCTTTTGATCTATCAATATAGATCAACTTCCAAGGATTTAGGTGGATTATCCCAAAATTTACTTGGAGAAATTATTTGAATAACTAGACCTACTTGTGTAGTCAAGATTCAACTTCATTCTCAATGAAGTCAATCGAATGTTCTAGATTCTTTAGGCTTGGTTAAGTCCATAAATAGATCCTTTTAGTTTGCACTTTTTGTGACTCATCACTGGACTCAAAACATATTGGCAATCCCATATTAATGTCTTCATTAATGAAGTCATTATGGAATGTCGTTTTGACATCCATCTACTATACATCATAACAGTAGAGTACAACTATGGCCAATAAATTATAATAAATTTCAACAATTGGTGAAAAGATTTCCTCATAGTCAACCCCTTGCTTATGACTATAATCTTTTACCATTTGTCCTAAAGGTCTCCATCTTTATTCATTTAAGATCTTATGGCCTCATGCCATTTAAGCTTATGTCAAACATAACTTTTCATAACTGACAAAAATCATCAACATGATTATTGTCATTTTACTAATCTGGGAAAACTGTGAAATAATTAGTTGCTCTTGGATTGGGTTTTTCTAGAATCAAATCCTAGATTTGACTCGGGTTAGCTGGTTTGCTCGGTAACTCCTACTGAGTCATACTTTTCTTCTCACACTATCTTCTCAAATGAACTATTCTTCCAAGAAGAAGTTGTACTTGCTAACAGACTCTCTAGTCAGCAAGGGAATAAAAGTTATATCCCATCAAATCCTTGGGATAACCAATTAATCTTGTCCAATCTCTTTTCCAATTTATTAATCTAAAGCCTTTGATTGAAAACAAGATAATCCTCATTCTTAACACCTTAAGACTAGGTATCCTGTTCTCTCATATCCTATATGAAGTACTTAAGATTAATTTGGAAGTGACCTTATCCAAGAGATGGACAGCTATAAGGAGAATATAGCAGCATAGGCTAAATTATAAATCAGTATAGTTTATCAATTATAGACCATGTCCAACAAGGTCCAACCCATTCTCTTCAACACTTCATCAAGCATTAGAATACCAGAAGGAGTTAATGAAGTAACTATGTTATTTTCCTTTGAGATACTATTAGAAATTAAAGCTAAGAATTCTCTATGATCTCATCATTGAGACTTACTTCTCATTTTTAGTTTGATTTACTACTTTAGCTCTGAATTCCTTGAACACTTCAAACGATTCAGATTCATACATATGACAATCATATGTAAGGTAGCTAAATTCTTATTGGGCTATTTCGCCAAAAGGCCCATATACATCTCTATGTATAAACCCTAAATATTTGTGGTCCTTTGACTTTGTCTTATAAAAGGTGATTTGATTAGGTTGAGAACACAAGATTCACGTGTTGGGAATGTCCCGGGGCCTCAAGGGCTTACTAGTCATTCTCTCACCAATTGAGTGATTCTTGTCTCTCATCTATGACCTAATCGTAAGTGCCACAATAATATAGAGTTATTAGTATCTCTAAATCTCTCATATTACTCGTTTATCTTGTCATTATCCATATAAGACTCTATTCATTAATTCACTAGTATCTCATTTTTTTCCCAAATAAATGAAACACATGAACAACAATTATTCCAAAATTAATGAACACCCAGATGGGTAAACGAGAAAACAAGATGTATTTATAGAGGACATCTATTTATCTTCAAACTTTTTGAAGTCCTTTGGTTTTTCCTCTATTACTAGTTCTCCTTTCTTGTAGTAGAAATAATTACCAATCAAGATTCATCTTTCCAGATCTACCCTTGATATATGACTCTCATTTCCAAGGGTTGTGTCAAATGTGTTCACACGGAGAAATCCATTATGAATGAAAAGAGTGAATCGAGAATTGACTTTGAGGATTAGATTTGTCTGCATATGATAAGCCATGAATAAACTCATGGACTCAAGATACTCATCTTGAGAACACATGCTCTCAAATCAATCCTTCTAGTTATCCTTTATTTGGAATAATTTTCTAGATATCTCATATCTACCACTAGATATCTCATATCTAGTTGTCCTTTCTTGCTTACTTCACAACTCTTGTAAGTAATTAATGATGGATACATTATCCATGCTCTCTTGCTTCTTTTTGACAACTTATCTTGGGCACCTAGAACATGTATGACTTTCTCTGATTTGAGAACAATTCTCAAAATATTGAGCTAGTCATCGAAGTTTGGTCTAGTTAAAACAGAAGGTTGGGTTCACATTCGATATTATATATAGGCAGTAATTTCTAAGGATGTTAGATAATTATATTATTAACCATTTGATTTGGGTCTTTAAATCAAACAGTAACCCCCACTAAATTTTTTCGAATCCCATACTTCCCTAGTGGAAAACGGAAAAACAATAAGATTTTTTCTTAGTGGAATTGGGGGCCCATTCACTTTAATCCACCTCACATTTTAGATTTTTGGTGAAGTCAAGACAAATAGGTGAATAACCTCTTTATTCAATGTATCTCATACAAATTCCAATTGTTCTTGCCTCCAATCCGTTCGACCTCACATTATAGATTTTTGGTCTCCAAGATTGTTTAAGTTAAACCCATTTATCCTGAAATTTTGGATCAATGCAATACCGACACCTCACATGATACATTTTTGGTTGGCAGTAAGAATCCAAATTTTACACATCTTATGCTTATATAAACTTAGTTCATATGTTGATACAAATAAATAACTCCTATGTGTCCATAGCCAACTACTTACTTGCCCAACACATAAACCAATCTACGATAACAGAAGGCAATGATATAATCTTCTCAAGACTACACCATTATTAACTTAATATTTAAATTTGGGAAGGTTTGCTGGTCTTTAGTTTATGTCTCACTTTTCACATGCTTTTAATTTCAATTTATCGCATAAATAAAATAGAAACATATATGCATTCATCATATATTTATTGCATAAATAAATAAATAAATGCATAAAATAAAAATGTGATGATCATGGACTAGAAGTACTATCAACCCGAGCCATTAGGTTGAATACCTAAATCAAATAAAGGGCGCACAAGATAGATTCATGGGCTGCTCCTCCTTGGCTTCACAAAACTCTTTCGCAAACTGGGTTTACCAACTCTTGATGTCTTCATCTTGATTTTCCATTACATTCATGTCCTTAGATTCCTAATCTAGTGGAGATACATAAATAGAAATAGGGTTTTACATATTTAAAACGGGGATAAGAGGCATGCAAGCCCCATTTTAAAATATTACATAAAACCCAAAATGGGTAAATAAATAAAATAATGAACTTCATTCATTCATTCACTCATCCCTTCATACATCTACTACTAGTTCATGATCTCTCACAAACATAGCAAATGATAAAGAAAAGTAATCCACGAATATAGCACAATTAGACTGTGACGCCCGAGATTTAGCCATGCATTCAATTACTGTTGCATCCCTTACTTACGCATTTCCTTCTGTGCCTTATTAACTGTCTTCTTAAATTACTATTCACTTCATTTTTCAACTTCATTCTATTAGTGAAGTAGCATTTTTATTAAATCATATTAATTGTGAGAGTAGTAGGAAAAATGTGCATTTGAGCTAGAGGCAATAGGAGAGCTCGTTTAGAAAATGGGTTTTAGTAGTTCAATGAATAGTGTTACGTAACTAACTTAGAGATTTAATTAGCTAGCTCACCTCCTTTACTTTAGGCTCGTTTTAAGCTTACTACGCGCATTATATTAGACCACTTAAGCACCCAAACAAGACCCCACCCTAGCTTAGTCAATATATAGTCATTTTAGCTCATAACATAAGAAAGAAAAAAAAAAAAGCTGAAACAGGAGCAGAAACCCGACAGCAGCATTAGGAGGAAAGGAGGAGATTTTGCTCACCAATACTTCAATCCAAGCCCTTGCAAGCTAGATACAAGTAGTTTAGAGTGTCCTCTAGCCTTCCCCGAGCTTTCACGCGCATTAGGTGAGGGATTTGCACATTTATTTTCCATTTTCTAAATGTTATAACTTTCTTGATTTGGTGGATTTGCTAACGAATGGTTATGGAATGCTCAAATATGATAATGTATGCTATATACAAGTGCTAGAGACCATATTTGTACTATTGTTTCGTAATTTAAACGGTAGGAATCGATAGTTAATTTGTGAGAGTGAATAGTGACGAAAATTCTAGGGTTTGTGTAATTGCATGAAATGGCTTGATTCAACACTCCTAATAGATGCTTTAGGTGCTAATGAATGTAGTCTAATAGCCCCATGCACTTGAATTGCTTTAGAATCGCATAAATCATGATTTAGCCAACTTTAACAAAGGGGTTTCGGAGTTAATGCGAATCCGGGTGGAATTGGGCTTCACTTTGAGTATCCTTAGGTTACCTAAGTGCTATAGAACCTTTGCTAACCTTTGTTTAAAGCCCGGATAAGGTGTGTGTAGTTTAAAGCCATAAGAGGGAATTTGGGGATTTCGGGGTAATCGTGGGCGATTGAATGAGTTAGAGGGTTGAGAGGGTACCTTGAGGGTTATTTAGAAGATTGGGAGAGTTTCCTTTGAAAATGGAATCATTAACCTTGGTTTGGAAGAGGAATAGTTTGAAAAACAAAGGGGTTTAGGTGCAATTTAGGTTGTCTCGCACTTCTAAACCCATGTCATGACTTCTTGAGTGTTTATAAGTGATTTTAAGTTGATTTGGAGCTTTTGGTATGATTCTAAACTTATCTTGCATATGTCTCTTTGTAAAACTGCATATTTGCTTATATAATTGTTCTATTCTAATTGCATCAAGGTCAACCTACTTTGTTGATCCTCCTACGTGTTAAAGCTTATATTATTGCTAGTAACTTGTCATTGTTAAGTGCATTGCATCGTGGTTGCACAACCATAGTGTCAGGGGCGGATGTGTTGAATATCGGCTGAGCGGCAGAGGGCTTGCCGGTGGATATTCAAACTCCGTGCCCTAGTCCCTCATTCGCCTGGTCTGGAGATTGCCAGGGGGTGTTGGGTCGTAGGTTTATCGGGGTACATCCGGAGTACACCCACTAGAGTGTTTGGGGATTTTGACGGCTTATCGTGATCGTGCTCGTGGTTCGAGGATCGTGATTGAAGACTTGTGAAGATTGGTGTATAGGGGTTTGTGAAATGTATCCTTTAAATGTTTGGTTATTTAAGTTATCATTGGTTCTTTAATTGTATAAGTGTTATTGTTGTATAACTGTATTATCTGTTGCATTGCACGCCCCGGGACTATATCCCTCACTGGGCAACAGTGGTTGCTCATACCTCGATATATGTTTCAAGAGACGCTGTGGGTGATCCCCACCTTGTTGAGGTGGTGGAGGAGGAGGAAGGTCAGATTGATCCTTTGCCTTAGTTGCTGAGCGTGATAGTTTGAGGTGGTTGAATTTCTTACTGCTTTGTGGAAAGTTCAACTAATTGTCTTATGTACTATTTTGTGGCCTAAGGGCTATGTATATGTTTGTTGTGTAAAGTTGAAGGATAGTAGATTACGATGTAGAATTGGAAGCCATGTCTTGTAATAACTTTTATTCCTACTTTTATTTCCTTGCATGCTTGGGAGTGAATGGTATAAGATACAAATGTTTTATCTTTTAATGATGTATTATTGATATCCTAGATTGTCATGGCTACTAGGCTATGTCGTAAACAAAGTTCTTGCATGCTTGTGTGGTTTTGGATTTGTTGTTTGCTTTAAGGCTCGGATGGCCTTGAATCTTTGTTATATAGCCATGAAAAGTTTGTTTACCTTGTAGTAACCTTATTTGCAAGTTTACAGGTTTTCAGAATGTCCACGGTACAGGGGAGACTCTGTCCGTGTGTCGAGTCCGGACTTAACCTTTAGCTTGGGGGTTGGGTCGGGGCGTGACATTTAAGTGGTATCAGAGCTATAGATTACATGAAGCCGGGTTAAATTTCTCGGTCTGTGGGTAGAGATTTGTTATGTGACTTTGTGAATGCATGAGTCCTTGATTTTGATTTGCCTAAGTGAAATTTGAATTAGGAATGAACATGCTAGCATGGAAATAGAACATCAAGAGTATAGAATGTCAAGTATGATCTAATGACTTATGTGTACTTCAAGAATGTGGAATATTTATTTGAATTTCTATGTATTTGACTTTATGTGAATCTATTTGGACTTTTCTTTATGTGTTTACTTATAAATTGCATATATACATATGTATACCTGTCATAACACTTTGCATTCTAGCTATTCGAGATGGGGCCTCGCCGTCGTACTGAGAATCAGAATGTGGGTAGACAACCAGAGGGGATTCATGGGCAAGATGATGATGTGGCAGAAAACGCACCGCAGGTTCCAGAACCGAGCACTGCACAAATCTTGGCCACGATGGCCACTGCTATGAACACTATCGCCCAGTTTGTGACACAGCAGGGTCAGCCAGGGGTAGTTGGAGGTAATCAGGCTGCGAGAGCCGGAGGTAGTGGCCCTACCGGAGGGAATCTGTATGATCAGTTTATCCATCATGGGGCCTATACTTTCTTTGGAGAACCGGACGATATGAAGGCTGAGATGTGGCTAAGGAAGTTTGAGAGAGTGGCAGCAATACTCGAGTGCCATGATGACAGGAAGATTACTTATGCTACTTTCTTTCTCGAGGGTGATGCTGAGGATTGGTGGCGTACCATCAGTGAGAAATGGGAAGCCGAGGGGGTTCATCATTCGTGGGCCGACTTTGTCCGTGAATTCCGAGACAAGTACATATCGGTGGTTGCCCGCGAGAGGCGTCAATCAGAGTTCATAAACTTGAAACAGGGGAATATGTCAGTAGATCAATATGAGGCTACTTTTACCTGGCTTTCCCGTTATGCACCAGCTTTGATTCAGTCGGAAGACATGAAGATCCAGAGGTTCATCCTGGGTTTGAGGAGGGATATTATGCTGAATTTGTCTGCAAATGATTTTCCTAACTATGCTGCAGTAGTCCGAGCCACCTCGAGATATGAGAAACGGAAGGCCGATGTGTTAGCCGAGACCAGTCAATCGAGTAAGCGGTTTCAGACCCAGAGTCAAGGGTACCAGGGGCAGGCTATATCCGTTGGGCAGAGTACTCAGCCGAGACAGACTCAGAGTTATACCGGGCCTACTCAAACTCAGACACGACCAGTTCAGAGTCAGACTCAGAGTCAATTCCGTCCAGCAGTATCCCGTTCACAGCAGGGTAGTTCAGCTACCTCTACTTACAGAGCTCATTCGGGAGGCACTGTTGCAAGACGTCACCAGCAGTGTAGCTTCTGTCAGCGCCAGGGCCACACTGAGGATGTTTGTTGGAAGAAACATAACAAGTGTACAGGTTGCGGCAGTGATCAGCACAGGGTTAAGGACTGTCAGAAATTTAAGAACCCTAGGGGTCAGACGTCAGCTCAGAACTCTCAGACCAGGGCACCAGCTGCAGCACTACCACCACGAGGTCAGGCCCGTGTATTTGCTTTGGATGCTAAGGAGCTTCCGGATACTACCGCTGTGGTAGAAGGTATTTTTCTTCTTAATGATCAATCAGTTAAGGTTTTAATTGATTCCGGGGCTTCGCATTCTTTTATTACTCCTACTTGTGCACAAAATGCTAAACTGAAACATGATAAACTGTTGCATGAGATTGTGGTTTATACTCCTATGGGTCCGAAGTTTGTTACTAGATCTATTTGCAGAGCATGTAGTATATTTATTGAGGGTCGTGTTTTCCCTGCTGATTTGATTATCCTACCCTTCAATGACTTTGAAATTATATTGGGGATGGACTGGTTAAGTAAATATTATGCCCAACTTGACTGTAGAAAGAAGATTGTGTATCTAGAAATGCCTGACCAGCCTGTACTGAAAATAGTTGGTAGTAGAAAATCTACGGAAACTCCTATTATTTCTTCTATTAGGGCATCTAAATTATTGAGCAAGGGTTGTGAGGCTTATCTTGCATATTGGATTAATCAACCTGGGGATCAATTGAAATTGAATGATGTACCTATCGTGAGGGAGTTTCCGGGGGTCTTTCCTGAGGAATTACCTGGGTTACCGCCTGATAGAGAGATAGAGTTCATGATTGATTTATTACCGGGGACTTCACCTATCTCTAAGACTCCGTATAGAATGGCTCTACCCGAATTGCAGGAATTGAAAGTTCAGTTGCAGGGCTTGCTTGAGAAGGGATTCATTCAGCCGAGTTCGTCGCCTTGGGGTGACCCAGTCCTATTTGTTAAAAAGAAAGACGGATCTCTTCGCCTATGCATTGATTATCGGGGTCTTAATCAGGTAACCATCAAAAATAAATATCCTTTGCCTTTAATTGAAGAGTTATTTGATCAGTTACAAGGCGCCAGGATATTCTCTAAATTTGATTTGAGGCAGGGCTATTATCAGCTGAGGATTAAGAAAGATGATGTTCCTAAAACTGCTTTCAGAACTCGATATGGCCATTATGAGTTTGTTGTCTTGCCGTTTGGTCTTACTAATGCTCCCGCCGCATTCATGGACTTAATGCAGAGGGTATTCCGTCATTATCTGGACCAATTTATGGTCATATTTATTGATGATATTCTTGTCTATTCTAAATCTGAGACGGAACATGAACAGCATCTCAGAATTGTGTTGCAGACTCTTCAGGAGCATCAGTTGTTTGCAAAGTTTAGCAAATGTGAATTCTGGCTTAAGCAAGTTGCTTTTCTTGGCCATATTATCTCGCAGGATGGTATTTCTGTTGATCCAGCGAAGATTGAAGTGGTGTTATCTTGGAAACGACCTGAAACTGTTACAGAAATTCGTAGTTTCCTTGGTTTAGCTGGGTATTATCGGAGGTTTGTCAAGGATTTCTCTAAGATCGCAGGGCCTTTAACTCAACTTACTCAGAAGAAAACAGTATTTGACTGGAGTGATAAATGCGAGGCCAGCTTCCAGGAATTGAAGAAAAGATTGACTACAGCTCCTATTCTTGCACTACCTGAGGGTTATGATAATCTGGTGATCTATAGTGATGCTTCGAAGGAAGGTTTGGGTTGTGTATTGATGCAGAATGGCAGGGTTATTGCTTATGCTTCCAGGAAACTGAAGCCTTATGAACTCAACTATCCGACTCATGATCTTGAGCTTGCAGCTATCATTCTTGCATTAAAGAAATGGCGTCATTATCTCTAGGGCAACAAGTTTGAAATCTCTACAGATCATAAGAGCTTGAAATATCTGTTTTCACAGAAAGAGTTGAACATGAGGCAGAGGCGTTGGCTGGAATTACTTGAGGACTATAACTGCACTATTAACTATCTTCTGGGCAAGGCCAATATTGTTGCTGATGCGTTGAGCCGAAAGGCTACTGTTGCTAGTTTGATTATCAAGAATTGGGAATTCATGGAAGAATTGTGCTTATGGAAGCCTAGTACTTCAAATTCTGGTATTCAATTCGCAAGTTTGCAGATTCAATCTCTGTTACTATCCAGGATTCGAGAAGCTCAACAAGCTGATCTTCAATTGTTGAAAGTCTTAGAGAATTCTAAAGGGGGAGAGTCGGATTTCAAACTGCACGACGATGGTATTCTCAAATTCAAAGGTAGAATCTGTATTCCGAATGATCCAACTCTAAAGAAGGATATTCTTGCTGAGGCACACAGTTCTAGATATACTATCCATCCAGGCAGTACGAAAATGTATAAAGATTTGAAGCAGAACTTCTGGTGGAACAATATAAAGAGAGAAATTGCTGACTATGTTGCTTGATGTCTTACTTGTCAGAAAGTTAAAGCAGAGCATCAGAGGCCTGCAGGGTTGTTGCAGCCTTTGGCTATTCCTGTTTGGAAATGGGATCATATTACCATGGATTTCGTATCAGATTTACCGAGGTCTTCGAAGGGTAATGACTCAGTTTGGGTTATTGTGGATAGATTGACAAAGACTTCTCATTTTATAGCTAAAAAGAAGACTGATTCTCTTGAGAAGCTAGCAGAGTTGTATATTGAGAATGTTGTCCGACTTCATGGAATTTCAAAGAGTATTGTGTCAGATAGAGATCCCAGATTCACATCTCAGTTCTGGCAGAAGATTCAGAAAGCTTTGGGCACGACTTTGAGTTTCAGTACAGCTTATCATCCTCAGACAGATGGTCAATCCGAGAGAACTATCTTAATCCTCGAGGATATGTTACGGGCTTGCGTTCTGGACTTCGGCAAGAGTTGGGAGAAGTATTTGCCACTCACAGAGTTCGCTTATAACAATAGTTATCAAGCTACTATTGGTATGGCACCATATGAGGCACTGTATGGGCGTAAATGTTGGTCTCCTCTCTACTGGGATGATGTTGGCGAGATGAAGACTATCGACCCTACTATCTTACCTGAAATGAACAAAATGATTGATCATGTGCAGCTTATCAGAAAAAGAATGCTTACAGCACAGAGCCGACAAAAGAGTTATGCAGATAGACGCCGTCGTGACCTGAAGTTTGCTGTAGGGGATCGAGTATTTCTGAAAATTTTTCCTCGCAAGGGTTTGATTCGGCATGGTAAAGGAGGTAAACTCAGTCCTCGATATGTGGGACCATTTGAGATAACTGAAACTGTTGGTGAATTGGCTTACCATCCAGCTTTACCTCCTAGTCTGGGCAGAATTCATGATGTATTCCATGTTTCTATGCTTCGAAAATATCAGCCAGATCCATCTCACATACTTGAGCCAGAACCACTAGAGATCAGTGAAACGTTGACCTACACAGAGAAACCTCTTCGAATTGTTGATCAGAAAGTTCAGGAGCTGAGGACTAAAAGCATTCCGATGGTTAAAGTTCTGTGGGATCATCACGGAGTAGAGGATGCGACGTGGGAAAGAGAGGATCAGATGCGGGAATGGTATCCAGAGTTATTCGCCGAATCATGTGAGAATTGCGTGGACGCAATTAGTTTAAGGGAAAGAGGATGTGACGCCGAGATTTAGTCATGCATTCAATTACTGTTGCATCCCTTACTTGCGCATTTCCTTCTGTGCCTTATTAACTGTCTTCTTAAATTACTATTCACTTCATTTTTCAACTTCATTCTATTAGCGAAGTAGCATTTTTATTAAATCATATTAATTGTGAGAGTAGTAGGAAAAATGTGCATTTGAGCTAGAGGCAATAGGAGAGCTCGTTTAGAAAATGGGTTTTAGTAGTTCAATGAATAGTGTTACGTAACTAACTTAGAGATTTAATTAGCTAGCTCACTTCCTTTACTTTAGGCTCGTTTTAAGCTTACTACGCGCATTATATTAGACCACTTAAGCACCCAAACAAGACCCCACCCTAGCTTAGTCAATATATAGTCATTTTAGCTCATAACATAAGAAAGAAAAAAAAAAAAAAGCTGAAACAGGAGCAGAAACCCGACAGCAGCATTAGGAGGAAAGGAGGAGATTTTGCTCACCAATACTTCAATCCAAGCCCTTGCAAGCTAGATACAAGTAGTTTAGAGTGTCCTCTAGCCTTCCCCGAGCTTTCACGCGCATTAGATGAGGGATTTGCACATTTATTTTCCATTTTCTAAATGTTATAACTTTCTTGATTTGGTGGATTTGCTAACGAATGGTTATGGAATGCTCAAATATGATAATGTATGCTATATACAAGTGCTAGGGACCATATTTATACTATTGTTTCGTAATTTAAACGGTAGGAATCGATAGTTAATTTGTGAGAGTGAATAGTGACGAAAATTCTAGGGTTTGTGTAATTGCATGAAATGGCTTGATTCAACACTCCTAATAGATGCTTTAGGTGCTAATGAAGGTAGTCTAATAGCCCCATGCACTTGAATTGCTTTAGAATCGCATAAATCATGATTTAGCCGACTTTAACAAAGGGGTTTTGGAGTTAATGCGAATCCGGGTGGAATTGGGCTTCACTTTGAGTATCCTTAGGTTACCTAAGTGCTATAGAACTTTTGCTAACCTTTGTTTGAAGCCCGGATAAGGTGTGTGTAGTTTAAAGCCATAAGAGGGAATTTGGGGATTTCGGGGTAATCGTGGGCGATTGAATGAGTTAGAGGGTTGAGAGGGTACCTTGAGGGTTATTTAGAAGGTTGTGAGAGTTTCCTTTGAAAATGGAATCATTAACCTTGGTTTGGAAGAGGAATAGTTTGAAAAGCAAAAGGGTGTAGATGCAATTTAGGTTGTCTCGCACTTCTAAACCCATGTCATGACTTCTTGAGTGTTTATAAGTGATTTTAAGTTGATTTGGAGCTTTTGGTATGATTCTAAACTTATCTTGCATATGTCTCTTTGTAAAACTGCATATTTGCTTATATAATTGTTCTATTCTAAATGCATCGAGGTCAACCTACTTTGTTGATCCTCCTATGTGTTAAAGCTTATATTATTGCTATTAACTTGCCATTGTTAAATGCATTGCATCGTGGTTGCGCAACCATAGTGTCAGAAGCGGATGTGTTGAATATCGATTGGGCGGCAGAGGGCTTGCCGGTGGATATTCAAACTCCGTGCCCTAGTCCCTCATTCGCCTGGTCTGGAGATTGCCAGGGGATGTTAGGTCGTAGGTTTATCGGGGTACATCCGAAGTACACCCACTGGAGTGTTTGGGGATTTTTCCGGCTTATCGTGATCGTGCTCGTGGTTCAAAGATCGTGATTGAAGACCTGTGAAGATTGGTGTATAGGGGTTTGTGAAATGTATCCTTTAAATGTGTGGTTATTTAAGTTATCATTGGTTCTTTAATTGTATAAGTGTTATTGTTGTATAACTGTATTATCTGTTGCATTGCACGCCCCGGGACTATATCCCTCATTGGGCAACACTGGTTGCTCATACCTCGATATATGTTTCAAGAGACGCTGTGGGTGATCCCCAGCTTGTTGAGTTAGTTGAGGAGGAGGAAGTTCAGATTGATCCTTTGCCTTAGTTGCTGAGCCTGATAGTTTGAGGTGGTTGAATTTCTTGCTGCTTTGTGGAAAGTTCAACTAATTGTCTTATGTACTATTTTGTGGCCTAAGGGCTATGTATATGTTTGTTGTGTAAAGTTGAAGGATAGTAGATTACGGTGTAGAATTGGAAGCCATGTCTTGTAATAACTTTTATTCCTGCTTTTATTTCCTTGCATGCTTGGGAGTGAATGGTATAAGATACAAATGTTTTATCTTTTAATGATCTATTATTGATATCCTAGATTGTCATGGCTACTAGGCTATGTCGTAAACAAAGTTCTTGCATGCTTGTGTGGTTTTGGATTTGTTGTTTGCTTTAAGGCTCGGATGGCCTTGAATCTTTGTTATATAGCCATGAAAAGTTTGTTTACCTTGTAGTAACCTTATTTGCAAGTTTCCAGGTTTTCAGAATGTCCACGGTACTGGGGAGACTCTGTCCGTGTGTCGGGTCCGGACTTAACCTTTAGCTTGGGGGTTGGGTCGGGGTGTGACATAGACTCCTAATATAATCTCATTATATTAGGTTTATCCAATTAATAAACCCCTTTATTAATTTGGATCCTTAAATACTCATATATAAATAAATATAATCACATTATATTTATATTAACTAATTAATAAATAATTTATTAATTAACCACAAGTATAACACAATTAATTTTCTAATATAAACTCTTTATATTAGATTTTCCAATTTAATAATTGTTTATTAAATTCAATCACTTTAATAAAATCTTTATTAAATTTACTCCATAAATATCTCATATTTATAAAATATAAATATAATCAAATTATATTTAATGATTAATAAACTATTTATTAACATAAAGTGTCAAAAATGTATTTAGGCTTCTTTAATTATTTGTCAAATAATATAATTAAAAGTTAGTCCAAAACAGTAAAATAAAAGTCCAACTTTTATTTTGTTTCAGTCCAAGTCCAAGGAAAAACAACAGCCCAATTCGGACATTAAAATAGTCCACACTATTTCTGATTTAAGTCCAAATTCAACTTGGCCCACTATGGACCACAAAAGTAGTCCAGGCTAATTTTAAAAACCATTTTAAAATAGCCCAGATCAGACAATAAAATGAGTCCAACTTATTTTATTAAAGTCTAAATCAAATTGGCCCAAGTTTACATATGCCCATTAGCCTAATTCAGACCTTGAAAATTTAGTCCACACTAAAAAGTACTTTAAAGTCCGAATTTAATCAGCCCAAAAGAGTCCATAAAAGATATATGCTCATTAGCCCAAAATAAGAAAAGAAAATAAAACCAAAATGAAATTAACCCAAAACCTCATTGGGTCAGGCTTGGATTCGGACCCTATCCGGTTCGGATCTGGATCCAGATCCGGACCCAAATTGGGTCTGAACCCTAAACCAAAAAACATTTTTTTTTTCTTTCTTCTTCCCTTCCAGCATCGCCCCCCACCCTTCTTCCCTTTTGTGCGGCACCTACAGCCATGGCTGCTGCCACCATGGCAGCAGCCGTGGCTGCCATTCCTGCCATGACAGCCACCATGGCTGTAATGGTTCTACAACCTCCATGGCCGTGAGGACAGGCTCCTCGCAGCCATGGTAGTTGCAGCGCTAAGCCGCGAGAGCCTCATGGCTCTGTGCTATACTGCCATAGGAGCCACGAGGCTTCTCGCTGGTTCGCAGCCACTATGGCTGCACTACGAGAGCCTCATGGCTCCATGATGGCCATGGTTCTCACAACTGTGGCCTGCGACGCCATTTGAGTCACAAGGACTCTTCCTCATGGCTCAGATGTGGCATAGTCGTGAAGACCATCTGAGCCGTGAGGACTCCTCCTCGCGGTTCAGACTGGCCATGGCAGTGGCAGTCCACGTTGGTAGTGCCACTGCCAAGGAAGAAGAGGGTGACATTGAAAAATCTGATTTTCCAATTTCCTTTTTTTAAAAGTACATGTTTTAAAAACTGATTCTAAAACTTTTCAAAACAATTTCAAAAACAACAAACTGTTTTTCCAAACAATTTTGAAACTGTTTATCACATAAAACAAAAATTAGTTTCATAGAACAATTTTACAAAACTAAATTTGGGAAGAACTTTCAGGGCTACGATTTAATCAAATTAAATTTATGGGCATACCAAATAATAGATTCAATATCTATTAATCCAACAATTTCACAAATTATTAAAATTCACACTATTAATTGTGCTATACAATTTTGTGCTAAAATCGAATAGTCACGTAAAAGGCATGAAGGTGACTCTAATACCACTGTTGGGAATCATGCATGGTATTTCAAATTTTTATAATTAAATAAAACGCAGCGGAAACAAATAATACTCATGCATCCGTTCATGGTTAATTATGTAGATTACAATATGCATAAATAATCAACTATTAATTACGCATTAAAGATTTCATGATTACCTTTCCAGTGACGAATTTGTTGTAGAATCTGAACAATTCAAAGCTCCTCAATTGTGAAGCCTCCAAAAGTATGCACACAGAATCTGCACCTTTAATTGGATTTCACCCCCACTAGGTTTTCTAGAGAAATGCTACATATTATTCTGACTATGATTTTTGTGCTAGCTAAACCTGTCAGAATAGTACAATATATAGGAGACACATGTGACCTAGGGCCACATGTGGACTGGACTTAGACTAACTAGTCTTGGGCTCTATAATAATCAAATCAATATCAAATTACTACGAGCCCAATTAAATTAATATTTAGGACGATCCTAAATTTAATTTAATCTTTTCTCTAATCCAATTAATCTGCGAATTCCATTTGTGTGTGACCTCCCGGGTTCATAATTAATTGGTAGCGAAATATTATTAATCTAATTAATATTTAATTAGAACTCTTCTAATTTAATTCTCACAAGTCGTGAGTGATACCTAGTAGTATATCATAACTACCCAACTAATAATGAAGTGAAATTCTACGAACCCTTTAGTAATGATTATGCAATCAATTCTTTATGTCTAAATAATCCTGATTGATCCAGAGTCATGGATAGGGTCATCAAACTCTATTACTCAATCATATGTCCAAATCTATTTAATCAGTAACTTATGAATAATACATGAAACGACTTCCACTATTCTACCTCGTCCAAGGATTTCTAGTTAATCGATTAATAGATCGCATAGAATCCCTAATTGACAGATTTCGTATCTACACACACCTATCTCCATGCCGAAATAGATCGTAACCACTGAGTACATTATTCAATCCTTGATAAGGACTAGCTTTATTGCATTAGCAAATCACGTTATCCCTAACACAAGATAACTGTGGTGTCTCAAGTCTAAGGACTAATTGTACCATTACACTATACAACAAATTATTGAACATTCCACGTAATTCGTTATATTAGCGGTCATGTCCAGTCACTTGTTCTCAACAAGCACTTATACATCTACCCTTACGATATGAGACTAATCACCCAAATTAATATCCCATATTATCTGGATGGTAGACTACAATCCGATCTTTCCGGATAAATTAACGCCCAATTAACTTATCCTATGATCGGGGAATATTTTAGAATATATTTATGAATATAGATTCTGTCAATCATATCCTTACTCTTAAGGATAGAATCTATAAATATTATTCTAAGGACTCTTATTTAAATAATTAATCGCATTAATTATATTTAAATAAATTGCCCACATTAAATAAATAATATAATTATTATTTCCTAAAATTGGCATTTAGGGCATATAATCCAACAGAAATCACACAGTTCCGTAAAGCAAGAAGCAATGATGCTATCAGACATTGATTTGTATTATCGTATATCTTGGCCTAGTCCTGTATAGATCATAGATTCATATGCCTGCATGTAGACTCTATTATGTTGTTTCACTTATACTTTCTCGTCGTTGAGGGTTTCACATAAGGCTGGCCTCATAGAAGGGCTTGGTTTGCTCGATTGTTTCGAAGATATAAAAGACATGATTTTGTGAATTCGAAATTTTACTTCCACTTTTACTGATTGTCTGTTCAGAATTGATGGAAGTCAATCGGCTTTAGTATGGTTTAATGTGCTACATATATAATATGAACCTAGTTTCATTTGCATCTTGTACCATTAATACGCCTCTCGAATGGGGTTTTCCCATCCACCAAAGCAATATATATCGATTTTCTCTTATGAGATCTTAGCCAGATAATATATGAATAGGGTAAACCGCAAATTCTCTTTTAGTTTTAAATTATAGGCTACCACTGATTGAATATTTTGTTGTTTTCAAAAAACGGGTTGAGATTGACTGATAAAGCCTATTATATCATTTTTGTGATCCGCTACAGTTGGGCCTAGGTCTGTCTAATTGGCATTACTTTAAATTAAGTGGTACAATATGTAAAGTGTAGGGCCTGTATAAAGTAATAGAGCACCTTGATGGGAGGGCCCAATAAAGTTTTCAAACTAAGCCCTCTCTCCCATCCAGAATACTGATCGTCTATATATTTTAGACTATCAGGGTTGGCTTGCCCCATTGAGAGCCACTATACATAAGTTGGAGAGATAGAGGGAACACCTAGTTTAGACGTGCCTACCATAACACGTCGCCAAGGTTTTCTTGCAGGGTTATCGCGGAGATATTATCAATGGCTTCAAATCAAAATACATTTTATATTTACATAATTAATTTATCGATTATACGCAGTGTTTTATTTTCTGATATTAGATTTGACAAATCTAACAAGTGGTATCAAAGCCACTAATATCAGAATTAAAACCTGCATAAAAGAATTTTCTTAATTAATTATTCTAAAGATTTAATAAGCCTTGCAGCGCAACTCCTTATTATTCTTATGTCACGTTTCTGAATTTTTGGTGGGTTTTATTTTAAGAGTGTATCACATCGTCTGACAATGCATGTGATGGAATTAAGATAGCAAAGTCTATGATGCCAATCTGTTCTTCACAGTTTCTTTTCCTTTTATTTTGACTAAGTTTGTTCTTCACATCTGATGTGAAGTCTTGTGGTAGTAATTGTGCAAGGTAATGTCAATAAATAAATAAATAAATAAAGGAAGGAAATTGTGATAACCCGAACCCGGCATACATTTAATAGCATTTGACTGCATTTAATTAAATGTTTATTTAGTTAAATCAACCAATTTGCACTATTTTAATATTTCTCTTGGAAGCATTTAGTAATTTATATTGAATAATTAAAAAAAACTATTATCTATTTCTATTAGTTATAGCAATTGAATTTATTCTCTTGTATTTAATTAAGTGTCATCTTAAATATTAATATTTAATTGCACTTGATTACATGTTTATATTTACTTGTTCATTCGTATTTTGGCATCAACCTTGTAATTCTTTAAAATATTTTAGAAATAGTTAAATTAATGATTTTTAAATGAATATTGATTATTTTGATTGTTTTGATTATTTTAATAATCGGTTTTAATTGTCTTGTATTAAAAATACTCAGTTTTCAAATAAATGAGGAAAGTAACTCCGAGCCGGAGTGAATTTTAAACTATTCTACTATTCTACTGTTCAAAGAATTAAAGTTTTATATTATTGCTCATCACCTTATTAGCGATCGATTATTGACTGTTCGATCGCAGTATTTCGAAAATGAGAGTTAGAGAAATATTCTTCGGACTTATTGAAAAATGTTTTTAGTTTAATTTAACTAGTTTTAGTTGTTTTTCATTTAATTGCATTGTTTTAACTTGAATTAGATTTAATGGCATCAAAATAAGCTTATTTGACTATTTTTAACTAAAGTTTGATTTTACAAATGACCAAAATGCCCTTGTCATCTTTTAAATAATAAAACAAGACAAAAATCAATAAAAACATTTTGCAAAATGCCAACCATATCCCTTGCCATGGCCGAATGGTCATAGGGAGAAAAAGAAAAGATTTTCTTGCATTTTTCTTCTACAATTGCGCGTGGAATTGCTCGGGGGTCGTGGCTCGGGTCCTTGCGGGTCTTGGTCTTCAATCTCTGTGAGGGTTTTCATGCTTTTGTGCATATTAAATGAAATTTGATTTTTGATACAAATTTTTAGATTTGATATTTAATGCGTTATAATGCCTGAAATTGATTGGAAATGCTTCTTTAGGGTTCGTAGAGCATTGTTTGATAGTTATTTAGCAATTTTTACGGTTGAAACTGCGTATTTGAAATTGGGGAAAAATAATGAATAGTGAATTATGAATAGTAGATCCTAGAATTTCGGATTCGATCCGAATTGCGATTGCTTGATTTGGATAGGTGCCATTAGTGATAGAAAGCTAAAATGTGAAATAAACATGGCTCGGTCTTTGTTAAAATTGGAAATTAGACAAAGAAACGTAAAGGGGTCGTTTGACCAAAAGTTGACCGTGCTCGAATTGAGTTGGAGGTTTTGCAATTGAAGGCATGGAAGCACTTTTGGCGCTGTTGTGGCGTTGATTGAGTGACCGGTTAGCATAGCTGTAGTTCAAATGCCGTAGGTGGACTTCCGGGCTTCGGTTGGGAAAGTGAGGTTTGGTGGCATAGAAATGTGCCTTGTAGTGCCTAAGTGAATGTAGTGAAATCGGTTTCCTGATCCTGTAGCTCGTTTGCTCGTAATTGCCTTTGGAAGTTAGAGATTGAATAGCGATATTTGTTGTTTTCGTGTTTGAACTGCTGTTACTTGTTTAATTGGTGTTATTGTTGCTAATAAAGATAGCTATTCTTTAAAAGTTAATTAATTGTTAGTGTTAGTTGTAAATGCTTGATATCTTGTTTATCTCTTTTAATCTGTATTGTTGTGCTATTGCTCGTTATCGCCTTGTGTCGTGTCTTGCATTGCATAGTGTCAGGGCGTGAGTGATGGGCCTCTCTGGGTAGTCTCGGGCTGCTAGTGTTGGTTGCTCTAGCTCTGTGTCTTATTCCCTTTTCTCGCTTGGGTTGCCTCCCAGGGAGATTTAGGTCGTAGAATTGATGGATACTTCCGGGGTATTCCAAACTGGTGTTATAAGGTGGTTGCGCGCTTATTGTCATCGTTGTCAACATCAAGCTCGAGATTGATGTATCACTTGTGAAATGGTACATTGCTCGTATGAGTGAACCATAGCCTTCAGAGTGTGGTATAGCTTTGAATGGTTGTGTTAATGCTTTCTTGATTATTTATTATATTGTCGTTTGTATTGAATGCCTCCTTATTGACTTTATTGCTTAACTGTGTCTATTTGCATTGCACGATCTTCTTTTTCTCCAATTCGATATCTGTCTCACCCTCACTGAGTATATGTGTTGTGTATACTCACTCCTCACCACCACATTTCAAGAAATGCCATGTTAGCTGGAAAGTTCGTGATTGTGTGAAAGTTCGTGCCTGAAGAGTTGTCTTGCGTGCCTATATGGCTTGAATTGTCGAAGTGGCAAAGATGTATGCTTTTATGTATTGTATGTATTTAATATTAAAAGAATGTAATTTAAGTTTTACCAGGTTAATGAAGTGATTTGAAAAGGCTAGCTTATGTATTAGTTAGTATAGTTTAACTTCAATGCATGTTTGTAATGTCCAAAGGAAAAGAGTTAGAATGGTTTGATAGGCTAACTTATACAATAGGTTAGTATAGTTTAATTGTCAAGAATGAATGTACTTGTAAAAGATGTGAAGAGGTAGGTTAGTCTATAAACTGGAAATGTATATTTGGTTGTGATTGCTTGTTGAGAACAAGGCTCGAATGGCCTTGAGGTGGTTGAATATTTGGACATGGTATTGGTCCACTTATATGCTATTACAGGTTTTACATTTTGCCTAGAAACAGGGGAGACTCCGTCCGTTTTTCCTAAAAATTTTGCCCGGGTTTGGAATTGGGTTGTGAATAGATTGATTGATAAAACTCCCGGTCTCGAGAAGGATCGGGTTGTTACAGATTTCATCTTTCTGTTGAAACAAGAAATAATCAATAGACCCATCCGTTTTTAGAGCATGTCGTGACTTTTATGTTTTAGTTTATTAAGGACACAGGCAAGTGGTATATATATATATATATATATATATATATATATATATATATATATATATATATATATATATATATATATATATATATATATATAAGAGGAACAGACTAACGCCGTAGATAGAAGACTTTATCGTTACACAAGTGAGTCACATGCTGCCATTAAAAGTTCATGACCCAGATAAGTCTTCAAGTACTGCAAACTCTTTAGGAGTAATTGATAAGTTTCCCTTTCAATACTAAATTATTATCGGATTCATATGAATGGTCTTTGTCTTGTCTGTATCATATTTTTAATGATTTTATGCACTAGATGTCTTGAAGCCATTACATTATATTAGGGCCTCTACTTGAACAACATCTCGTAGTTGTAGGTGAAAAAAAAACACGCGAGCGACGGAATGACAATAGAATTGCGTAGCCACAAACAAAAAAAAAATACTTCTCCGCGAACTGAGGCAAACGTGAAGCCTCAATCCGCGCTAGTGGGCCACACAGGTTGGCCAATATTTTTTTTTTTTTTATTTTTTTTTTAAAAAAAAATTGTCCTTTCTAAAACATCCCAAATTTATGTTTTTGCAATATTTATAGGCTTATTTAATTTAGTTGTTTTTTTTAAGTTTATATGTATTTTATTATATATATGATAGGTTTAGTTTAATTTAACATCAATTTGTATTAGCCAATTGATTTCTCTATAAAAGTACGTAAGTTAATGAAATACGGACCAAATTTATTTTTATTTGAAAAATTTGCAACTCAAATGAAGTTAACTACGCTGTAGATGCAATCAAAATTCCATAATTCAAAATTGACTATTGCTGGGCTACGGAAGAATTGAAGTCTGTAGCCTAGCAGTAGCCAATTAGCTACTGCTAGGCTATGAAATACTTATATTATATATTCTAACTTCTAAATAGGTAGGAACAATATATTAAAATATGTTAATATCTTCATATTTTTCTTATTTATGAAATTTAGACACAATGTAAGAGTTTTTAGACCACTAAATTGAACGTTAATTAACGTTAATGCAATGTTAAGTGAGGACATGATAAGTTCGATTTAAACGACTATTGATTTTCTATGAAATTTCTCTATAAAAGTATGCATGTTAATGAAATACGGACCAAGTTTATTTTTATTTGAAAATTTTGTAACTTAAGTGAAATTTACTACGTTGTAGGTGCAATCAAAATTCTATAATTCAAATTAAAAACAATAAAGGTCAATTTTTTGTTAAAGTCTGTAGCCCAGCAGTAGTCAATTGGCTATTGCGGGGCTACAAAAGAGTTGAAATCCGTAGCCTAGCAGTAGCCAATTGGCTACTGCTGGGCTACCGAATACTTATATTATATATTCTAACTTCTTAATAGGTAGGAACAACGTATTAAAATGTATTAATATTTTCATATTTTTCTTATTTATGAAGTTTAGACATAATGTGAGATTTTTTGGACCAATAGATTGAACGTTAATTAACGTTAACGCAATGTTAAGTGAGTACATGATAAGTTCGATTTAAACGACTATTGATTTTCTATGAGATTTTTCTATAAAAGTACATACGTTAATGAAATACGGACCAAGATTATTTTTATTTGAAAATTTTGCAATTCAAGTGAAGTTTACTACGTTATAGGTGCAATCAAAATTTCATAATTCAAATTAAAAACGATAAATCTCAATTTTTTGTTGAATCCGTAGCCCAACAGTAGCCAAGCTATTGTTGGGCTACGGAAGAGTTGAAGTCCATAGCCTAGCAATAGCCAATTGGCTACTGTTGGGCAACGAAAAAATTGAAGTCCATAACCTAGCAGTAGCCAATTGACCACTGTTGGGCTACGGAATACTTATATTATATATTCTAACTTCTTAATAGGTAGGAACAACGTATTAAAACGTGTTAATATCTTTATATTTTTCTTATTTATGAAGTTTAGACATAATGTGAGAGTTTTTGGACCACTAGATTGAACGATAATTAACGTTAACGCAATGTTAAGTGAGGATATGATAAGTTCGATTTAAACGACTATTACGTTTCGTTACAAGTTGCTTATTAATTTTACCTTACTAGTACCTGTTTATCCATATTGAGACTTACAAGTGAGTGATTCTATGATTATAATGTAACCCGCCTTAGTTCAACGTTAGTTTGACCTTTGGATACTACTAGCAATAGTTAAACCCGAAACAAGGAAGGAAAGCATCAAACAGTCTAAGAGAGTCCTCATAGTTCCTAATTATTACAAACCAAAACAAGGCCCCTAATTACAAGTGGGCCATTTAAATAGATAGAACTAAAGTCTTCAATCAATCAAGCCAAACAACTTCAAACATATAGCCATGTTCATGCAACTCAAGCAAAACAACCAAATTACTTCAAGGAATCATCAACATGCACATTGTCTTCAGGCACATTTTCTACTCCTGCTTCACCTGTGACAAAAAGAGGGTGAGTCCTTATGAATTCAGCGAGGGAGAAACAAGTGACAAGGTTTTTGAAATCCTTTTTCCCGGTTAACTTATGAAAACTCCTTTTAAAACATGTCATGTAACACAAATAAGATAATATGTAGCATAAGTATAATGGAATAATAAACATAGTTACCACACCATTTTATTAACATAGGATAATCAGTAAAGATTTTCATCACATTTGATTCACGTATTAATCATAGTCGTGGCATATAGATAAACAGTCTTTCCTCCTCGAGGTCCTCTAGGAACCAAACGAGAGTACTTAAGCACATAGTAAAAAGGATACGGTGAGCTTTCGCCCTCAAGATCAATCGGTGAGCATTTGTTCTCAAGATCATTTCCAATAACCATTGTTGTAGTCGGCATCAATCATCCCCTTATCACTCCCGATGGGTGTACTCCGGATGTACACCAAATCCTACAATCCAACTCTCCGAGGGTAGAATGCCAAGTGAGAGAGGGAATTGGACTATGGTAGTTACGGGAACACCGGCAAGCCCTATGCCGCCCGGCGTTCGTGAAACGCTACCATGCCACAATGAAAGGTTGCAACCTTTTATGCAATGCACATTTATGCCATTTAACATTTCACATTAGGAGGTCAACAAAGTAGGTTGCCTCTGAGCAAGTATAAGATCACATTTTGACATATTGCCACGTAAGGTATTATAAGAACATATAATCATTTCATATATCAATTTGAAAGCAATTAAACTTTCACGGGCAACCAAGTAATCATGTTCAAAATAAGCCATAGAATATCTTTCAACAGTTCACATTAGGAGGTCAACAAAGTAGGTTGCCTCCGGATACACGTATGATGACATATCGACAAGTAAACATACGAGACATGCTTTAACATGTAAATCCACTTTGTATAACACCTAGAAGCATATGAACATTTAATGGGCAGCCAAGTAACACCATATAAAACAAGTCATATAGCTCATTTTAGTTCACATATCAAGTGTTGAGATCATACGAGTATGCTACGACACTTTACCAAGATCAGGTGCACGAATAGTTAACTTATCAACATGCAATCAACAAGAATCATGCTTAGAGCTATAACGACAATTCCAGGCAGTCCATTAACACTCCTCAAACATCAATCATAGGCACACATGAATGGTTTGGGACTCGGGAACCTCCGTAGCCATTAGGGTTTACAAGGGTCGTGCTCGAGTGTTGATTTAACTTGCTAAGAACCACAAGAATCATTTAAACCATTTCATGCATACTTAGAGATTATTGGACAGCCTATTGACTACTCAAATAAGTTCATTTAACCATAAGATAATCATTTAGCAAGCGTTCATAAGCAATAGGGCCTCAATTCATGCTCACACGTACGATTAAGCAAGAATCCGTCATAAGATGAGCCTAAGTCATGCATCAACCAATTTAAACAATCTCAACCAACCAAAACAGCCCACACAACTTCTAATTTCCACAATTCTAAGCATTCAACACCTCAAGGAAAATTACAATATGATTTAAAGCATATTACCAAGCAAAAAACCCCACTGCAATATTCGATTTTTCCTCATTCGTTTATCTAAGAAAATAACTTCCAAATTCAGTGAATCAAATTTCAAATTGAATCTTAATGAGTGCTTTAAATTCAGGAACAAACCTCGCTACATTCCGAGTTCGGACCTAGGAGTTATGACCAAAAATGTGGGACTACGCAAAACTATCCAGTTTCATAAACATTATTTTCCATTTTTGAGGGTCTTAAAGTCAAAATTGGTCTTCGCCTGTTTCTTCAAAATATGTTCAAAACTGAAAATTCTAGTAACCTACCAAATTTCATATATTTTTATCATCGTTTACTAGTCCAGAAACCTTTTGTTATACAAGGCCAGAAATCTGCTAGAAAACGGGACTGCATATATCAAGGTTTCTATTAAATTTTCAAGCCAAGCAAGAGTGGATAGGCTCATATAAACACATATACATGAACTTCAAGAATCAATACAGCCATATGAGAGCCTGCATGTGAGTTTTGAAAGTATTTAAAAAGTTTTAACCTTCACCTTAGCAACTTGATGGATCAAAATGCAAGAAACGCCCTTGAATCGCACGAAAAGCCTATTTTCCTTGCTTTGGCCAAGTGGTAGCTGTAAGAATATAACCAATTTCCCAGAAACGTCTTAACAACAATCAAGTAGAAAGACAACACTACTCGTTATAACAATTCAATATAACATTTACAAGATAATTGTCCCACCGTGCGCTCTCAAGATTAAAGTTTCAATGGCTTCTGGACTTACGAGAAGAATACAAGAAAGAAAGACTAAATTAGGATTGTGTTTGGAGTTGTGTTGTGGATGAAAATGATGAACTAATGCATGCCTATTTATAGAATTCAGCTAGCCCGCCATAGGAGACTTTCCTATCAAACATTTCAATCTTGGTTGGCTTTACCAACCATGTTCAAAGTATTAACCACCCATATTTATCACATGGGTGGCTACAATTAACCACATGGGTGGCTAGCATCCAAGTCAACTTCTAGGAAGTTTCCTTTGGTCAAATTGGCTAACTTTAGCATTGCATCATCCCGACGTCATCTTAGGTAATTCCAAATTCCCGAACTTCTTTCTTGTAGTCATCGTGATCTCTTTTGACCTCATCAACGTTTAAGTCGGAATCATTAATTTATGCTACCATATAATTAACGATACTTATTATGAAGAGGTGGATATTGACATATATCAACACCCCTCCCCTCAATGTTCACCTCATGTTGACTAAGCTATTGGGCCAACACTCAATGTTTGAAGATGCTTGCTCAATTGGACGTTCCCTAACGCTTTAGTGAAGATATCTGCACAATTATCTTCTGTAGGGCAGTACTCCATGTAGATTTCACCTTTCTCAATCAGTTCCCTCACACAGTGATACTGAATCTCTATGTGTTTTGTTCTAGAATGAAATACCGGATTCTTTGACATGGCTATACAACTCTGACTGTCACATTTCAACATTGTTGCTTCCTCTATTGGAATGCCAATATCAGTCATGATGCGTCGTAGCCAAATAGCTTCACAGGATGCTACACAAGCAGCCTTGTATTCTGCCTCCGTTGATGAAAGTGCAATGGTGGGTTGCTTCTTACTAGCCCATAAGATTACTCCACCACTGAATGTGAATACGTAACCTATAACAGATTTTCTTGAGTCAATATCACCAGCCCAGTCTGAGTCACAGTACCTAGATAAAGTATCTCCAGACTTGTATGATATCCCATACTCCAGCGTGCCTTTGAGATATTTGAGGATCCGCATCCCTGCTTGCCAGTGACTTTGTTTCGGTTTATTTGAAAACCGACTGAGAACTCCCATATCATAACTAATATCAGGTCTTGTGTTACAAAGGAAGATTAAACTTCCCACCAACCTTCTGTAGAGCTTGTTATCAACTTGTTCTGAAGGATCGTCAATTGATAACTTTGTATTCACTTCCATCGGGGTGACAACTGATTTGCACTCGGACATACCAAATGCAGTCAGGAGCTCACGAACATATCGTTGCTGCGAGATGAAGATAGTATGAGGTTTTTTCCATACCTCGATTCTTAAGCAATAATGAAGAAGACCAAGATTTGTCATTTCAAATTCTTGGCTCAACCATTCTTGCGTCTTCCGAATATTATCTGCATATTTACCATTGATTACAAGATCATCCACATATAGGACTACAATTACCTTCTTTCCTTGTTCACTTAGAACATACAAGTTGGCCTCTGATTTGCTTCTACAGAAACCATGTTGCAAGAAGAAAGAGTCTATACGTTTGTACCAAGCTCGTGGTGCTTGTTTTAACCCATATAAAGCATTTTTCAATTTGCAGACTTTTTCTTCTTCACCTGGTATTTGGAAGACAGGGGGTTGTGTAACGTAGACTTCTTCTTCAAGTTACCCATTAAGAAAAGCTGACTTGACATCCATTTGATGTACAATCCATTCATAATGCGCGGCAGCTGCAACAACTAACCTGATTCTTGACATTTTTGCTATTGGAGCAAAGGTTTCATATACATCGAAACCTTCGACTTGCGAAAATCCTTGTACTACAAGGTGTGCCTTGTATTTTTCAAGACTTCCATCTGCCTTATACTTCACTTTCCAAATCCATTTGGTGCCGATAATTTTTTTGTTCAGTGGCTTTTCAACGATCTCGATAGTATCATTTTTCATGATACTATCATACTCGGCTTGCATAGCTGCACTCCAATTTGGATCTGACATGGCTTCCTCCACAGTTACCAGTTCTTTTACCGTCTTGATGATTTGAGTCATCAAAGCCATGTTTACTAGTTGTTGTCCTGATCTGTTCTGCTTATCTATTCTCTTTGATCGTCTTAGCCCATCAGGACGTGGTCTGTGGTCAGTAATTCTTGGGTTTCTTCCATCACAGAGCTGTTGGAACCACTTCGGTTGTGGCTTCCTTGTGGGTACAACAGGTTGGTCTTCAGTCTCCTCATCATTAGAGACTTCTTCATTGTTGAACGGTCGTTGTTCAAACACTTAGTGGATTACTTCATCGGTTGATGACGAAATGGCAGGACCGCTATCCTCCATCGAGTGTGGTCGCTCATTAAACACCACATCTCGGCTTATGATCACCTTATTGGCCTCTACATCATAGAGTTTGTATGCTTTAGACTCTTCACTATATCCCAAGAAAATGCCCTTCTTGCTCTTGTCATCCAACTTCTTTCGATTTTCATTTGGAATGTGTACAAAACACTCATACTCAAATTTTCTTAAATGAGACACAGAAGGTTTCGTACCATAATAAGCCTCATTAGGAGTCTTATCATTGAGTGCACTGGTTGAGCACCGATTGAGGATGTATACCGCTGTGTTGACTGTTTCAGCCCAGAATGTGTCAGGTAGGCTAGCACCTTTCAACATGCATCGAGCCATTTCTACAATTGTTCGATTTCTTCATTCCACAACTCCATTTTGTTGTGGTGTGTATGGAGCAGTCAATTGACGCTTAATCCCAAGCTTGTTGCAGTAGTTGGTGAACTCTGTAGAACATAATTCCCCCCCACGATCGGTACGAAGTTTCTTCAACTGAGTTGTGTTCTCATTTGTCATAAGTTTGTGCCACACTTTAAATTTTTCAAGAGCATCAGCCTTGTCCCGAAGGAAGTACACCCATATCTTCCTACTATAATTGTCGACTAACAGCATAAAGTAGGAAGATCCTCCCAACGCCGTCGTAGTCATTTTTCCGCAGAGGTCAGCATATACCAACTCTAGAGGAGCCTTTGAACGGTTATGACTCTCTTTGGGAAATGATTGTCTATGTTGCTTGCCCAGCATACAAGCTTCACATGGTCCTTCAATTTCTTCAATTGAAGATAAGTCGGTCACCATCTTCTTCTTTTGCATTTCCTTTAACACAGGATAGGAAATGTGCCCGAACCTTTCATGCCAAAGTTGACTTGTTTTGGCATCCACGACAGCAGAAAGAGAGCTAATTTCGTAAAGATTATTTTTGCGAATACCTTTACTTACGATATTTTGATCCTTGTCAAGAATCAAAGCTTCTGTCTTCTTGAACCGCACTTCTAGATCATTATCTGTAATAGCAGCTATAGATAGCAAATTTCTGGTGATCTGGGGTACAAAAAGTACGTTGGACAGCTTCTTGCTTCCTCCATCTTTAGACAAAAGCGAGATAGTTCCAGTGCCCTCAACGGGACACCTAGCATTATTCCCGACAATAACATTCATTGGTTCTTGTAGAGGTTTTATGGAGTCATATAATTCCTTCTTGCTGGTCATGTGTCGGGAAGCTCCACTATCTAACACCCATGCACTTGTTTGATGTACATGTGCGCTAGTACACGTTTCCTCCGATACATCTGTTACAGTAAACAGATGCACTTCCGTTTCAGACGTATTGGCAGATTCTTTATTTCTCCAATTTGGCTTTAAAGTTCCGTTCTTCTCGTCATGGATTCGTTTCCTGCAATCTTTGACAGCATGACCTTTCTTATTGCAATAGTAGCACGATCCAGAGAACATCTTCTTCTTTGCTTTCTTCTTTTCTTCTTGGTTACTCCTCGCCTTGGCTGTAAAGGCAGAGTCAAGTTGATTTTCTATGCTCCTCAGCCTCATCTCCTCCTCTATCAACATAGCAGTGAATTCTTCAAACATCAAAGGAGGAATGCGAACTTATGCATTGAGTACTGTCACAAGGCCATCAAATTTTGGAGGCAACACTCTAATGCACCTTCGAGCTAGTTCCTCGGTTGATTTGGCAATACCAACTGCAGCCATTTGATCACGTAGGTTTTTCATCCTACTGATAAATGACTCAGCTGCTTCATCTTCACTTAATCTCTCAGTAGCTAACTGATTCTCCAAGTTCTGAATGCGAGTCCAGAAGCCCGTCAGGATTGTGTTTGGAGTTGTGTTGTGGATGAAAATGATGAACTAATGCATGCCTATTTATAGAATTCAGCTAGCCCGTCATAGGAGACTCTCCTATCAAACATTTCAATCTTGGTTGGCTTTACCAACCATGTTCAAAGTATTAACCACCCATATTTATCACATAGGTGGCTACAATTAACCACATGGGTGGCTAGCATCCAAGTCAACTTCTAGGAAGTTTTCTTTGGTCAAATTGGCTAACTTTAGCATTGCATCATCCCGACGTCATCTTAGGTAATTCCAAATTCCCGAACTTCTTTCTTGTAGCCATCGCGATCTCTTTTGACCTTATCGACGTTTAAGTCGGAATCATTAATTTATGCTATCATATAATTAACGATACTTATTATGAAGAGGTGGATATTGACATATATCAACAATAGCTTGTTTTTCTTTAAATCCTAGCTTAGTTATCATATAATTAGTATGTGCATATGATTAGAACAAAAAGAAATGGAAGAAAACTCTTAAAACTTACCTATGGTCGAAATGTGAGTTGGTGTGAGCTTGTGTGTGAGTTTCTTGCTTGTTGCTTGCTATGACCGAAACTTGAGTGGTCTAGAGAGCAAATTTTCAGTCTTGGGAGCAGAAGGGAGCCATGGCCGAAATGGAGTGAGAGTATGAGAGATTTTGAGAGGAGATGAATGAAGTTTGAGAGTTGTTTGTGAGCATGCTTGTGTGTGTCGGCCTTGGTAGGATACAAGGCTGAATTGTTTTGTTATTTTGAGCATTTTTTGAATTGTAGGCATGCCTTGGGTGAATAGGCCGAGAAAGAGGAGCTTGGGTAGGGTATATAGGAATTTTTTATACATTGTGCTTTGTGTGTGTAAGATATAATATAATTTGTGCAAAGTTGTTCAAATGGCCTAGTCATGGCCGGCGATAGCATGCAATTATGGAGCATTTTGTGTTGTTTTTAATTGTATAATGTTGTATTATAGTATTAGTGTTTATAGGTTTTTGTGTGCATGAGTTTTAAGTGAGAATAAAGAATGTTTAGGGCTTAGTGCTTTTGTCTTTTAGTGGATTGACTTAGGATTAAAATATTGCTAGTGGAGTTTGTAGGATTATTTTATGGCCTAGTGTTCTGTGTAGGAATCTTTATTGATAAGCATTCAGGCACGCTTTTCTAGGTCTAGGGCACGCACTACGAGGCAAATGCAAGGATTCTAATGTGAATGCACGTAACCCTAAGTGAATGTACATAAACCAAAGCAAAGCACGTAATTCAATACAAGACACATAATTCAATGCAAGGCATGGCTCTATATCTAGGTTAAGGCACGCAGTTCAAAATTAGTGCACATGAATCGAGACATCACATGTAAATTGAAGTCAGGGCACACAATTCTAGGTCAAGGCATGCATGACGAGGCAAGCACGAAAATCAAGACAGGGCACGTAATTCAAGGTTGGTCATATAATCCTGGGTCTAAGGCACGTAAATCGAGATAAAATACATTATTCGGGGTCGAGCCTCACAGCCCATCTGTAGCAAGGGACTACCGATAGGCTAGTGACTTTGTTATTTTATTTTTTCCTATTTAATTAAAATATCCGTATTTAATTTATTAAAACATTTTTTGAATAATATATATAGTCCGTAGCCAATCCGTGGCTATTGGCCACTGCATAGGTACGGAATTTTATATGAATTTTTTTTGCCGAATTAATTAATTAATCTATTGCTAGTCCGTAGTAAATTTGCCATGGATAGGCTACATAATATTTTTTTTATTAATTAAAATTATTATCCGAAGCCAATCCGTGGCTATTTGGCCAGTGCATGGCTACGGATTTTTTTATGAATTTTTTTACCAAATTAATTAAATAATCCGTAGCTAGTCCGTAGCAAATTGGTTACGGCTAGGCTACGAAATATTATTTTTTATTAATTAAAATTATGGTCCGTAGCCAATCTGTATCTAAGTTTTGTCATCATTTCAACGGGGCCTAAGTAGGCTACGGATAGGCTACAGAATTTATTGCCCGTAGCAAATCTGTAGCCTGGCAGTAGCCAATTTACTACGAAAAAAATCCGTCGCCAAATTCCGTCACCAGAGTACTATTTTCTTGTAGTGTATGATGCATCAACGACAACCTCATAAAGGTTATACTTGTAAGTCATCCAACCACCATAAGAAAAATGGACCCAATAAGAAGAACTTTAATAATCAAGGAAAACATGGGTCAAAGCAGAAGTTTGAAGGTCCTAAGTCTGATATCAAGAAAGATAGATGTTGGTTTTGTGGTGTTTCTGGTCATAAGAAGAAACAATGTTACACATATCAAAATTGGCTAGGAAAAAAAGATAAGAAAGGGGTTCATAAACAACGGAAACCAAGTGAGGACGAAATTTGTGTGTTCGTGGGTAATGGAGTCAAGGTCAAGGTCGAATTTATTGCAACAGTTGTTGTGAATTTCAAGTCTGGATCTAGTCTTGTTTTACAAAATACTATTTTTTTGTCGTCAATGAGACGGAATTTGGTTTCAGTTTCTAAACTTGACCAGTCTGGTTATCATTTAGTTTTTTCTAATAAAAGAGTGCAATTGTTTTCAAATTCTTCCTTAGTTGGTGAATGTTTTTTAACTGGTGGTCTATATAGATTGGATTTGACTCCAAACAATGTCTCTTTGAATGTTGAAAAGGCAGGTACCAAAAGAACTTGGATTAAAGAAAAGTCTTCAATATTGTGGCATAAAAGACTTGTTCACATTTCAAAGGAAAGAATTGATAGGCTAATAAAAAATGACATTTTACCTGTCTTGGATTTTAGTGACTATGAAACTGGCATTGGTTGCATTAGGGGTAAATTAACTAAAACAAAGAAACATGGGGCGACACGTAGCAGTGAGTTTTATAGTTAATTCATACTGATATAAGTGGCCCCTTGTCATCTACTTTGTGTGGAAACGGATTTTTTGAGACATTCATTGATGATTATTCTAGGTATGGATATGTTTATTTGATTAAAAATAAGTCAGAGGCACTTGATAAGTTCAAAATCTTTAAAACTGAAGTTGCAAGAAAGCTAGGGAAGTTAATTAAAGTTGTAAGGTCAAACCGAGGTGGTGAGTACTATAGTAGACACACTGATATAGGCCAGTCTAAATGACCTTTTCCTGAGTACCTAGAGAGTTGTGGTATAGTTGAACAATATATTATGCCAGGAACCCCTGAACAAAATAGTGTGGCTGAGTGCCGTAATCGCACTCTAAAAGATATAGTGAGAAGTATGATGAGTCAAACCAAGTTACCTTAGTTTTTATGGGGGGAAGCCCTTTATACAGCCATGTACATCTTGAATAAGGTACCTAGTAAATCTGTTCCCAAAACCCCTTATGAGCTTTGGACTGGAAGAAAACCTAGCTTAAATCATTTGAGAGTTTGGAGTTGTCCAGCTTAAGTCAAAATATATAAACCCCTTGAAAAGAAACTTGACTCCAAAACTACTTGCGGTTTTTTCATTGGTTATCCAAAGGCCTTCAAAGGTTACGGGTTTTACTGTCCTGATAATGGCACAAGGGTGGTTGAATCTATGACTTTAAAGTTTTTGGAGCATGATATTCGCATTTGTGATTTTTCTCATGAGTAGGTGGCAATTCCTAATCCTCAATCTGCAGTGATTGATATTCCTGTTGTACAAGAAAGAATTGTGCATTAGCCTATGACAAAAATGGTTCTTGAAAGGGATCCTACTGGTGATGTGCCATTTCCCATTCCTAAAGTAGATCCCATTGTCGATATGCCATCTCCTATTCTAGATGCTCAACCCATACAAGATATTCCCATTCGGCATTCGCAAAGAAAAAGAACATCTGCATTGTCTAATGATTACATTGTTTATCTAAGTGAATCAGATTATGATATTGGCCAGATTGTTGATCCAATCACCTATAAAGAAGCGATTGACAATTGCCTATCAGAAAAATGGAAAAAATCCATGAAATAGGAGATGTAATCAATGGCACACAATTGTGTTTGGGAGTTGGTAGAGCTTTCAAAAGGTTTTAAGCCCATTGGATGCAAATAGGACTTCAAAACCAAGAAAGATTCCAAAGGCAAAGTAGAAAGGTTCAAAGCTAGACTAATATACACAAAGAAAAGGAATTGATTATACGGAAACATTTTCTCCAATTTCCTCTAAGGACTCTTTCAGGATCATTATGGCCTTAACAACTTACTTTGATCTAGAGCTTCACCAAATGGATGTTAAAATGGCCTTTCTGAATGGGGATCTACTAGAAGAGGTGTACATGCAACAACCTGAAGGATTTAAGGAAGAAGGTAAAGAAGACATGGTCTGCAAATTGAAGAAATCAATTTATGGTTTGAAGCAGGCTTTAAGACAATGGTACATGAAATTCCATGAAGTCGTAACTTCCTTCAAACTTACAGAAAATACAGTTGACTCTTATGTGTATCTCAAGGTCAGTGGGAGCAAATTCATTTTTCTTGTCTTGTATATTGATGATATTTTATTGGCTAGCAGTGACTTGGATCTTCTACATGATGCCAAAGAAATGTTTTTCAAAAACTTTGACATGAAGGATCTTGGAGAAGCAAGCTTTGTGCTTGGTGTAGAGATTCACAGGGATAGAAGAAAGAAATTGATGGATCTATCCCAAGTTGCTTACATTGAACGAATTCTTAAAAGGTTTGGATTACAAGATTGTAAGCCAGACCTTGCTCCTATTATAAAAGAAGATAAGTTGAGTAAGGAACAATGTCCAAGGAATGAGCTCGAGAAAGAGTCTATGGAAAAATGTTCATTATAGTAATGCAGTAGGTAGTTTGATGTATGCAAAAGTGTGCACAAGGCCTGATATCGCATATGCAGTTAGTGTCCTTGAAAGAAGGCGATGCGGTATTTAAAAGGAACTAAAGATCATATGCTTATTTATAAGCATGTTGAAAACCTAGAAGTGACTGACTATGCAGATGCTGATCTTGCTGGTTGTACAGATGATAGGAAATCCACCACATAATATGTTTTTATGCTTGCGGGTGGTACAATTTCCTGGAAAAGTTCTAAACAATATATTGTTGCCTCTTCCACTATGCAAGCTAAAGTTATAGATTGCTATGAAGCTGGGGCTCATGCTAAATGGTTAAGGAATTTTATATCAGGGATTAAAGTTGTTGATTCCATCTCGAGATCTATTGTGATAATGCTTCCGCAGTGTGCTTCACAAAGAACACAAAGAATTCTGGTGGTACAAAATATATAGATTTGAAATTCTTTAAGTTGATGGAATGGGTTGACAATGGTAATATAGAATGCGAATAGATAGCCACTAGTGACATGATTGCTGATCCACTAACCAAAAGGCTTAGACCTGTTGAATTTCAGAAACATGTAAGGCATATGAGTGTTATGTCGGCCTTTGATGTAATGGGTTAGTGGGAATTTGTGTTCCTATATACGATTTGCTTCCAGTATTTTTGAAACCTTAAAGTTTCAATTCCTATTATATTAAGTTATTCTTGTGATCACTATTTTATGTGTACACATTTAAAGTTATCATTTATTGATCTATATGAGCTCATGCATACTTAAAGTTTCATATCTCGGGATATACAGTTAAAGGCTTCATTATTGAAGTGGCTTCGGTTTAGAAGCACTAAAAGGGATTCGTATACCCCAATAAAGTTTAAAGGCTTCTTATGAGGCAAAAGGGGATCTAATCCCATAAAAGGTCTTCAAGACCATAAAGTGGACCGATTGTGGGATTGTCATGCTCATCATTCTAGTTGGATCACATGTGCCAAAAACCATACTACACTTTATCACACCATGGAATCCATGTCGATGGGGTATTAATGTTTGTGATCATAGGAGTCTTATACTGATAAATGGTGTAACGACTGTTATGGTTCGATATTGGTGTACTTGTTGGACCGGATTCTGAATGAGACGTTTATTTTGTGGCCACTAAAGTTGCTTTCAGCCCTAGAGTCTTTTCGTGAAATAAAATGTTTTCAAAATTTAAAATCAATCAGTGTTGCCCAAGTGGGAGACTGTTAGAATTTTTAAATTATGGGCTACCACTGATTGGATATTTTGTTGTTTTCGAAAAACGGGTTAAAGTTGACCGGTAAAGCCCATTATATCATTTTTGTGATCCACTACAGTTAGGCCGAACTCCGTCTCATTGGCATTACTTTAAATTAAATGGTGTGATATGTAAAGTGTAGGGCATGTATAAAGTAATAGGACACCTAGATGGGGGGCCTAATAAAGTTTTCAAGCTAAGCCCTCTCTCCCATTCAGAATACTGATCGTCTATATATTTTAGACTATTAGGGTTGGCTTACCCCATTGAGAGTCACCATACAGAAGTTGGAGAGAGGGAGAGGGAGAGGGAGCGGACGCACTTAGCATAAACGTGTCTACCATAAGACGTCGCCAAGGTTTTCTTGCAGGGTTATCGCGGAGATATTATCAATGGCTTCAAATCAAGGTACATTTTATATTTACAGAATGAATTTATCGATTATATGCAGTGTTTTATTTTCTAATATTAGATCTGACAAATCTAACAATTTTACCATCCACCAAAGCAATATTTATCAATTTGCTCTTATGAGATCTTAGCCAGATAATATATGAATAGGGTAAACCGCAAAATTCTCCTTTAGTTTTGTCAAAATTCATCCTTGTGATTTATGAATAAAGAATAAATAATAAATAAACAAGGAAAACTACTCTAAGGAGACACAAATAGTTGTGTGCTACAATCAGTAGGAGTTTATTTTGCAAAATATAAAAGATTTGCACTTTACTCATTCATATGCTAGCCAGATAATGCAGTACTGATTTGCTCTCTAGTTTAATCTTTTATGATCTGACGGATGCATGAAAACATATCCACCACCCAAAATTATTGGAGTTGACTCCAGCAGAGACTTCATGGCTGAGCAGACTTGACTGCAGCTACAATAAGACTTACCAATTAAGATGGATCAATTCTACTCGAATTATCATTATATATTCCATTGCCACGCTTCAATTTCTTTGCAGACTGAAATAGACTTATCAAGCTAGCCATGACTGTTAACTACTTGTTTCAGCTACTAATTTGGTTTCTATGGCTAATAGAGCCATTGGCAGCAACTCCATCTCTTGCAATGTCAAATTGCAATGATACCTGTGGTAACGTTACCATACCCTACCCATTTGGAATGGGTGCCGGTTGTTTCCTTCATGAATCGTACGAAGTGCTTTGTCATGATGACCGGCCGTACCTTAGCAGATACTATGGACAAGAATTCGGAGGTGAGGTGCTGGGTGTGTCTGAATTTACTATAACCATAAATGCCAATAACACAAAGATCCGTGTATGCGAGGACGACAAAGCTATCCACCTTGCCGGTGATTTATCGGGGAGCCCTTTTCATTACGATTCGGACAACGAAATCGTTTTCATTGGGTGTGGTAATGTTGTCATGCTCTTCATCACAAAGAAAACCATTCAGGGTGGTTTCACAAGGCAATGCACATCAACTTGTGATCAGCACGGAAAAGTTAAGGGCTGCTATAACATTAACTGTTGCGGACTCAGTATCCCAGATTATTCTGTCCAGAACATCCATTTGAATTTCTCGAATTTAGTGGCCAGAAACAATTCTTGCGGATATGTTCTTTTCGGGAGCTTTAAAGGACACTCAACCTCTTTATCCCCTGAAGATCTAATTGGGGTTTCAGCCCCCGTTGTATTGTAGTGGACGATTCCATTGTGGATCCCCATGGATATAAAAAATGATCCAAATTGCTACAAAAGTAATTTCTACTATTATTGTTCTTGCCCATCTTGCCAAGAAGGGAACCCATATCTTCCAAATGGATGCCAAGGTATGCTTCTTATTCTCAAAAAGAGAGAGAACATTTTTTGTTCCTTTGTGATATTATCTAATACTTTAATTGTGATTTGCAGTTCGCTCCGATAAGCACAACTGTGTAAAAGCACCAAATGTACCAACCTCTCATTCAAGAAAAAGATTAATTATGCTTGTTGGTAAGTTGATTCTTTATCACCTCTTCAATTTTTTTTTTATTTTTTAGGGTAAATGACACATTTGTCTCTTATGTTTGGCGTGCCTTATAAGTTGAATATCTTCACTTCATAACTGTTTTCACCCAAAAATAAAAAAAAAAAACTTCATGTTAGTTTCTACGCCTAAAATTAGATTTTTTTCATTTCTTTGACAATAATACTTTTGTAAACCGTTTGTTTACCGTAAAATAACTTATTGATGAAAAATATTTTCCTGTAAAATATAATTTTTTTGGTGTTTGGTTATCACACTTAAAAATATTTTCTGGTGTTTTGATGTAATAGTGAAAAATTGATTAAAACTATTAATTTTTTAATTTTTAAAAAATATTAATTTAATCATTATTAATTGATTAATTAATTAAAATTATTAAAAATAAGTTTTATAATAAAAAAATTAATTAATAATTTTTTTATTAATACATAATTAATTAATCAAAAGTTTAATAATTATTTAATTAATTAACTATTATTAATTAATATTAAGTATAAATTTATTATTAATTAAATAATTTATTAGTCAATGTTAAAATTATTTAATTTTGATATTCAAATAAATATTTTATTAATATTTATGTAATTAATTTTTATTATTAAATTAATTGAATTTTCAATTTATTATTATGAATCTATAAAATTAGATAAATAATTAATTAATAGTTATTAAATGAATAAAAATATTAAATTAATCAAATAATTAGTTTTTTAGTTAATTAATTGTTATTAATTAATATCAAATCTAATTTTATTAGTTATTAATTAAATTAAATTATTAGTGATTAAATTAAAATTAATTATTTTTATTATTTAATTAGTTAATTTTATTACTAAATTAATTAGTTTTTATTTAATGATAATTAATTAAAAATGTGTAGGGTGGAATAGGGGTGGGGTTAAGGGTTGGGTCGGGTTGGATGAAGGTGGGGTAGATAAGTGGAAAATATTTTCTTTTCCCAAAAGACATGAAAACATTTTTCACTCATTTCAACTAAACATTTTTCTTTGATCTAAAAATATTTTTTAATTGACCAATTTTTCAGTATTATCAAACACCATAAAATCAAAAAAATATTTTATGGCAAACAAACGAAACCTAAGTGACATTCGAAATTCCAAAATTGCAAAGGTATTATTGTCAAACACACGAATAAATCATTAATTTTTAGATGCGCAGAAAAAGGCTGAAGGACTAACGGTGATACAATTAACATATATGAATACCGAAAGGTAATACTTTTAAAGATAGGGAAGTAACTAATTTTCAAATACAAAAAATATAAGAGACTATTCTCATTAGCATATATATATAAGTGGTATGTCTAGATTTTGCCTACATCTGCTTTGCAATATATATATATATATAATACATCATGCAATTGATTCTGGGGATGCATATATATGTATAAGTGGTATGTCTAGGTTTTGCCCACATCTGCTTTGCAATATATATATAATACATAATGCAATTGATTCTGGGGATGCATAGTAATTCTCAGGTATATATTGTATAAACTCTAGATCACACTAAACTAGTAAACGGAATATATAGTAGGACTATAAAATTTACCAAATATACTTGGAGATTGGCTTGTTATCGACTCATTAAAAACTTGCTTGAGATAATTCTATGAAACTATCAAGTCGAGTTTGAAAACGATTCATGTTAATTAATGTGAAACGCTTGATATAATTCCATCACTTACTATGTCAAAAAATATACAAAAAATAACTAGGTTGTTAGAGCCTCAGCTCATGTTTCTATCTCACTTGAGATTCAATGGTTTACATAAATAAACTTATTTTTCAAACATGAACATAAAACTTGTCAAACGAATTTGAAGAATACATTGCTTGGTGGAACTTGACTCATTTACATTGGCTAAACAAAATTTTCAGCCATTAATTTATCTTTGAAGCTCTAGTTAGGCCACTTGCAAAATATTTCATCAATCTAGCTAGCTATTAATAGGATTGAAATTGCTTGCACCTTTTAGTTTATTGATGAGTAAAAATTTTTATTTTATGGACTACGGACTAGTATATTTTCACCCTAGAACAACAATTCTATTTTAGTCATAGTATATTCACTATTTATTAATTTTAATTTTTTTTTTTATCATTATTCGACTATTATCTAACACTTCACTATTACCTAATAAATATGATTTTTCGGTCTCTCTACATCACAAATAGGGAATTAATACAAGAATGAAAAGATTATAAGGAGAATAATCCAGATCTACCATTTGAAATTGAATAGCAACCATTACCAAAGCTAGATAAAGAAATGAATATTTAGGGCCTATTTGGCCTAGTTGTAAAATTTTAGTTTTTGAGATATAAAGCTTTTAGCAATAAAACTTTGTTTAGGAATGTTGTTAAATATAAATTGTTAATTGGTTGACCGTGTCTTGTCCAGGGGCGGATCTAAGAATTCAACATTGGGGGGGCCAAAATATTTTTTTAATGAAGCTATATAAAATTTTTTTTAAATAGGGGGGGGGGGGGGGGGGGATAATTTTTTTTAACGATACTACATAGATATTTTTAAAAAATTTAAAACGTTCCCCGACCCACCATAGTACCGCCACTGGTCTTGTCAGAAATACTGTTCATTGTCACAACAAAATTAAATATAAAAAAATAAAAAATGTAGTAAATTATCTAAAAACTATGAAGGGGTATTTTTTAGAACAAAAGGAAGAAAGAGAACAACATCGATAGTTTCACAAAAGCCTTTTAAGAAAGTTTTAATTTGAAACTTCTTATTTTTTAACTTTTTTTTAGCTTTGGCTTTTACCTAAAAATTCTTTAAAAAATGGGCCAAAAATGTTATTTTCAACTTCTAAACTCACTGAAAACGCATTTAAGTGTTTAAAAATTTGATCAAATAGAAACTCTTAAATGGGGCATGTCAAATTGATAGTGTTCTTTTGAGCAGCAATATAGGAATTATGTACTAGCTAGAGAGGAGAGAGATCCAAGTCAGGTAAGGTTTTACCAAGTATTTTACTTCAGCTATGCATCACATTTTGGTTATTCATGCAGTTGGCGGGACAAGCTTTGGCGTAGTATTTCTTGGGACAGTTGTTTTTCGGTTGTTCAAGATAATCAGCAAAATAAGGGGAAGAAAACTCAGAAAGAAATACTTCAAAAGAACTGGTGGCCTATTGTTAGAACAACAGCTATCAGTTGACGAAAATATGGTTGACAAGGTAAGATTTTTTACTTCGAATGAGTTGGACAAAGCAACTGACAAGTTCACTCAAAATAGAGTTCTAGGTCATGGAGGACAAGGTACAGGTTTACAAAGGCATGTTAGTTGATGAGAAAATAGTAGCCATAAAAAAGTCAACATTAGCTAATGAAAACCAGTTGGAGCAATTTATCAATAAAGTAGTTGTTCTTTCACAAATTAATCATAGGAACGTGGTTAAGTTGCTAGGCTGTTGTTTAGAGACAAATGTTCCTTTACTAGTTTATGAGTTCATACCAAATGGAACCCTGTACGACCTTATGCACAACGAGAACGATGAAGTTCTCATGTCTTGGGACATGCGTTTGAAAATTGCAATAGAAGTATCAGGAGCATTGGCCTATTTGCACTCGGCAGCTCCTGTTCTTATTTATCACAGAGATATCAAATCGAGTAATATCCTTTTGGATGAAAAACACAAAGCAAAAGTGTCAGACTTCGGAATTTCAAGGCATGTTACAGTTGAGCAAACTCATTTAACCACGATGGTGAAAGGGACTTTTGGTTATCTAGATCCAGAATATTTTCAATCGAGCCAATTTACTGAAAAAAGCGATGTTTATAGTTTCGCTGTCGTACTAGTTGAACTCTTAACTAGACGAAAGCCAATATCTTCAACTCAAAGCAACGTAGAAGGTTGCTTAAGCTTGGCAACAAGGTTTCTTATATCCATGGAAGAGAATCGGCTCAAGATGATTCTTGATACTCAAATTCTAGATACAGTTAACGACAAACAAGTCTTAGCGGTTGCAATACTTGCTCAACGTTGCTTGAGTTTGGATGGAAAGAAAAGGCCCACCATGAAAGAAGTAGCCATGGAACTTGAGAGTATCAAGATGTCTCACTTGCTTTCAATAGTTCATAAAGATATTCAGAAGAAAAGAGACAATGAAATAGAATTGGTACTATTTCCAAATGGTATTTCCTCATTGACAATTGCAAATTATGATACAATTGCATCCTCTTCAGATGTCTGCCCCTTATTGTTTAACACTTTTTGACATCAAAATTAGTACGATGTTCTAGTATAAGCATTTAAAATTTTTCCGTTGTTTAATTTCAGACTAAATTTGAAAGTTTAAGGTTAAAATTTGAGTGTATTGTTCATGTACTTGTCTTACTTTACAAACAATGAAAATAAAATGTTTTTTGGTCGCGACTGATGACCAATTTGAACAATGGCAGGATAAGTTTCATTTTTTATTTTTTTTTGGTCTAAAGGATTAGTTACTTCGTTAGTATCTATTTAGAGTTTTGAGACTGCTACAATTAGGATTATTCTATGTCGTAAGTATATAAAGTTGACCTTTCAGTATTAGAATACTTCTTTGATTGAGTTATTATGTCAATTCAATTGTTCTTTTTTTCAAAAAAAAAATAAATAAATAACATATACTTTCAAGTGAGAAGGTATGCAAACGTTCAGCAATCTATGTCCAATATAGATTACGTAGTAACATTTTGGCTAAAAATTATTCGAGAAATGCAAAAATTCATCAATGTAGTTGAAAATAGTATTATATATTATCTATTGTTTAAGTTTCAAGAAAGTTGAGCTTCATAAAAGGGCCGAAAGTATGATTTCCAATTCCAATAAAACCAACCTCTTCTGCAAGATCGCGAGTTTAACACTTCTCAATGATCTCGAGCTTTGTCCTTAATTGACTTAGTGCATATGTGAGGGCGCACAGTTGAACTCGATGGTTTACCAGTTAGTAATCGGGCTCCACCAACTGATTTCCTACTTCATTCAAAAAAATCTCTCATTATAATGGAAACCCTTGAAAAATATTATATCCTTTGTGAAATCCATTTATGTTTTTCAGCTATGTTTACATCCAATCTTCCAGATGATGTGTTAGAAGATTACATAAAGTGGTGCCTTTGAAACGCCAAAATTGAGGTGCATTCAACGTGTTCAAAACTTCCTGCTGAAAATTGATATGCATTTATCGATTTCGATTCTTGGACGAATTGAGTGTTGATTTTCACTTTTACACGATCAATTTAAGCAACTTTGGACCATTGCGAGGGAAGCACCTTATAGTAACGTTTTTTGGCCTCATTTCCAATTTTTTTCTTCTTCTCCTAGCCTTAAAAGTTGTTGTTAACTATGTAAATTGAAAAAGCTAGCTCAGGAAAAAAAAAAAAAAGGGCATAGCGTGGCATTCACAGAGAGTTCTCAATTTGCCAATTGCATTCCCCACGTTAAGCTACTATAGATAAATAATAATAATAATAATAATAATAAATAAATAAATAAAAAAATTTGGCCCATTAATTTTAGAAGCGTGCCTTTTGGTCCTTTAAAAGTTTAAACTATGAAATTATTAGTCCTTCTGTTTTCGTCAATTCTTGTCATTAGTTGGGTTAAAGGCAAAAATTCTCATTTTTAAAGTTAGGGAACTAACTGTTATTTTACTCAAAGCTAAAGGACGAATAAAAAAATTAACCAAAAAAATCTGATTGGAAGATCCGAAAATTCCTGATTTGTGATGATCCAAAACAAAGAAAACTATAATGACCAGGTCAAATAAAACCAAATAAACCCTTATCCCACTAGATAGATTTAGCTGTCTTAATTTGACAATCTCACTCATTCTTATCATAAGATGTCTTCTCTGTTAGTTCCATATTCATAAAATCTAGTTTGAGGGTCTCCTCAAGTTATTTTTAGGTTTTCATCTATCCTTTTAGAGTGTATGACCTCCATAACTATGTCCTTTCAAACAAGTACCTTTGCAAAGTCGTCTCCTAATAAGTCCGAGCTATATCAAATGGTTCTCTCTTATTTATCTTTAATCGGGACAACCCTTATTTTTCTCATATCATCTAATTTCTAATCTTGTTCTTCCTAGTTTTTCATACATTCATCATCAACAATATCCTAATCTTAGCCTACTAACATCTTATAAACGTATTGGAACTTCATGAACCTACATGTTGAACCATGCAACAGTGCTGGTCTAGAGACAGTATTATAATACTTTTTTTTTTAATTTACGTGATATTTTTCAATCACGCAAAATTTTTGATACACTTTTCCACTTCGTTTATCCTACCAATACTAACATTAACTATTTTTAAAAAAAATCTTATTGAACCAATTTTTCATTTTATGTATCCTTTTCGATTCCAATCTACTTCTAAGCAATTCATTGACCTACTTTTACTAAACTTACATCCTATATGCTCTTTATTTGATCTACATTGGTTAAAAGCACTTTGCTTCCAAAGCTTCTTCTACTAACTTAACATTCACACCTTCTATGGACTCAGTTACCAAAACAATTTAATCTATGGATAGCATATACTAGGGTATTTCATGCTAGATGTAATAAAAAAATGGCGACCCAAAAGAGAACGAAATTGCAAATGCCCCTAACGTCCCTAACGTCATCCACCAAATGAAAAATTATTTTATTAGTCTAAACTGATATCCGTCGATAAAAGAACAAGTGAGAGTTACAAATGTAGAGCAAGTAAATAACCAAGTCTCCGTGAAAACATTCCTCTAATACAAAGAGAATGAGTAAAATACATTTGGGTCCCTCAATTTATGCATAAATTCTCTTTTAGTTTCTCAACTAAAAAAAATTTCCCTTTAGGTTTATCTGTCAATTACTTTTGACGGAAAAAGTGAAACAAATATGTTTTACCTCTTTTGTCATTGGACCATAATTCTCTCTCCTATTTTGACGTAAATCACCATAAATTTTTTATTTTAAATTTTATTTGTTGATTACGAAAAAAATGTTAATTTTAATTAATTTAGCTCCCAAGTATAATTTTTTTTTTATTTTACATCTTGTATTAAAAATAAAAATAATAGTTAATTTAGCTGCCAATTATAAATTTTTCTTTAATTTAACACACATTAAAATCTCAACAAATATAAGTCCTTCAAAATTTAAATGAATCTCTAAATGTTAATATAAAAAAAAAAAAAAAAATAAAATTATAATCGAAAGGTAAAATAAATATTATTTTTATTTTTAATTCAATATATAAAATTAAAAAATATAAAAATTATACTCAAGAGCTAAATTAATTAAAAATAGCATTTTTTCGTAATCAACAAATAAAATAAAAAATAAACAAATTATGGTGATTTATGTCAAGATAGGAGAGAAAATTATGATATAAATGCAAAATAGGTAAAACATACTTTTTTTAATTTTTATGTCAAAAATAATTGACAAATAAACCTAAAGAAAAAAATAATTTAATTAAGGGCTCAGAAGGGATTTATGCATAAATTGAAGTACCAAAGGTATTTTACTCCAATGAGAATCAGACGCTTTAATGAAAGAGTAAAACATGCTTCCATTCATCAATTAACCGAACGAACAACCAAACCCCATTTGCAAACAAAGCCTCACCGTCAAATTATCCACCCATGTCTACTTTCAAATTCCCAGAAGACATTCTGAGAGACGTACTTTCACGACTCCCTGCAGAGACCCTCATCATTTTCAAGTCCGTCTGCAAGGCTTGGCTATCCCTTCTATCAGATCCGCACTTCATTACCCTCCATCACAACCGAACCGCAGCTGACCCAAAATCCCATTCAATTATCATTAGGAAAGATCATCAGATCTCATTCTATAATACCCAAAAAGCTACCAACATTGCACCCTTCCAACATCACCTTGTGGGCAATCTCGTTGGGGTCTGCAATGGGTTGGTTTGCTTCCGAAGTTTCGGAGGAAAGGACATGTTCTTGTGGAATCCATCTATTAGAAAGTGCAAGAAAATCCAACTTCCTGTTAGTAATACAATGCTTAAGGGGAGGGTTTCGTTTTCGTTTGGCTTCGGATTAGATGCAAATGGGTATGATTTTGTGTGTTTGAGGCTTGTGTGCGCGAGGTGGGGGCAGGAATTGGCTGCTGAAGTTGGGATTTATTCGACATTGGTGGATTCTTGGAAGACATTAGAGGGGGATTTTCGGTTTAATGTGATTGACTATACTAATTGCGTGATTGTGAAGGGTGTCCCTTATTGGACCGCGATTGTGAAAAAAGAGGATGGCGATGAGGCTGATGATAACAATGAGCGATTTCGTAACGTTTTGTTAGCATTTGATGCCAGAAACAAGTCGTTTAAGCAGTTGGAGTTTCCTGAATTTGCTTCAGCCGGTGGGCTTCGTACTTGCTTTGTAGAATTGGATGGTTCTCTTGGTTTGCTTGTGCGTTCCTCGTTTGAGGAATTGGGCCAATGTGTTGATGTTTGGGTGTTGGATGATGAAGAGTGTTCTTGGAGTAAGAAATTTACTGTTGGACCAATCTTGACGGAAATGGCGGGGCTCGTTGGGTGTTTGACAAATAAAGACATTTTGGGAATTGATCGTGATGGAAGTTTGTTTGTGTTTGATTCTACAAGTAAAGAAATTAAGCGTGTTTACAGAGATGTTGGGAATTATTGGTATACTGACATTCGTATCTACATAGAGAGCTTGGCTTGCATTAGTGGAATGAAAGGAGTTGGGAAAGAAGATCAAAGAGATGCAGCAGAAGCTCAATAGGCAGGTACTTGCCTTTCGCTTCCATCTTATGTATTACCAGAATGAATATAAGATTGATTGGCTGTTTTTCTTGTACAGACTGATCCTATTTTAAAGCTGTGATTATGTTAACTTGGTGGACTGAAAACACTTAGCGAACACTAGCTCAGTACTAAAATATGAATGAAAATGAGGAAAAGTTTGCTTCAGCATGTCTTTGTACGAATTATATATGTATTTCAGTTGTTCAAAAAATAGCTGGAGTGATGCGAAATATAATCCTTATGAATGAATTTGAAATGTAATTGGTCAAGTTTATCATATATCATTAGTGTATGGTACAAATGATTGATGTCTTAGCTTGCTTTGTATTTTTAAATGTACAATTATATGTTAGTTTGATCTATAAGCGTATTATTAATCTTTTCATACTAATGAGTATTCATTTACATTCTTTTTTCCCCTTTGGAGACAGGGCTTTTTAGGATCATATGCCAATTTGTTAAATTTTTCTTTCTTTTGGAAATTAACATGCATAAGGAATAAATGGGTGGTGACTAGTGAGTGAGACACTTGTTTTCTTTTACTTCATGTCTTCTTTTCTTAACCGCTGGTCTATTCTTTTAATCTGCAGCACTAAGTGTTCTAGCGAAGGATACTATATTGACTACATTTAAGTGATCTATTATTTACCGGCATTAAGCTTTTGCTATTTTCATCTATCACATAATTGTGTATGTACTCGTATGCTACTAAGTGTATCTATCACATAATTGTGTATGTATGTCTTATTCTTTTCCACATCTACTTTAATGACTCTTATTGTCAATCATGCTTTCCTTGGTTATTCTATCATGTCATTTTTCTTCTACAGTTGTTCTAGCATTTTGCAGATTCTCTTATATTTAGACATTATTAAGTTCTGAAAACTGAAGGACAGAAGTTAAATTTGCATTTACGTATCATTGAATGGCGTCCTCAGGGCCATATACGAACCTTACCTAGTGGGATACGGCTTGAACTGGTATGATTGATTAATTTAGCGGTTTTTAATTGCAAATGGAAAACCTTCGGTGTCATAAGTTTTAGTAGTATGGTTCTTATAAGTTTTCTTTAGATGTTGAATGAATGTGTTTTGAGTAATTATACTGTTTTGTCTGGTTGCGTCTCTATACTTTCCTCTCTATTTTTCTTACCCATGGGATGAAGTAAATTGAAGATATTGGGAACAGGGATCCAGAGGGCAATGGGTCATTAAGAGATTATCTGGCCCTCCATGGGGGTCGAAGAAAATCTCTTCTTTTAGTTCCACAAATAAGACTTTTGCTAGAGAGGTTCAGTGTACAGGATGCAACAGTTAACTCCTTATTAGCGGATCAAATTCTCCATGCTATTCATAGCAATCCATCATCTTCTACATATAGATTAAGCTGATCTGCACGATATTCTAAAACATGCATTCTAAAAAACCAAATAGAAGGTAATGCCTCCAGTTATCAACATTTTGAGCTCTAACATAATTGAATGTTCCATTTCAATTTCTGGGAAGTATGTTATTAGACTTGTATTTTCTGTCCTTTTAATTGATTATAACCTTAATTCAAGATCATGTCCAATTATATGTCATTCTAATTGGTTCTTTTTGTTTTGATGAAAAAATTGTTTTTAACCGGTGTTTGCTTTCTTGTAAAGGTCTACTATGCTGCTGGTGAAGGACTCTTAAAAGTACTTCTGCTTGATTCTGATATGGAGACAATTTTTATTCTTCATTAAGTCGGTTAATGCTCTTCTCTTTTGAGTTCAAGTGATATGTTGACTTGGGAATATTTTGGCTATGCTTGAACTTTTGTGCTATTACATGTTACCATATTGCAGATCTTTGTTTTGTTGATTGCTAATTTGAAATTTCATTTCATAACATCTCAATTTGATTTATGTGGATGACAAATCAAGTTATTCTGGATTATAGTTGTAGGGGGGGTGACGGACCAAAATATTACATTTAGGAATACTCAGAGGAAAATAGCACAAAGAAGATAAATAAAAAGTCAGATTGTAGGGGGATTTTCGTGCCCGCAACTGCAATAAGACACGGTGGCTTTTTCTCCGGCGAGCTTTCTCTCGTAAAGCCAAAGACGCCGCTAGACAGGGTACAATTGTTTGAAAGGGGACATGATCAATAGAACCTGGCAGGATCTAGGTTGGGTGTGTTTGGATTGAGGGGAATGGGGGGAAGAGGAGGTTTAGTAAATGAGGGGTTTAGTCCTTCCTTTGTTTGTTTTGGAAGGTTATCAAGGGGGAGAGAAATGAAGGGGTCAAAACAACCCCTCATATACCCAATTTTTATTTCCTTCTAATTTGGGGTAAAATGGAGGGAGGGGGAGCCAACAAAAATTTGATACCAATTTTGACCTCCTCATCTCTTTTATCTTCTCAACTGAAAGCGTGCAACTGTGTGTGTGCGTGTGTGCTTGTGTGCAGTCGTGTACAGCTTCTGTGTGTTTGCTTTGGTGTGTGTCCGTGTGGTTTTATGTGTGCAAATGTGTGCAGTCGTGTTTGTGTGAGGAAGGAAGAAGATGAGTAAAGAATTAAAATGAAACATAAAGCTGCTGCAAGTATTTGTTGTTGTTGTTTTTTTTTTTTTTTCTTTTGGGTCAAAAGCTGCTACGTGAAGAAGATGAAGCTGCTGCGTGGAGGAAAAGATGGAAAAAAAATAAAAAGAATAAAAAATAAAAAAGATAATGTTTAAAATTGGTAAAGTTTTATATAAAATAAGAAAAGGGCTTAAATGTCATTTTATACAAAAAATTTATCCATTCCTTCCATTTTCTTTCCAATCCAAACAAATGATACTTATACTCCTTTATAATATTTTCTTTCCTCAAATTATTCAATCCAAACATGATTTAATACTCTCCCCTTATTTCTTTTATAATACTCTCCTCTCCTCTCCTTTATTAAATTTCCCCCTCTCAATCCAAACACACTGTTAGGAATACTCAGAGGAAAATAGCACAAAGAAGATAAATAAAAAGTCAGATTGTAGGGGGATTTTCGTGCCCGCAACTGCAATAAGACACGGTGGCTTTTTCTCCGGTGAGCTTTCTCTCGTAAAGCCAAAGACGTCGCTAGACAAGGTACAATTGTTTGAAAGGGGACATGATCAATAGAACCTGGCAGGATCTAGGTTGGGTAGTGACGTTTATTCTTAACCATTTCCGAAAGGGTTCGCTTATGCCGTAGGGAGCATCTCTTCGCAATAATTGGGAGGCTTACCACTCACCTAAAAGATCAGGTGAGCCAACCATGATCATTGAACTCGCCAAACGTAGGTATCAATTGATGAATATCAATATCGTGTAAGAAGTAGCTCTTATGAAGAAAACTATGTGCTGCTGTTTTTCAGCATGCTTCTTCAAATATCCCTTAAAAGTAGAGATCGATCTATCAATACAAGGATAGCTTCTTCAATTTCCCTTGGTTGGGTCTTCGGGTGATGGAACAAATCTAATTAATCTAACAGTGGTTGGGATTTGCAAGAGACGAAAAATTACTTTAGACACACACCCAAAAGACATTTTTAATACATAGATAAAGGACTGAACCAAAGCTCTATAGTGAGATTGATGTATTGCACATTTTAGTAGACTAAAATAGTAGGGAGCATGTGTTGCTCAGAAACTTTAAGAGAAGTTTTACACATGAACTTTGAGTTTTCGACCATAAGGAAAGAAAAAGATAAAGATAACTTTGAGTTAGCATCATATCTTCCATAGTGCAGGAATAAGCTCCAATGTGTATTACAATTCAGTCAAGAGTTAGGTAATAGTATGACATAAATTTGAACTTGAAACTTTTGACGGCAACAGGTCACTGCTTGACCACTTTACTCTTAGAGGTCAATGTTCTCATAATTTCCGTTATAAATTTGAATATATTTCTCACTCTAATTCTAAGCAAATTCTTCTTTGTATTAGTTGCTAAAATGTTTCCATCTTTCGAACACCCAACTAACCTTTCAATCTCCATCAACATCTGTTCAACTGTGAATTTCTTGCTCCAACAACACTTTTATCATACAACAACCAAACATCAGCACATTGACTCAATTCCTCACCTAAAGTAATTAGAAGTTCCACTCTTTTGAGCAAAAACCGAAGGTGGTATTGGGGTTACAATTTTCGAACTGGGCCTATGAATTTGGACACCTGTCCCCTCTTCTACATTGACTAAGGCCTAGCCCATTAGTCGTTGTTTCTGGTCGGCCTCCATGTGCTAGCCTTTCGTTAAGTTGTTTTCTTTCTTTTTTGTCGGCCGTTAAGTTATTTTTGATTTTATTTCTTTGTTGTAATTTCTTGTTTCTTTTGGACTGGTTGGGTTGTGCTGATTTATTTTTATAAATACCACTAGTAGTCTCATATGTCTGTAGATTTTGACACTTTGGTCTTGGATTTTTGAAAGTGATTATTTTAATCCTTAATGTATTTTAAGCGTGACGTTGTTGGTCAACTTGACTTAAACCATAAATTTTTTAACGCTTTTAACACGTGACCTACATGTGTTTTAGATAATACTTAGTTTTTAGGGGTATTTTTTACAATTCAAGTATGTATACACACGTGTGAGTCACGTGTTAAAAGTGTTAAAAAATTAACAATTTAAGTCAGTTGGATTAACAGCATCACACTTAAAATATATTGAGGATTAAAAAAATCATTTTAAATATTCGGAACCAAAGTATCAAAATTTTCAAACATATGAAACCACTAGTGTCATTTACTCTTTTTATTATTAGTAATTTCTCACCCAAAAAAAAATGAAAAATGAAAAATTAAGATATTAGAATCGGAAAAAGGACATCCAAATCCCTACCTTTACTCCCTTGTCTCACATAGGTCCCTGAGTATTTTAAAATGGCTTCTCAGGTCCTCAAACCTTAACACCATGAGTTGATATCAACGGTAAAAGGACAAAACAGACTTTTAATATTTCTCACTCTTCTGCTTTCTCTTACTTTCTCAATCTCATACACTCTCTCCCTCGCGATCTCTCACTCTCTGCAATTCACACACATATCTCACTCCGCAAATCACACACGCATTGATATAGCTCTTCGCCAAGGTTGTGTTCAGGCTGCATCATTGAACTCCCCAAAAATCACCATTGAAATAGACGGTCAAGATCTCCTTAATGCCTTGTTGTCAAATGACGCCCTCTCGGTTCCATGCGAGATTTTTCAAATCATTGCTATTAAACAAGTTGTTGCAGCCTCCAATAATATTCACTTCAAATTAGTAAGATCAATGGCGGAGGGAGGGAGGGAGGGAGGGAGGCCCCCCAACCTCCACCAAAAAAACATATATATATTGAATTAATTTTTTTCTTTTTTGTAGTTGAAATATACTACTCCGTTCCCTCCCCGAAATTTAAGAAAAATAAATGTTTTGTAATTTTTTTTAAAAAATTTAAAGTTAGTTAAAAGTTAACTTAAATGTTATACAGAAAATAAAAGATTAGTTTATCATATTTCTTTGTTTCTTTGTAATGATTACATATTAACGAAAAGAACGTCGAACATTTGTTTCTTGGATAAATGGCATGGGAACCCCTTGTGATTTTATGTATGTGCACATTTGACCCCTATATTTTTTAATGTGTATGTTTTTCTCTTATGATTTGATAAAAAAGTGCATAATACCCTTTTTTGTTAAAAAATCCGTCCAACTTAACGGGAATTGTGCCACACACGTGCAATGTGCGAATTTATGAGTGATTTACTTAAAAATATTATTTTACTGGACCAAAATATCCTTATTTGATATAATAGTATTTTCAATCTTTTATTCTCACCATCATCAGCTTTAAAAAATTAAGAAAAATGCAACCATCATCCTCAACCCCCTACGTCCTGAGTAACCCCACCCCCACCCCCACCCCCATCAGTAGCCCCCACCACCACCCTCACCCCATCGGCACCATCTCCACTACCCCCAACCCCATATCAGAACCCCCATCTCTCACCCACAAAATTGTGCGTGTTAGGTTGAGTACGTGTGTGTGTTTTGTGCTCTGTGTGTGTGTTAGGCTGCGTGTGTGTATTTTTCGATCTGTGTGTGTGTGTTTGGCTACGTGTATATGTGTGTGTTTCAATCTGTGTATGTGAGTTTTTATTTTCTGGTGTGTGTGTTTGGCTACGTGTATATGTGTTTGTTTCGATCTGTGTATGTGAGTTTTTATTTTCTGGTGGTAATGGCTACATGGTGGAGGTGTTTTGTGATGGTGATGTTTGTGGGGGTGGTAGTAATGGTCGTGGTGTTGATGGTAGTGTTGGTGATAATGGTGGTGGTGCTGGGATGGGGCAGACCTTTTTTTTTTTTGTTACAAATCTGTTTTTTTTTCTTTGAAAATCTTTTTTTTTTTCTGCAAATCTATTTTTTTATTATTATTATTGTTTTTTGTTAATTTTTAAAAAGCATAGCTTATCTAATTTTCACTTCTTTGATTTACTTTTATAAAAGGGTATAATTATCAAATATACCATTGCTGTTAAAAAACTAATGCTTGATAGACCGATGGGGATGTGTGCACACTTTTTAAAATCATTCCATGTCGTTTACCCTTGTTTATTCTATTCTTGTTTCTTCATAATTCTTCCCAAGCTCAATGAGTTTCTTCTAACTTCTTCCATTCTTCTACTTGATCGATTCTTGCCAATTCACCAATTCCTAAATTCAATTCTCACATAATAATATATACACTAACATAGTTATGAAAAGCTTGGTAATATATCACAGAAACACCGAAAGCTTCATTTTGTTTTGGTAGTTATATTTTATTAACTTCTTTTTGGTTTGTCTTTTATTTGTTAGTTTGCATTTATGGTTTCGTTTGTTTACTGTAAAATAACTTGCTTGTGAAAAATATTTTTCTAGAAAATAAAATATTTTTCTGGGCTCCGTTTGTTTGCCATAAAATAACTTGTTGAGAAAAAAATATTTTCCTGAAAAATAAAATACTGAAAAATATTTTTTAGTGTTTGGATGTACAGTGAAAAATATTTTTCGATATTAGATTTTATATATAAAAAAAAATATACACATGGGTAAGAGGTGGGGGTGGGGGGTAAGGAGTAGGGCAGGGGGCATGGGGGAAGGGTTGGTGAGATCCAGAAAATAATTTATTTTCTCAAAAGACATGAAAAGATTTTTTCAACCGTTGTACTAACTGCAATATTTGACTGAAAAATATTTTTCAATTGATTAATTTTTTTCTGTAACCAAACATCAAAAAATTGAGTAAAAGTAGTCACCATTTTTTACTGAAAAATAATTTTTAGTTGATCAATTTTTCAGTGTTACCAAACATAAAAAATTGAAAAAATATTTTACGGCAAATAAACAGGGCCTATATTAGATAATTATTTGTTAAATTCTTGATTTTGATATGAATATATTTTTAGTTTTAGGTATGATAGTTCATTATTAATTTTAAGTTAGTTGTTATAATTGTTTATTCCTTTTATACATAAAAATTAAGTGACTTTTTTAATTATTTTATTTTTTAGAAATTACTTTTAGTTCAAAATATGAGTAAATCTGAATCGTAATACATAAGGTTTCATTTTATTAGGTTAAGTTATTTTTTATTAACTTCTTTCTCATGTATCTTTTATTTGTTAGTTTGCATTTATATTGGATAATTATTTGTTAAATACTTGATTTTGATTTGAGTATGATATGTGTTTGTTATTTTTTTGTAGTATATATCAATTTTTTTTATTTCTTGAATCAAATCAATTTATAATGTTAAACGTTTCAAGTTTAGTCAAATATAAATATATAATATTCTTAATTAGTTTTTTATTATTTAATTTTATTATAACTAATTATATTAGAAAAAATATTTTTTGGGTATTTTTTACTAGTCCATAAAATATAGTACAAGAACTGTACAAAAATAATAATAAAAAAAGAGTAAAATGCACTATACCCCCCTGTATTTTTATAAAGTTGCATCATAAACCTTGTGTTTTAAAAAGTCGTGTTATAAACCTTGTGTTATGGAAAACGTTGCATAAAATCCCCCGTCGTCTATTTTTCTGTAAATTTTAACGTGAGTGTAATACATAAGCTTGAAATGCAAGTATGACATTTATCAAACTTTAAAACACATGTAGAAGGACGAAAATACCCTTTTTAAATCAGTTGCTAATTGCCCCTTGTGTTTTCGATAAGGTTGTAAATGGCCCATTGTATTTTCGATAAGGTTGTAAATTGCCCCTTGTGTTTTTTATAAAGTTTCTAATTGCCCCTATGTTTTTTATAAAGATGTAAATTGCCCCTTCAAAAATAAAAAAAATAAAAAAATTGACAATCCTAGAGAGAAAAACTATTTCAAAGTGAATTTCCTTCGATTTGAAGTTGATTTTGCACTGATTTAAAGATTTTAATCTACTTGTAGAAAAACGTGATTCCAAGTGAATGTACGATTATTGCTAGTTGTAATATGACTTTGAACTTCAAGCATAAGATTTATATTTTTTATGGTGGACATCAATGTTCAGTTATATAAGCTATACATTTTTTTATTCTTTTAATTAAATTATATTTATTAGTTTAAGGTTGTAGATCTTCTTAGGCCATCTTCAATGTAAGCTCTAAAACATAATGATTACAATTTTTTTTGCAAATATAGAGCATTTTGAAGCAAAAAAGCAACACCAATGTTTATTATATAGCCCCAATTTGTTACAAATTGTTACTTTAGTGTCAAATTTAACAAATCTCACCAAAAATAGAGCCCGGGCTCCATTTTGTTCAACAAATTTGTTGAACAAAATGGAGCCCTAGCAAAAAGACAAAAAATTTTACAGCCCCATACTATGTCAGATCTGACTTCAAAAAAAAAAAAAAATTGACAAAAAAAGTACAAACAGATTAAAAAAAAACAACCGTTGCAATTTCAACTTTTACATTCAAAAAAAATATAGCCGTTGGGTGTTAAATTTTTCTATATATTCAAGCAAAAAAATCCAACACCCAACTTCAACAATTAATCCTTTCAAGCAAATATACCAAAACAAAAAAAAAAATTTCGCATCAGTCAAAAAAAAAAAAGGTTGAAGCTCAAGATCTGCCCCTTTTTTGAAATTTATTCTTGAATCACCTGCAAAAAAATATATATATCTATATACACATAGAAAAAGTATTAAATATTTATCAAAAAAAAAAAGCTACGTCAGCGGGGAAAGGAGGGAAGAGAGGGGAGGTGGGGTGGGGTGGGGTGGGTGCGTGAGGCAGTGAAGGTGGGGTGGGGAGGGGAGGGGGGAGGGGGGAGGGGGGGGGGGAAAGAGGGGATATGGGAGGGGGGTGCCTTCGTTGGCGGCAAGTGAGAGGAATGGGGAGGAAGGGAGAGGGGAGGGGGGGGGGGGTTAGGGTGGGGTGCCTTCGTTGGTGGTGAAGGGGAAAGAGAGAAGGGAGGTGGGGTGGGGTGGGTGGTGGCGTGGGCTGCAAAGAAAAGGAAAGGGGGCGGGTGAAGGGAAAAATGGGAAGGGTAGTGGATTTTTATATGTAGGGTTTTATTTTATTTTTTTATTTTTAATGTTTGGGATTAATTATTTTTTTAAAATATTTTTTGTTTTTTAAGTGGTTGGGATTAATTTTTTTTAAAATTATTTGATTTTATTTATTTTTAATTATTTGTTTTTAATTTATTTTTTAAATGATTGAGATTAAATTTTTTTAAATCGTTTGTTTTTATTTTATTTTTTAAATCCTTTGTTTTTAATTTTTTTTAAATGGTTGGGATTTTTTTTAAATCGTTTGTTTTTAATTTTCTTTAATCCTTTGTTTTTAATTTGTTTTTAAAATGGTTGAGATTAATTTTTTTTTAAAATCCTTTGTTTTTACATTTTTTAAAAAGTCCTTTGTTTTTAATTTTTTTATAAATGGTTGGGCTTAATTTTTTTTTACTCCTTTGTTTTAATTTTTTTTTTAATCCTTTGTTTTTAATTAGTTTTTAAAATGCTTGACATTAATTTTTTTTAAAAATCCTTTGTTTTTAATTTTTTTATAAATGGTTGGGATTAATTTTTTTTAATCGTTTGTTTTTAATTTTTTTTTAAATGGTTGGGATTATTTTTTTTTAAATCGTTTTAGTGGTAATTTATTGTTTAAATAATTTATTTCTTTTTCTTACTTTTGGTAACAATCGTATTTTCTTTTTTGAAAGGTATGGAATATACCGATGGCACTTCGAAAGGTCACAATTTTACCGTTCGAGAAGATATTGTTTTATGCCGGGCCTTCATCGCAATTAGTGAAGATCCTATTATCGGGCGAGACCAAACGATAACAACCATGTGGAACATAATTCTTGAAAAATTTGAAGAGTTCTACCCCCGAACTATCCAACTGAAAAGAGAACATCAAAAAGTCTGAAATGCCGATGGTTGCCCATAAACCAAAATTGTACACGATTTGCAGAGTGCATTGGTCAAGTACATTTGAGACCGAGGAACGGAACAAATGCTATTGATAACATGAGTTTTCAGATATTATTAATTTTATATTGTAGATGTTATATAATATATTAGACTTTGCAAAATTATTATTTTTTAATTCGTGGAATTGTTTTTTAGTTGAATGACGCTCGACGCGTATACTCTGCTGCCGGGGGAAAATTTTTTTCCCTGGAACATTGCTGGGAAATTTTACAAGATGGTCAAAAATGGAGAAAAATTATAGATGTTCAATCCACACAGAATGTCAATGATTCGCATGTGTTGGTGACTCAACCCGAAACTCCAATCGAAATCGTCAAGGCCGATTGGGAACAAGAAGGCTAAAAAATTAAAAGGTAAGGGCAGTGTCGATAATATTGTTGAAGAAGCAAGAAATATGGGAAAAATTATGAAGAAGTATACGGATAGGTATGAAGAATTTGCAGATACGAAGACTATGAGTATAAAGACTTCGACAATCGAAACTCCGGAAAGAAGAGCATTTTTGATTGAGCAACAAAGGGCCATTATTGCAAGAAAGACCTCTCGTTCGATAGACTTTGACGATGATGTATACCGTCCTAGTTTGCCTTAAATCATGGATTATTAGTATTGGCTAGTTTATTTTCGGTTGTACTCTTTAAATTTCTGAATTGACGATGTTGTTCTAATTTCAAATTTGTGTTTTCACTTTCCCTTTTTTATATTTAATTTTTTAAATATTAATACAAATTTAGTTCGAGATACCTAAAAATTGAATTACTTAAAGTGAAAAGACAACAATGAATAAGTCCAATTTCGCAATATTAAGAATAATGTAATTAAACATCATCGTAATACAAAATTAGTTTAAAAATTAAGATGTCCTGCACGATATTCATTCCACACATGTTCCACAAGATCATTCCGGAGCATAAAATAGGCAGACTGATCTCTCATTTGAGCACGATTATTTAAATACTGAGTAATAGTTATAGGGTCTCGATTGGGTACAACAGGGGGTCCTCAACATGATAATAAATCATCACCTTCTTCATCCCGGTTGTCTTCCACAATCATATTATGAAGAATTATACAAGTCTTCATAATCTTCCCAATATCATTCTCATGCCAATACGGCATGGCCCTTTGATAATTTCAAATCTAGCTTGAAGGATTTCGAAAGCCCTTTCGACATCCTTACGATAAGCTTGTTGCATTATAGTAAATAACAACTTATCTCGTTCTTCTGAATTGGGATATGCTTGCACTATTGTTGACCATTGGGGATATATACCATCAGCAAGGTAGTAACCTTGATTGTGTTGTCTATCGTTAAGTGTAAACCAAATGCTTGTAGATAGACCTTCAAGAACATCAGAAAAAATAGGAGAACTATATAATACATTCAAATCATTGCGTGCACCGGGTGCTCCAAAGTACGAATGCCATATCCAACAATCGTACGATACAACCGCTTCAAGGATTATCGTAGGACGACCATGGTGCCTGGCATATGTCCCAGCCCATGCCGTTGGGCAATTTTTCCATTCCCAGTGCATACAGTCTACACTTCCTAACATTCCAGGAAACCCCCGTTGATCGGCTTTTCTAAGTAGCCTAACCATGTCTGCGTTGTTAGGTCGTCGAAGATACTGGTCTCCATATACTGCGTTGATGGAAAGACAAAATTTCTTTATTGCCTGTAAAGATGTAGTTTCTGCAATTTTCAAATAGTCGTCATTCGCATCAGCAGGACATCTGTAGGCAAGCATACGAAGCGCGACCATCATCTTCACATATGGTAAGAAACCTTGCTTTCCGAATGCATCTGGTTTTATCATGAAGTAATTGTCGAAATGCACAATTTCTCCCATAATTTTCAAAAACAATTCACGCCTCATCCGAAACCTATTTGTGAATTCAGAAGTAGGATACAAAAGGCGATCAACAAAGTAATCATGCATAAGCCTATTATGAGCACTTGCCCGATCTCTCCTTATAGATTGTCGGCGTGACGATGTACCTCCATGTTTATCTGAACTCAATTCATGCGCAACACCCATTAGTGATTGATATTGTGCGTGCATCGACACCATCATTGCATGGCCATCGATGTCGTCATCAGATGAGGAAGAATTGATTCTTTGTTGGGCCATTGTAGAAAGAGAGATAGAGATTGTATTGTTTAGATTTTGGTGATTGAGAAAGGTTTGAGAACTTAACTTATATATAAAAATGAATGTATAAAGGATAACAAACGAACGGATGAGATTGATTTTAAAGAAATCCAATCCAATGGGTGTTATTTGGATAAGAGACTTGAGATAAGAGATAAGAAGCGTACGGACGAGATTGATTTTTAGAAAATCCAATCCAATTGGTGTTATTTGGATAAGAGATTTGTAATAAAAGATAAGAAATGTACGGACAAGATTGATTTTTACAAAATCCAATCCTATGGGTGTTATTTGGATAAGAGACTTGAGATAGAGATAAGAAATGGACGGTTGAGATTGAATCAAATAAATTCAACCCAATGGATGTTATTCGGATCAGAGATTTTAATGTGAATTAAATATAAATTAATTTACAAAAGTGAATATAATAAAAATAAAAAATACAAATCGAGTGTAATTAAGCGTCATCATAATTCAATAATTTTTTCCGTTGTCAGAATTAAATAATTTTTTGGTCCAAATGTTCGTTAAAAAAAGTTACGATTATGACGATAATAATTTTTCAAAAAAAAAATTAACACACGAGAAAAAATAACATATATTCAAATTAGTTTGTAAAATTAAATTTAACACAATATAGAGCCCCAATTTTATAGAGCCCCTCATTGGGGATGAATTTTTTTTAGAGCCCCTAAAAAATACTTAAGGCTCTATATGGGGCTCTAAATTACTAAGAGACTCTAAACTAAATTTTAGAGCCCCTCAATTTAGAGCTCTCATTGAGAATGACCTAAGAAAAAGAATGAGCAAAAGATTTTCAGTTATAATGAGGACATGATAGCATGCAGAATACAACACGATAGAAGAGCGGTTAAGCCAAAGTTCCGAAAATATGGAGCTGTCGACCTTAGCAACATAGATAGGTGCCTTTTTTCAGTCAGTTGTACAAGTGTATATTGTTTGTCAACAATTGAGAAAAAAAGTTCCTGAAGCTGGTTTGAATAACAAAAAAGTTCAATTTGTATTGGACCTTTTTTTTTGGTCGAGAATTTGTATTGGACCGGAAGAGGTTAATTTTTGCAGAAATTATTGAATTCCATTTTTGAAGGTATGTATAAATCTGTTTAGGTATTTCACTGTTTATCATTCAGCTTTACGCTTGACATTTTTCTCCAAAAAAATCTCTTTATTCTCGTGTAAGTAGAAGGATTTTCCATATTTCAGTTTAAATTAGGAAATTAATTTTTTTGGAGCTAATGCTGGTAAACTTAAACTTTGTATTTGACTAACTTAGATCATGTCTTTCTCGGACATGTCATGTTGTTGATACCTAGGTGCTAATTTAGAATTTTGTTCTGTGATAATAAAAATATACAATTTAACACTTACATATGGATAAATTTTTTATTGGGAGCTAAAAATTAGTTTTATAATCTAAAAATATCTTTAAACTATACATGTTTTTTTAAAAAGATGAATTGCACTGTAGCCCCTTGTAGTTTGTTAAAAGTACACAGGATCCTTGTGCTTTCAAACATTTTATGATTTTATAAAACGTAATTGTGCCCTCCATCTTTTTCGTCAACTTTTTTAATAGAAAGGGTTAAAAGACGTAAATGTCTTTATTTTCCAGTTTTCCGTACGAATTCGACATTTGTATATTTAGCAGCAAGGTCATCAAGCACAGGTTAATTCCATATATCGACAAGGTCCGCACCATGATGCTGAGAAGTCAATAGCCATCTACAAATGATGTGTAAACATTAGCAGAACCTAACATACTAACTCTACATTTGTTATGCAAAAACAAAAAGAGTTGATTGTAGTATCTCTTGACCCAAAAAAAAAAAAGATTGTAGTATCTGAAATTTTCAGGCTCACCAATTTGTTACTATCTTTTGATGCTTCAAAATGGTTCTTCCACTTCGATGAAGAATGTAACTCAATAACGATAGACTTTTTTGCTGCTGCATTGCCTTCACGAGTAGTAGAGAAGTTGGTAGACATTTTTGCTGCTGCATATCCTTTTACTAGTAGAGAAGTTGGATCCGATTTTTGTAGGGAAAACTGGAAAATAGTTAGTGTGGGGATACTTCCCTACATAGATAGGATCTTTGATACCCATAAATCAACATGTTATTTGAGCCGAGCTGGACTAACCCGATCCGTGAACTCATTTAGTCCGGTTAATAAATGGGTTGAGTTAGTCCAAATCGTTATTATATGGGTTGAGTTGGGTTGGGTTGAAATTCAAAAATACAAACTCAGCTTGATCTATTAATCTTACACGAGTTAAATGGGTTAATTGGGCTGGGTTTGAGCCAACCCATTTTTTAAGCAATATATATCAATGAGTTACTAAATTTTGAGGCAATACAAAATTTTAAAAATAACACAAAATGTTACTAAGTTAAAAATTTGAAATTAATAAAATTGAAAATTAATATAAGAAATAATACGAAAATCAAAACAAAAAAAAATCATGTTCAAACTAATTATTTTTAGTTGTAAAATAAATAAAATATTGTGGGTGATGAGACCCATGACTCATGCACGATCTGACTTCCATTATAGTCATGACTCTACGATCTGACTTCACTATATATATATATATATATATATATATATATATATATATATATATATATATATAATATTATGGTCATAACTCTACGATCTGACTTCACTATTAAAAAATGTGGTCATGCACTATCCGACTTCACTCCAGAAAAAAAAAATTGTTTTTTCTTAGAAAAAGAGCTAAATTGAATTAGACTAGTTTGACGAATCAAGCTGGGCTAGTTTACCGAATTGAGTTGGGTTGGATTACCGAATCGAGCTAGGCTGGATTACCGAATCGAGTTGGGCTGGATTACCGAATTGAGCTGGGCTGAGCTGGGGCTGGGTTTATAATTTTTAAACTTGAATCCAACTCAATCCGCAGTATTACATGAGTTATAACCCAACCCAGTATTTTAGCAATTGGGCTGGACTGAATTGGGTTATTATCGACTTGGGCCAATTTACAACCCGATAAACCCATCCCAATTAACATGTTGACCTATAAGGTGCGGTGGTGGGACGGGGTGTGGAGGGGAAGGGGGAGGGGGTGGTTAGAGAAGATGAGTGTTTGAAAATATATTTTTTTATTTTCTTATTTTTTGGTAAAAGATGGCATTTTAGTAAATGTAAAAACTTATTTTATTGGTAAAACTTATAAAAATCAACCAAAGTTGCAATGCAGGCGCGCGCAAACACTCCCGTTAAAAGTAAAGTCTGTGCACTTTTAAAAACATAAAGAGATTTGGTGCATTTTTTACAAATCACAGGGAGCAACGGTACAATTCACATTTTTTTTAAAATTAGAGGTAAATGGGGGTTGGTGAACATAGCTCCGGTCTTGTTGATCCCCTACTTCCTAGGGAAGTTTTCAATCATAAATAACGAAAAATTATTTATTCTTGAGCTTTCACATTTCAATAGCATGCAAAAGTTAAGTTAGAATTTCAACTTAGAGTTATATTGCTTATATGATTACGACATTAATGGAACTTTGGCATTTGTACAACGTCTTGCAATTCACTTTCGTTTGAGCCAGAATGGTTGATCGGCGGTCAGGAAACTACAAAGCCAGCATTTGGAGTCATGACTTTATCCAGTCATTGAGTAGTGCATATATGGTATGAAATTACTAATTTTCACCTCTTCTAAATATTTATTTATTATCTTCAACAGACCTCCGGACATACATGAAGCATTTTTAATGTTTTTTGGATGACAACAAGACCTAAACCTAAGACTGTTTGATAATTTAAAAGTTTAAACTATTAGAGAAAAATTATTATTTTTGTTAAAGTAAATTTCTAGAGCTCCTCCAGAGCTAGTCCTATAAAGGAAATAGGTGTGGGGGTTCCCTACGTTAGTACTCTGATACTTAAATTAGTATTCTAATTGTCAAGGTAATCAAGAATAAAGAAAGCTGAGTATTTGGTGAGTGAGTGATCAATTACCTTTTTTGTGAGTGGGATTAATATATTTACCTTGCCATAAGATAGCATTCCAGATTTGATGAGATTCTGTCGCCTAGTCATAGGGTCTTACCAAATGGTCGGAAGTCGAATCAAGAAGTGGAGATCGGGAAAGGCCGACCTCCCCAAACCTCATTAGGATCTTTCCACTTCTTCATCCACTAGGTCGGTCTTACATTTATTAGATCGGGTCAATTATTTTATCCCATATCAATATTCATTTATTATCTTTAACATAAATAATTATAGAAACTATTTGTCTATGTATTTATGATACAGGGCGATGAATACTCAGAAATCGTGAACAGTACCCTCGTATGTATACCAGTGACCCCATAACTAGTGGCTCTGATACCACTGTTGGTTATCGGCATAAAGGAAAGGTCGGAGACAAATAATATCACACAGCTAAAATATGAATGAGAATAAGAAATAATGGAGACATAAGATTTACGAGAAAAACCCGCAAACAAATCAAGAAAAAAATCACGGGTAAGTAATTGAGGATTTCATTATGATGTAGAGTATTTTACAATGACTTTCTCTTTATTATAAGGACAAAACTATGACACTCTCTCAAATAATAGGAGAAACTAACTCTCACTCACTAAATAGACAGCAAAGAAGAAGAAAAACCTATCAGGAGAAATTATGTGTTTTCTTTTCTAATTTCTAGGATACTTGCTGATGCCAATCCTTCACCCAAGTCCCCCTATCTATGGTTGTGATTGGGGAATATTGTCAAATGTATCAGACACATAGGACGGCTCGTCCTATTAACATAAGTGCAGTAAATATTAAATTGCCTGCAATCTCATTGTTGCTTTCCCATTTCATTTCTTCAAATGTGTGCAGCATTCTTTGACAAATTTTCCTTTGCACCGATTTGCTTGGTGACTTTGTTTGCCATCTGTCGAGATCAGGAATCTCACAGTTGAGGTCGGATGGCTACGCTTGCCAAGCTGAACTTTCAGGTTGGCCTCCGAGTTGAACTTTCAGGTTGGCCTCTGAGTTGAATTTTCAGGTTGGCCTCCGAGTTGAACTTTTAGGTCAGCCACTTAACCTACACAAGGAAAGGGAAGGAAAATACGGGGTGATGACCCGGATTTTTCCCTCGGGCGTGCGAATGATTAGTATGTCTAAGCTGGCAAGGTAGCTGAGTGCAATAATGATGAGTTACCTCTGAAATGAAATGGTGGAGCTCTATTTATACTAAATTCGGACCTGACAGCATTTAATGCGGTGCACCTTTATGTCCTATCAGAACAGCTGGCACTTAGGTCGGGGTTTTCCTTGGTCGGGGTAAGGTCGGATCAGCATCCAAGTTGGGCATTAGTTGAATATGCTGGGCTTGGCTCGGATTAGCCCGCCTCAGCTCGGTGTGGGTAACTCACCTCAGCTTGGGGTCCCCCTCGTCAATCGCCCCCCCAAGTCAAGATCGAGAGGGTGAGATCTAGATTTGAGAGTTGTTCCCGAGCTAGAGGTGCCCGACCCCGTCAGAGTGGGGGTGGCCACGTCAGCGGTGCATACCTTTTAGATGGCTGACACGTCACCTGGCAGTTATAACAAGACGCGATGTTTGGGATTCCCGAGGTGGTTACAGGAGTTGCCTATAAATAAGGCATTGACATCCGAGATTCATTTCACACTTTACTTATGAAATTCAGAGCTTTTAGGTCGAATACCAGAGTGGTCGGACACTTTTAGCTCTGCAAGAATCTTCTCGAGGTATTCAGCTCAGAATCCATTAGCTCGGAGCCAACTAGGTCGAGTCATCTTTTGCAGCTTAGTGCAGTAGGTATGTCCCGACTCCCTTTAGTTATTCCTGCATATATTTTTATTTGTAAATAGGATGGGGAGGTCGGAGTCAGAAGATTCCCAAGCGATTGAGGTGAGGTCCTATGGAAGGGACGAGAATCCGTCGAGCTCGGAATCAACCTCAGAGAGAAGCCAAGGTGGCGACAACATTGATAAATCTCGAGGATCAGCTCGGTGATCCGAGCTCGAGGAGAGTGATGACGATTGTCAAGTCATCGGGGTCAAGCGAGTACAAGAAGAAGCCGAGACAGATCCTTTGGCCGACCTGGGAGACTTGGGAGATAGAGAAGATGAGGAGCCGTTGAATCAGTTGGAGGGGGTCGAGATACCATAGGAGTACCTAGTTGGAGCCTTTACGGCGGAACCGATTGAAGCAGTCCCGGTTAGGGCTGTCCGACCTCGGAGCTCGGCTACAGCCAGTGGTTCGTCAGCTCGGGGGAAGAGGATTGAACAGCTATTCGTTTGTTGCAAGCGTGAATGTCATTCCATTGTTCAAATGGCCAACAACAGGCAGAGAAACTGGTCGGTGGATCGCCACCACAAGTTAAAGGTGCCAGGTCGGCATGAACCAGCCTGCTTTGCCCCAGCCGACCACTTTGCCATTTATGACCTTGCCCTTGATGTCATCCGGCTCCCGCTCCCCGACTTCATCACCAGGATCCTCAATTACTTCGAGCTTAGCTCGGGTCAGATGTCTCCCAATGGTTGGGCCATCGTGGTGGCATTCTATGTGTTCTGCCTCGAGAAAGAGGTGGAGCTGACCCTGCGTCAGTTCAGGCAGTTCTTTGTATACAAGCCCAATCCGAAACAGCTAGGGTGGTTCTATTTCGCAGCTCGGGTCGGCAACTCCATATTCACCAAGTAGCATTCCTCCAACAAAGGTTGGCACAACGATTATTACTGGGTGGAGTCGGCTGTGAACCTGGGGTGCAAAATAGATTGGATTCCCCCATTAAAGAAGAATGTGAACGACGACCCCAAGCTTTCAGACGCGAAACTTGCCGAGGTCAGGATGTTGAGACCCGAGCCGGGGATGTTGATTGACATTGATAGTGTGCTCAAGTAGGACAAGATCTGGGAGTCCAAGCTATTTGGGAAAGAGCCCGACCTCTCGAAGGATCATCCTCACCTACTTCCTGAGCCATAAGAGGACGAGGAGTCCAGCTCAGCAGAGGGTCAATTCGCAAGATCAGCGCCCGACCTCCCCATTATCCTGATTGCTGTTGCCTTTTTAAGTCGGCTTTCAGCTATCTCTCACTTCTTTCCTCTACTCTATTACAGATATGGCAGATACGAGAAAACTCACCTATGCCCAGATGAAGAAAAAGGCCTAGGCCAGCGGCAAAGTCTCGGCTCGGTCCGGCTTGGGCTCCACAATCCCTCAAGGGCAGAGGCAGCGGCCCGGTGGCCAAATGCGGGAGGTCGGCGCCGAGGTCTCTTCTAAAGGGATATCGGGGTCTCCACAGCCTAAAAGATCAAGCTCAAGAGTGGCGATCCCGGACCGCTTAGCATCCCGTCCTGATAGTAAGAAACGGCCTAGGACTAAGTACTTTGGGAAAGGCAAGGCCGTGGAGGTGAGCCCTCCCAGCAAGGACTTCATGGAGGCAACCAAGGTCACTCGCAACCCCAAGCTGGCAATGGTCCCGACAGAGCAGATCTCACTCGACCTAAGGACGGCCATAGTTACGGTGATGCATATTTGGCCATGTTGATATGGTTATATTTTTTAGCTCAGTTGATTATTTTACTACCTTTTGCGCAGGACGAGTCCCATATCCTTTCAACTCGTAGCTTACTGGCCAGTGCCCAGGCTTACTACATCGAGCTCGAGCAGCGATAGATCGATACCTGAGCCGAGCTTGAGGCCTTGAGGGAGGAGGCCGCGCAGAAGCGTAAGGTGGACACATCGGATATTGACCGGCTGAGCAAGAAGCTCGAGGTGGAGAAGTCCCGGTGCGAGGCCGCGGCCAAGGACGTCGAGCGCTATAAGCTGGAGAGGCACGAAGCTGAGGCGAAGCTTCGGGAGCTGGTAGACCGGGTTGGCCCCCAAGAAGAGAAGGCGGTGGAAGCTTTCAAGTCCAGTGAAGCGGTCGTGGACTGGTTAGCCACGGAAGGTGGGGCTATGGCCAAGTACGCCGAGCTAGATTACTACTTTCGGGGCCAAGTCGCAGCTCAGGAGCGAGCAAAGACCTTTCTCCCCGCCTCCAAGAATGATTACATCGAAGTCTTGGAGGTTTAGCCGCCGAGTTCTGGGACATCCCTGAGCTTCCAGCTGACCTGACATCCCAAGATCAAGAGGTGATCGAGTTCGTCAAGAAGGGCATGGACCAGGTTGGGGATGAAGTCGACGCCACCATCTCTGCCATTGTACCTAAGTGAATTTTGTACTCGCCCGGGTCGGGCTCTAGTAGATTTGCCCAGGTCGGGCTCTTTGTAATTGTATTTTTTCACTTTTAATGAAATGAATGTTTTTGTTTTATTTGCGTTTCATTCGAGTTCGTACATGCGTACCTTTCCCTTCGCAAATTTTTTTTAAGTAAGTGGGGTCGGACCAATATAATGGGCCTTTCAAACTTAATTTAAATATAATGAACTGAGCTGGATGCGATTAATGAATTTTCATCCTAATCCGAGCTGGTTAACTGGGCAACTATACAATAGTCGCTGACCTGGACTCGTCAGTCCAATTTGAAATTGGTCAAACTAATGTTGACAAATGTTGAGCTCGAGTTTAGACCCAAACTAACATGCCGACCTGAAGTCGGATTATACCGAGTTGGACCTTAATTCGAACTGGTAAACCTAATCAAATTATTATTGATTATACCCGAGCTGGAACATTGTCTAAGCTAGTTTACTTAATCATTAGCTCGTAATTAAGCATGGCCACCACGTTAATCCGAGTTAGCAGTAGCTTAGTAGCTGAGGTGCTTGGGCCCAGGTCGGGCTTTGCACTGGTTTACGAAATACATTGTATTGAAGTTGTACATGAAGTACTTGGGCTCGGGAGCCGATTACAAGCAATGTTTTGGCTCAGGGCCTTGACAAAGGATTTCGACTCGGGGCCTCTACAAGAGAATTCAGCTCGGGGGCTGTTATAAAATATCCGGTTTGGGGGCCTTTATAAGAGATTTTGGCTCGAGGGCCTTTTCAAAAGATTTAAGCTCGGGGCCTTAGACAAAATACTGCTTCAGGTGTTCTGAGTGCCATACATTCTTCAGTAGTTTTCCGTACTTGTCACGGAGGTAGAAGATTCCAGGTCGGACTTTTTTCATGACTTCGTACGGTCCCTCCCAGGTCGGGGAGAGCTTGTTACCCGAGCGTGGCAAAAAGATAGCATTTCTGAATACAAGGTCACCAACCTTAATAGGCTTAGGCTTGACTTGTTTGGGAAAGGCTCTTTGCATAGTAGCTCTGCTGGCCAATATTTTAATTTGAGCTTTAGCTCGGAGCTCTTTAGCGAGGTCGAGCTTCTCACGGATCAGGGCTCCATTTATTCTTGGATCATGGTGGAGGGTTCTACTAGTCGGAGACCCGATCTCCACTGGCAGTACCGCTTGAGTACCGAAGGTCAGCTCGAAGGGCGATTCTCCCGTTGTCGAGCTAGTGGTGGTCCGCTGAGCCCACAGCACCTCAGGGAGAATCGATGCCCACTGGTCCTCTGCTTCCTCCAGCTTGATTTTCAGGCCCTGCAAAATGATTTGGTTAGTCCTTTCAACTTGGCCATTACTTTGAGGGTGAGCAATAGATGAGAATCTGAAGTCGATCCCAATCTCAGCACATTTGCCTCTAAAGTATGCACTGTCGAATTATTTGCCGTGGCCGGTGACAATGACCTTTGGCACCCCAAATCGGCAAATAATATTTTTTCATACAAAATCCCAAATTGGCGTTTCTCGTATTCTAGCAACACCTTCAGTCTCGGGCCATTTGGTAAAGTAGTCTACAGCTACGAAGATGTGCTTTCTTTGGCCAACACTGGTTGGTAATGGGCCAATGATATCTAGACCCCACTGATAGAATGGCCACGGGCTTATTATCACTGTGAGGTCTACCGTTTGCTTCCTCTGTATATTGGCGAACCTTTGGCAGGTATCACTTTTTTACATACTCTTTGGCATTTTATTCTAAGGTTGGCCAAAAATAGCCTTGCCTCAATACCTTCCAAGCCAGAGCCTTGCCTCCCAAGTGGTTTCCACATACCCCTTCATGGATCTCTCGGAGTACATAGTTTTCTTCCTCAAGCCCAATACACTTCAAGAGAGGCCAAGTGTAGGCTCTTTTGTAGAGTTGCCCAGCTATTATGACAAAAATTGAGGCCTGTCTCATGAGTTTCTAAGCTGTTTTTTCATCCTCCGGGGTCATACCTCCCTCCAAGTAGTCCACGATTGGTTTGGTCCAATCTGGGCTTAGATTGAGCTCGGCTACGGCTTGCATCCTCAACTGGATACTTGGTTCAGAGATTTCTTCCACATGGATCAATGCAGGTCGGCTCTCGCCCAAGGCCAACCTGGACAGAGTGTCAGCCTTCATATTCTCCTCCCTCGGAATTTGCTGTATCGTGAACCTCTTGAGACCCGAGGTCAGTTCATTGACTCTGTTGAGGTAGGCCAACATAGCATTGTCCTTGGCTTCAAACTCTCCCGATATCTGACTAGAAACTAGTTGAGAATCGGTGCTCAGGTCGACTGTTTGTGCCCCGAGTTGAGCTTCAATTTTCAGCCCCGCGATCACTGCTTCGTACTCAGTCTTATTGTTGGATGCCGGGAAGGCAAATTTGATGAAGTATTGGTGCTCATGCCGGGTCAGGTCGAGGATGACCACCCCGGCTCCGCCTCCAGACTTTCCTGACGCCCCGTCCACATGAACCTTCCACACATCCTCCAAGTTATGCTCAGCTCGGCCAGTACATTCCACTACAAAGTCCGCGATAGCCTGGGCTTTGATGGATGTTCTGGGTTGGTAGGTGATGTCAAATTGACTCAGCTCAACTACCCATTTTAGTAGCCTACCCGAAGCCTCTGGCTTGTGCATGATGGACTTGAGTGGGGCATCCGTCATGACTTTAATTGGATGAACATCAAAGTATGGCTTCAGCTTCCTTGCTGTCGTGATGAGCACGAGGGCGAGTTTTTCCAAGGAGGAATACATCACCTTGGCCTCTTGCAAGGTTTTGTTGACATAATAGACCGGCTTCTGCTCTTTGTTTTCTTTGCGGAGTAGGGTTGCTGCAACTGCTGTCCCTGAGCATGCCAAATATAGTATTAACTCATCCCCCACCTCAGGTCAGGATAGTAGGGGTGGCGAACCTAGGCACGTTTTCAACTTTTGAAAGACGTCCTGGCATTCCCAAGTCCATTCAAAGTTCTTAGGATTCCTTAGTATTTTGGACAGAGGAACACACTTGTCGGCCGACCTGGACATGAATCTGCTCAGCATCGCGACTTTGCCCACGAGCACCTGGACATCCTTCACGCAGGTCGGCGACACCAGGTCAAGTTCGCCTGAACCTTCTCCGGGTTGGCTTCTATTCCGCGAGCTGTGACCATGAAGCCCAGAAACTTTACTGTCTTGACGCCGAATGCGTACATTTTGGGGTTCAACTTTATCCCAAAGTGCTCCATTACGACGAAGGCTTCAGCCAGGTCGGCTACATGGTCTTCCGCCTTTCTGCTCTTGACCAACATGTCATCTATTTCTTTCCTAACAAACAAAAACTTCAATATCGCTGACACATGTGCAATCGTGTGGCATCCTATAAGAGAAGATGAGACCAAGGTTCACTATAAAATCAACATACTATTTTTTTTTTTGGGTAACGCAACATACTAGTTTACTTCTTGATAAACACAACTTATTGTGAAATTTGAATGGTTGTTCAAAGTATGCATGAGTAGTTGATGGGTCTCATGTGATCAATGCTAAATAAAAAATATATAATCTATTCAAATTATAGTGGTACAAAAGGGGAATTAGAAGTCCATCCAAATAGGAAAAAATGATTGACTAGGTAGCTAAGTATGCAATTATCTACCAGCCAAGTATTACGAATAAGTCTATTAAGAGTGATGTTTCCTAAATCTTTGCCCACCATAGAGTTTGAGGCGGATAGCATTTTGAATTTTGTCAAAAACTTGCTTTTCGGTGAGAACTGTATATTAAAGATCCTATTATTATTTCTTTTCCTCCAAGATGAAATAAGTAGTTGCACATTTTTTTTTTTTGCCAATGGTTGCACAAAATTGAAACATGAATAAGTAAGTAGGGATGGCAACGGGTACCCATTGTACCCAAAATCGATGGATAACTGCCTGATAAAAAATCGATAATGAAAACTGATGGGGAAACTGTTAGGTTTTGGATTTTATAAAGCAAAACCGACGGATAAACCGATAGGTTTTGATTTTTATTAAAAAAAACCGAAAACCGAAACCCGATTAGTATTTTATTATTAGAAGTTAGAGTCAGATTTGAATTGAAACACATCTTCTTTTTTTTTTCTCAAACAGCTTACACCTTCCTTCTTTCTACCCTTAGCCTTTAGATAGCCATGTCTTCCGCCTCTCGCTCCTTCCGTTACCCTTAATGGTCTCAGAGCCTAGTTAACTGTAGCACTTCCCTATTCTGGTATTGAAGGTCTTAAACAATACTTATGTGTTGAACACTAGAGTCTTTGGCAATAGGGCAATAGCCGTTAAAGAATGAATGAAAGGAGCAGTAAATCCCGCAGTAAGTCCAATTGTGACCAGTGTATCCACCATGGCTGATCTTCCCCTGCTAGAACAAGAAGTTGTTGCTAACAACTCTGAAGTCACTTCCTTTGATCCTTCCGCATCTCATTATGAGGTAGACATAACCCAAACACCTCCATCTACCAAACCAGGAAAACTCTTCAAACTCTCTCCGTTAAACCCATACTCATATTACCAAACTTCCCAACTCACACAAAAGTTCAAATCTCTATTACCTACCAAGCCAGCAGCCGTTACAGCCATGTACAAATCCTCTACAGTCTCTGTATAATCCGTATCCTCTTCCCGCATAGAAACCTTTCTTCCTATACTTTCTGAACCTGATCTCTGTAGATATAGACAGAAAGGTTACAAAGGTTTACACCTTGGAGCCATTCGTCTAGCCTTACAACCTAGTTTTCTTGCCGAAAAAAATGTTTCATGTTTAGTCTCTTTACTAGATACCAGGTGGCGTAAGTTTGATGATGCACTCATCTGTGCCGTTGAAGCAGGTCTTCACAATGGCCATGTTCTCATCTAGGTTGAACCAAACTTCACCCTTGATCTTTCCCGTCCTACCCTTTCTCAAACCATACAGGTCCTTATCCAACTTTATGGAACTGATATGAACCCAAATGAAACTGTTGTTGCACTCTATCATTCCATGACCTATAAAGTCCAAACCTATCTCTTTTCCATGGACCACAACTGTAAGCCTCGAGTCCACGTGTTAAGTGATAGTGTTGTTACCCAACCAAAGATCTACACCAAACATGAACTAACTTTCCCTCCTCTTTGGAAAAATGATTATGAGAGAAGTCATAACCGACCAATCATCCATGATTCACCATGAATATCTAGACATCATCTAGAACCAGGTCGTGTCGCCATATCATTTCCAACAGAATCCCAACCAGCTGAACCATGTGAAAAATGCCAACTTGCTGGACATCCTCAGTCCTGTCCACACTGTGTCAGAAAACCCTTTACTACCAGATCTAAGTCCTCTAGATATGCCTATTCTGTTAATTTTCTTGAAGACATCTACTGTACAGGAGAAGCCGACAATGCATATGTTGGTAAATGGCAAGTTACCAAAACCAGACCACAAGATGTTGGACCAATTGAGTCAGCAATCAATTGGGGCAACATGAATGCAAAAGCCTAGAATGCTGCCATTGAAAAAATATGGTCAGATCTCAGGGAACATGTTGCATGGACAAAAGAAGCCCATGATCATCTTAGGCAAGGTTGTTATGACCAATATAATGACATCCACAAGGCTTTCCACAGAAACCACAGGCAGAATCCTATTAACTGGAAAAAGCTTTAGAAGGCCACTCTAGTTCGGAACCTTTCCGGACAAGTTTGTTCTTGGAACAACATCAACATGATCAACATGCAAAAATCTTCTTCAGAGAAGCATTATCTTGATTCAGACAAATTCAAGAGAAAAAGAGAACGAATCGCTCAAAAGCTCAAATAGCCAGCTAAGCCAAATAAGCAGTCCTCTCATCCTTGGAAGCATAATCCAAAGCCAGATCATGTAGTCTGGATACCAAGTGGAAATTGCGAAAAAGCTTATTGGGTTGATCTCACACCACCTCCTCATTATCTCTCCAAAGAGAAAATAATCCCGACTGGGTGGGGTGATGAAGACGAGAAAGAAGGTCCTAGTGAAATTTCCTCAGTCATTTCATCCTTTGACTTCTTTGATCTGTTTGAAAAGGATTCATCCTCTCATACGATTCCACCATACAAAGGGCCAGTTCTTATGCAGACCCCTGTGACACCGTTCTACATGGACACCACAAGGACACGTACACACAACCCTGTACAAACTAATCCTGATGATTCAGAAGCAACCAGTGACCAAGGAAAAACTTCCCAAGTAGGAGAACACTGGAACCAAACACAAGCACAAGTCCCACAGGTTCCACAACAGCAACCTCAAAGACAACAAAACATTGAAGGAAAAGTTTCCATCCCATATGCTCCAAATCACAAGCAATTCTAGAACATTGATGCAATTCCTCCTGATGACAGACTCAAATATCTTGAGAAAATGGATGCATGGATAAATGGAGAATCTCTCCGAAATTCTACTCTTGAGATAAGAGATATCATTGACCGTCTTGTTGCTGCTTTTACAGGATCACTTCGCAGTTGGTGGACAAGGATGCTAACAGAAGAAGAAAGACAGATCATCCTGACAGATGCAGATCCTATTAAGATATTCCTAAGATGTCTACGAAACATTTTCGTAGGACAAACAACCCAAGAGATTGAAAAGACAGAAAAAGAGTTCTTACTCAACAAATGCTGTGATGTTGCAAAACTTGGAGAATACTATCTCAGACAAGAAGCGCTGTGTTTTATCTTTGGAAAAAATATAGAAACCACCAAGAAGGCGTTCGTCTTTAACATGTCACAACCACTTCCTGAATTGCTCGAAACAGAATTCAAACGAGCCAATATTGCAGATCTAAGACATATGAGTCTTGCTCACTTCTACTAGATGGCCAGAAAGCTCATTCAAGACCAGTGCGAGTCCAAGCGACTTGGCAAGCTCCTCAAAAGCAACGAGCAGAAAACAATGGATACCTTTTGCAGAAAAGATTTCTAAAAGTTTGGCTGTCACACTCACAGCTACTCTCCATGTTCGTGTCACAAATACAAGAAGCACAAACATCAGAAAAGGTTTCACAAGTCCAGAAAACCTTTCAAGAAGTTCAGATTTGTGAAGAAAATAGCGAAACCTTTTCCACTAAATGTTTTCTTTGTGGAAAGAAAGGACATTTTGCAAAGGATTGTTACCTCAAAAAGACCAAGAAGCTACCAGCCAAGCTTGTTCAGTTCATCTCAACTCAAAACTTTGATGACCAATTATACACATGGACTTCCGAACTAGATCAAGCCGTCCTTAACCTTGATACAGCCTCATCCTCATATCTCACCTCAGAATCTGAATCCTCTGATTTAGAACCAAACCTCTCCATTGCCAAAATACACAAAACTTCTGAACAACCTATCCTTACCATTTCCAAAGCTACCTTTACCCCAGGACAGATCTATAAGCCATACATAAAGCTTGTTGTAAACCCTCCAGGATATGTTCCTATCACTGTTACTGCACTTCTAGACACAGGTTCATGTATTTCTTTCATGAAATCCAAGTGTATTCCTCCTGAATTTTGAATATCCTCCAGAGCAACCTTTACCACTGCTTCTGGTAGTGGATTTGCAAGTAAAGCACACTCCATGACCATACCCATACACTTATCTCCAGATGTCTTAGTTCGACATAGCTTTTACCAGTATGATCAATGCTGTGAAGATATTCTCTTAGAAATGGATTTCCTTACCTTACTTGCTCCATTCTCATTTCAAACAGATGGTTTCCAATTCCTGCATAATCAGTATACCTCTTGGGTATCCTTACAGAAATTACCCTCACAAGTTTCAGCCATTCAAGATGATGAATTTGCAGAAGACAGAAACCTCATCCTTTCCTGTTGCGGTGATCTTCCAAACAAGTTTTGGGAAAGAGAGAAACACTTTGTCTCTCTACCTTACAGAGAAAATTGGCAGATGCCACACCAAACCGCCTCTCATCCAAGAATGCCAAAAGATGAAGATCTTTGTCAAGCTGAAATTCAAGCACTACTCGAGCAAGGTCTCATCTGACCATTCAGATCTCCGTGGGCAAGTCATGCCTTTTATGTCAACAAAAGATCTGAACAAGTTTGAGAAAAGAAAATATTGGTGATAGATTATCGCCAACTCAATGATCAATTGCAGAATATCAGATACCCTCTTCCGAGAAAGGAACAACTCCTTCAGAAGCTGTCCAAAGCCAAATTTTTTTCCAAATTTGATATGAAATCAGGATTTGACAGATTGGTATTACTGAAGCTGACAGATTCAAAACTGCTTTTATTGTTCCACAGGGTCATTATGAATAGAATGTCATGCCGTTCAGTCTCAAGAATGCACCGTCCGAGTTCCAACATAGAATGGATGATGTTTATAGGCCACTCGCGTAGCACTGTATTGTCTACATTGATGATGTTTTAGTATTCAGTAACACAGCTGAAGAACACCACCAGTATCTCCGACAATTCCAAGAACTAACCTACCAGCATGGATTAGTTTTTGCTGAATCCAAGATGAAGATTGGTCTAAATGCTATTGATTTTCTTGGTTTGCATATCAGAGAAGGACACATTCTCTTACAGGACCACATATCAAGCAAAGTCCTCGACTTTCCTGATGAACTCAGAACTGTTACACAAATCCAGCAGTTCCTTGGCCTTATCAATTATGCCTCATCGCATGTCCTATCATTGGCCAACTACACCAGCTAGATTTCCAAGTACCTCCGAAAATCCAACATTAGAAATTGGTCTCTAGAAGCCACAGTTGTAGTTTAGAAGCTAAAGGAGTTATGCAAGGCACTTCCTTCTCACAAGATCCCAGGTCCAGGACAACTCATTTTGTAGACTGATGCTTTCCTTGATTTTTAGGCAGCAGTCCTCATTGAAGAAGACATTTTATGATTTGAGTTCAGACCAGCAAGCTCAATTTATTGAAGCCCTACCTGAGGAGATCAAGATAAAGATACTCCGATCATTCGCCAAAAGCCGGATCACTAATTTCTTTGAAGAATTTGTTGAGATCAAACTCAGAAGAATTATTGATCTGTTATCCTCTGTCTATTATGTTCGTAACGTTGTTCGTTACAATCCCCAGCATGAAGAACCATGGGATACTGTTGTTGATTTTAATAATTATGACTTTTCAAAGATGCAATTCTTGTATCTTTGGTATTGGCTTAATTATTATCCTATGGCAGTTCTTTTTGATCCAGAGCTCATTTAGAGACATGTTCGTGTGTTCCCAGAATCCCCCTTCGTCAAGCTATTCTCACAGGTGTTTCAGTCATGTGACCCTCCAACACTCATCACCGGACAAATTATTCAGCACCAGCAGGCTTTCATCATATGCCTCACAGATATTTGGAATTGCGTCATTCCGCCAACCATCATTCCAATCAACCATTTTCACCTCTGACAAGAGCCTTGAGAATATTTTATTTCTTGGGAACAATGCCTTACCGTCAAAAGAGCCACTACTAGAGCTAACGATCTAGATGTTTCTGATCCCGCAGAGTTTTGGCACGTCCGCTTCCCTGATAGCCCCACTTTTCATGAGCATCTCTTCGCCTTCCAGAATTTTTCTCAACCAGATGCCTATTCCATTGTAGACTTTGGGTCTGACTACGACCCGTGGGAGGGAGATGATTTTAGTAGCCAGAACAATCAAGAGTGGTGGGATGATATCGATCTCAATAATGACAGATGGTGACTCATTGCAGACAGAATTCCAGGAACCCCGGGTGGACCCCATGATGAAGCTTCGTGTCATATAAATAGGTTTGTCATGTTGTAATAATAGGATATGACAGGAATCTTTTGTCACTTCAGATTCTGTTTATGTCATGTCTCGTTTGTCTGTTTGTAATAAGTGAGATTTCAAAGGAAACCGCTTTAGTCGTGTCAAGTTTGTCTTATTATGAATTATTAGGAATCTCTTTATGTCGTGTCAGCTTTTCCTTTATTAAAGGAAGCTGCTTTAGTCCTTGTCAGGAATAGTGAAGATTCCGCTTGTAATTATTTACTTTGTAATGGTTTGCCTATAAATAATGAAGAACCCCTAACTAAAGGGGCAGAGTCAGATAGAGTCAGATTTGAATTGAAACACATCTTTCTTTCTCTCAAACAGCTTACACCTTCCTTCTTTCTACCCTTAGCCTTTAGATAGCTATGTCTTCCGCCTCCCGCTCCTTTCGTTACCAGTACTAAGGGTAACGAAAGGAGCGGGAGGCGAAAGATATGGCTATCTAAAGGCTAAGGGTAGAAAGAAGGAAGGTGTAAGCTGTTTGAGAGAAAGAAAAAAGTGTTTCAATTCAAATCTGACTCTGCCCCTTTAGTCAGGGGTTCTTCATTATTTATAGGCAAACCATTACAAAGCAAATAATTACAAGCGGAATCTTCACTATTCCTGACAAGGACTAAGGCAGCTTACTTTAATAAAGGAAAAACTGACACGACATAAAGAGATTCCTAATAATTCACAATAAGACAAACCAGACGCAACTAAAGCAGTTTCCTTTAATAAAGGAAATCTAACTTATTACAAATAGACAAACGAGACATGACATAAAGAGAATCTGAAGTGACAAAAGATTCCTGTCATATCCTATTATTACAACATGACAAACCTATTTACATGACACGAAGCTTCATCATAGGGTCCACCTGGGGTTCCTGGAATTCTGTCTGCAATGAGTCACCATCTGTCATTATTGAGAGCGATATCATCCCACCACTCTTGACTGTTCTGGCTACTAAAATCATCTCTCCCCAGGAGAAGGAGGTGGAAGACATGGCTATCTAAAGGCTAAGGGTAGAAAGAAGGAAGGTGTAAGCTGTTTGAGAGAAAGAAAGAAGTGTTTCAATTTAAATCTGACTCTATCTGACTCTGCCCCTTTAGTCAGGGGTTCTTCATTATTTATAGGCAAACTATTACAAAGCAAATAATTACAAGCGAAATCTTCACTATTCTTGACAAGGACTAAGGCAGCTTCCTTTAATAAAGTAAAAGCTGACACAACATAAAGAGATTCCTAATAATTCACAATAAGACAAACCTGACGCGACTAAAGCAGTTTCCTTTAATAAAGAAAATCTCACTTATTACAAACAGACAAACGAGACATGATATAAAGAGAATCTGAAGTGACAAAAGATTCCTATCATATCCTATTATTACAACATGACAAACCTATTTACGTGACACGAAGCTTCATCATGGGGTCCACCCGGGATTCCTGGAATTCTATCTGTAATAAGTCACCATCTATCATTATTGAGATCGATATCATCCCACCACTCCTGATTGTTCTGGCTACTAAAATCATCTGCCCCCCACGGGTCGTAGTCAGACCCAAGGTCTGCAGTGGAATAGGCATCTGGCTGAGAAAAATTCTGGAAGGCAAGGAGATGCTCATGAAAAGTGGGGCTATCAGGGAAGTGGACGTGCCAAAACTTTGCGGGATCAGAAACATCTAGACCGTGAGCTCTAGCAGTGGCTCTTTTGACGGTAAAACATTGTTCCCAAGAAATAAAATATTCCCAAGGCTCTTGTCGGAGGTGGAAATGGTTGATTGGAATGATGGTTGGCGGAATGACGCGATTCCAAATATCTGTGAGGCGTATGATGAAAACCTGCTGGTGCTGAATAATTTGTCTGGTGATGAATATTGGAGGGTCATATGACTGAAACACCTGTGAGAATAGCTTGACGAAGCGGGATTATGGGAACACACGAACATGTCTCTGAATGAGCTCTAGATCAAAAAGAACTGCCATAGGATAATAATTAGACCAATACCAAAGATACAAGAATTGCATATTTGAAAAGTCATAATTATTAAAATCAAGAACAGTATCCCATGGTTCTTTATGCTGGGGATTGTAACGAACAAAGTTGCGAATATAATAGACAGATGATAACAGATCAATAATTCTTCTGAGCTTGATCTCAACGAATTCTTCAAAGAAATCAGTGATCCGACTTCTAGCGAATGATCGGGGTATCTTTATCTTGATCTCCTCAGGTAAGGCTTCAAGAAATTGAGTTTGCTGGTCTGATCTCAAATCATAAAATGTCTGAGACTGGCCATTAGTGGGATTTGGATTTGAACTGGAACTGCCTGGAATAAGACCTGGAACAAGGGAAGCTGGAAGCTCACGTCCATCTAGATTTACCATGCATACGGCTTTGTCGGATGGTGGAGCTCGAGAGAGAAAATCAGCAAGGATATTCTCGTTGCCAAGGATGTGTCGCATTGTCCAATTGAATTGGGAAATTTATTTTGTCCATCGGATGAGTTGTGGATCTGGAATATCATTCTGCTTTCTTCTGAGAATGCCCTGAAATCCTTTAAAATCTGTTTTAATAATAAAAGGATTCTGAGCAAGATAAAACTTGAATTTTTTGATTCCCTGAATAACTGCAAGAACTTTTCTTTTGGAAGAGGGATAATTGCGTTGTGCTGGCGTGAAAGATCCTGACTTATAGCCACAGACTTGTCCGTGTCCATTGTCTTCTTCAATGAGGACTGCTGCCCAAAAATCAAGGGAAGCATCAGTCTGCAAAATGAGTTGTCCTGGACCTGGGATCTTGAGAGGAGGAAGTGCCTTGCATAACTCCTTTAGCTTCTGAACTGCAACTGTGGCTTCTAGAGACCAATTTCCAATGTTGGATTTTCGGAGGTACTTGGAAATCTGGCTGGTGTAGTTGGCCAATGATGGGACATGCGATGAGTCATAATTGATAAGGCCAAGGAACTGCTGGATCTGTGTAACAGTTCTGAGTTCATCAGGAAAGTCGAGGACTTTACTTGATATGTGGTTCTGTAAGAGAATGTGTCCTTCTCTGATCTGCAAAACAAGAAAATCAATAGTATTTGGACCAATCTTCATCTTGGATTCAGCAAGAACTAATCCATGCTGGTAGGTTAGTTCCAGTAATTGTCGGAGATGCTGGTGGTGTTCTTCAGCTGTGTTACTGAATACCAAAACATCATCAATGTAGACAATACAGTGTTGCACGAGTGGCCTATAAACATCATCCATTTTGTGCTGAAACTCGGACGGTGCACTCTTGAGACCGAACGACATGACATTCCATTCAGAATGACCCTGTGGAACAACAAAAGCAGTTTTGAATTTGTCAGCTTCAGTAATACCAATTTGCCAAAATCTTGATTTCATATCAATTTTGAAAAAGAATTTGGCTTTGGACAGCTTCTGAAGGAGTTGTTCCTTTCTCGGAAGAGGGTATCTGATATCCTGCAATTGATCATTGAGTTGGCGATAATCTATCTATCACCAATCTTTTCTTTCCTCGAACTTGTTCAGATCTTTTGTTGACATAAAAAGCATGACTTGGCCACGGAGATCTAGATGGTCGGATTAGACCTTGCTCAAGTAATACTTGAATTTCAGCTTAACAAAGATCTTTATCTTTTGGCATTCCTGGATGAGAGGCGGTTTGGTGTGGCATCTGCCAATTTTCTCTGTAAGGTAGAGAGACAAAGTGTTTCTCTCTTTCCCAAAACTTATTTGGAAGATCACCGCAACATGAAATGAGGAGGTTTCTGTCTTCTGCAAATTCATCATCTTGAATGGCTGAAACCTGTGAGGGTAATTTCTGTAAGGATACCCAAGGGGTATACTGATTATGCAGGAATTGGAAACCATCTGTCTAAAATAAGAATGGAGCAAGTAAGGTAAAGAAATTTATTCTAAGAGAATATATTCACAGCATTGATCATACTGGTAAAAGCTATGTCGAACTGAGACATCTGGAGATAAGTGTATGGGTATGGTCATGGAGTGTGCTTCACTTGCAAATCCACTACCAGAAGCAGTGGTAAAGGTTGCTCTAGAGGATATCCAAAATTCAGGAGGAAGACACTTGGATTTCATGAAAATAAATACATGAATCTGTGTCTAGAAATGCAGTAATAGTGATAGGAACATATCCTGGAGGGTTTACAACAAGCTTTATGTATGGCTTATAGATTTGTCATGGGGTAAAGGTAGCTTTGGAAGTGATAAGGATAGGTTGTTCAGAAGTTTTGTGTATTTTGGCAATGGAGAGGTTTGGTTCTAAATCAGAGGATTCGAATTCTGAGGTGAGATCTGAGGATGAGGCTGTATCAAGGTTAATGATGGCTTGATCTCGTTCGGAAGTCCATGTGTATAATTGGTCATCAAAGTTTTGAGTTGAGATGAACTGAACAAGCTTGGCTGGTAGCTTCTTGGTCTTTTTGAGGTAACAATCCTTTGCAAAATGTCTTTTCTTTCCACAAAGAAAACATTTAGTGGAAGAGGAAGGTTTCGCTCTTTTCTTCACAAATCTGAACTTCTTGAAAGGTTTTCTGGACTTGTGAAACCTTTTCTGATGTTTGTGCTTTTTGTATTTGTGACACGAACATGGAGAGTAGCTATAAGTGTGACAGCCAAACTTTTAGAAATCTTTTCTGCAAAAGGTATTCATTGTTTTCTGCTCGTTGCTTTTGAGGAGCTTGCCAAGTCGCTTGGACTCGCACTGGTCTTGAATGAGCTTTCTGGCCATCTGGTACAAGTGAGCAAGACTCACCTATCTTAGATCTGTAATATTGGCTCGTTTGAACTCTATTTCGAGCAATTCAGGAAGAGGTTGTGGCATGTTAAAGACGAATGCCTTCTTGATGGTTTCTGTATTTTTTCCAAAGATAAAATTCAGAGCTTCTTGTCTGAGATAGTATTCTCCAAGTTTTGCAACATCACAACGTTTGTTGAGTAACACCTCTTTTTCTGCCTTTTCAATCTCTTGGGCTGTTAGTCCTACAAAAATGTTTCATATACATCTTAGGAATATCTGAATAGGATCTGCATATGTCAGGATGATCTGTCTTTCTTCTTCTGTCAGCATCCTCGTCCACCAATTGCGGAGTGATACTGTAAAAGCAGTAACAAGACGGTCAATGATATCTCTTATCTCAAGAGTAGGATTTTGGAGAGATTCTCCATTTGTCCATGCATCCATTTTCTCAAGATATTTGAGTCTGTCATCAGGAAGAATTGCATCAATATTCCAGAATTGCTTGTGATCTGGAGCATATGGGAGGGAAACTTTTCCTTCAATGTTTTGTTGTCTTTGAGGTTGCTGTTGTGGAACCTATGGGACTTGTGCTTGTGTTTGGTTTCGGTGTTCTCCTCCTTGGAAAGTTTCTCCTTGGTCACTGGTTGCTTCTGAATCCTCAGGATTAGTTTGTACAGGGTTGTGTGTACGTGTTCTTGTGGTGTCCGTGTAGAACGGTGTCACAAGGGTCTGCATAAGAACTGGCCCTTTGTATGGTGGAATCGTCTAAGAGGATGAATCATTTTCAAACGGATCAAAGGAATCAAAGGACGAAATGACTAAGGAAATTTCACTAGGACCTTCTTTCTTGTCTTCATCACCCCATCCAGTCCGGATTATTTTCTCTTTGGAGAGATAATGAGGAGGTGGTGTGAGATCAACCCAATAAGTTTTTTCACAATTTCCACTTGGTATCCAGACTGCATGATCTGGCTTTAGATTATGCTTCCAAGGATGAGAGGACTGCTTCTTTGGCTTAGTTGGCTGTTTGAGCTTTTGAGCGAGTCGTTCTCTTTTTCTCTTGAATTCGTCTGAATCAAGATAATGCTTCTCTGAAGAAGATTTCTGCATGTTGATCATGTTGAAGTTGGTCCAAGAACGAACTTGTTCGGAAGGGTTCCGAACTGGAGCGGCCTTCTGAAGCTTTTTCCAGTTAATAGGATTCTGCTGGTGATATCTGTGGTTTCTGTGGAAAGCCTTGTGGAGGTCATTATATTGGTTATAACAACCTTGCCTAAGATGATCATGGGCTTCTTTTGTCCATGCAACATGTTCCCTGAGATCTGACCATATTTTTTCAATGGCAGCATTCTGGGCTTTTGCATTCATGTTGCCCCAATTGATTGCTGACTCAATTGGTCCAACATCTTGTGGTCTGGTTTTGGTAACTTGCTATTTACCAACATATGCATTGTCGGCTTCTCCTGTACAGTAGATGTCTTCAGGAAAATTAACAGAATAGACATATCTAGAGGACTTAGATCTGGTAGCAAATGGTTTTCTAACAAAGTGTGGACAGGACTGAGGATGTCCAGCAAGTTAGCCTTTTTCACATGGTTCAGCTGGTTGGGATTCTGTAGGAAATGATATGGCAACACGACCTAGTTCTAGAGGATGTCTAGAGATTCTTGGTAAATCATGGATGATTGGTCGGTTATAACTTTTCTCATAATCATTTTTGCAACGAGGAGGGAAAGTGAGTTCATGTTTAGTGTAGATCTTTGGTTGGATAACATTACTATCACCTAACACGTGGACTTGAGGCTTACAGTTGTGGTCCATGGAAAAGAGATGGGTTTGGACTTTATAGGTCATGGAATGATGGATTGCAACAACAGTTTCATTTGGGTTCATATCAACTCCATAAAGTTGGATAAGAACCTGTATGGTTTGAGAAAGGGTAGGACGGGAAAGATCAAGGGTAAAGTTTGGTTCAACCTGGATGAGAACATGACCATTGTGAAGACCTGCTTCAACGGCACAGATGAGTGCATTATCAAACTTACGCCACCCGGTATCTAGTAAAGAGACTAAACATGAAACATTTTTTTCGGCAAGAAAACTAGGCTGTAAGGCTAGACGAATGGCTCCAAGGTGTAAACCTTTGTAACCTTTCTGTCTATATCTACAGAGATCAGGTTCAGAAAGTATAGGAAGATAGGTTTCTGTGCGGGAAGAGGATAAGGATTGTACAGAGACTGTAGAGGATTTGTACACGGCTGTAAGGGCTGTTGGCTTGGTAGGTAATAAAGATTTGAACTTTTGTGTGAGTTGGGAAGTTTGGTAATATAAGTAGGGGTTTAACGGAGAGAGTTTGAAGAGTTCACTTGGTTTGGTAGATGGAGGTGTTTGGGTTATGTCTACCTCATAATGAGATGCGGAAGGATCAAAGGAAGTGATTTCAGAGTTGTTAGCAACAACTTCTTGTTCTGGCAGGGAAAGATCAGCCATGGTGGATACACTGGTCACGACTGGACTTACTGTGGGACTTACTGCGCCTTTCATACACTCTTTAACGGCTATTGCCCTATTGCCAAAGACTCTAGTGTTCAACACACAAGTATTGTTTAAGACCTTCAATACCAGAATAGGGAAGTGCTACAGTTAACTAGGCTCTGAGACCACTAAGGGTAACGGAAGGAGCGGGAGGCGGAAGACATGGCTATCTAAAGGCTAAGGGTAGAAAGAAGGAATGTATAAGCTATTTGAGAGAAAGAAAGATGTGTTTCAATTCAAATTTGAGTCTGCCCCTTTAGTCAGGGGTTCTTCATTATTTATAGGCAAACCATTACAAAGAAAATAATTACAAGCGGAATCTTCACAGAATTCTAGGAACCCCGGGTAGACCCCATGATGAAGTTTCGTGTCATGTAAATAGGTTTGTCATGTTGTAATAATAGGATATGACAGGAATCTTTTGTCACTTCAGATTCTCTTTATGTCATGTCTCGTTTGTCTGTTTATAATAAGTGAGATTTCCTTTATTAAAGGAAACCGCTTTAGTCGTGTCAGGTTTGTCTTATTGTGAATTATTAAGAATCTCTTTATGTCGTGTTAGCTTTTCCTTTATTAAAGGAAGCTGCTTTAGTCCTTGTTAGGAATAGTGAAGATTCCGCTTGTAATTATTTGTTTTGTAATGGTTTGCCTATAAATAATGAAGAACCCTTGACTAAAGGGGCATAGTCAGATAGAGTCAGATAGAGTCAGATTTGAATTGAAATACATCTTTCTTTCTCTCAAACAGCTTACACCTTCCTTCTTTCTACCCTTAGCCTTTAGATAGCCATGTCTTCCGCCTCCCGCTCCTTCCGTTATCCTTAGTGGTATCAGAGAACGGGAGGTGTAACGGAAGGAGCGGGAGGCGGAAGACATGGCTATCTAAAGGCTAAGGGTAGAAAGAAGGATGGTGTAAGCTGTTTGAGAGAGAAAAAGATGTGTTTCAATTCAAATCTGACTCTACCCCTTTAGTCAGGGGTTCTTCATTATTTATAGGCAAACCATTACAAAACAAATAATTAGAAACGGAATCTTCACTATTCTTGACAAGGACTAAAGCAACTTCCTTTAATAAAGGAAAAGCTAACACGACATAAAGAGATTCCTAATAATTCACAATAAGACAAACCTGACGCGACTAAAGCGGTTTTCTTTAATAAAGGAAATCTCACTTTTTACAAACAGACAAACGAGACATGACATAAAGAGAATCTGAAGTGACAAAAGATTCTTGTCATATCCTATTATTACAACATCTCAAACCGATTTACATAACACGAAGCTTCATCATGGGGTCCACCCGGGGTTCTTGGAATTCTGTCTGCAATGAGTTACCATCTGTCATTATTGAGATCGATATCATCCCACCACTCCTGACTGTTCTGGTTACTAAAATCATCTCCCCCCCCACGGGTCGTAGTCAGACCCAAGGTCTGCAGTGGAATAGGCATCTAGCGGGGAAAAATTCTGGAAGGCGAGGAGATGCTCATGAAAAGTGGGGCCATTAGGGAAACGGACGTGCCAAAACTCTGCGGGATCAGAAACATCTAGACCGTGAGCTCTAACAGTGGCTCTTTTGACGGTAAGACATTGTTCCCAAGAAATAAAATATTCCCAAGGCTCTTGTCGGAGGTGGAAATGGTTGATTGAAATAATGGTTGGCAAAATGACTTGATTCCAAATATCTGTGAGGCGTATAATGAAAACCTGCTGGTACTGAATAATTTGTCCGGTGATGAGTGTTGGCAGATCAAATGACTAAAACACTTGTGAGAATAGCTTGACGAAGCGGGATTCTGGGAACACACGAACATGTCTATGAATGAGCTCTGGATAAAAAAGAACTACCATAGGATAATAATTAAGCCAATACCAAGGATACAAGAATTGCATCTTTGAAAAGTCATAATTATTAAAATCAAGAACAGTATCCCATGGTTCTTCATGTTGGGGATTGTAACGAACAACGTTGCGAACGTAATAGGCAGAGGATAATAGATCAATAATTCTTCTGAGCTTGATCTCAACGAATTCTTCAAAGAAATCAGTGATCCGACTTCTGGTGAATGATTGGAGTATCTTTATCTTGATCTCTTCAGGTAGGGCTTCAAGAAATTGAGCTTGATGGTCTGAACTCAAATCATAAAATGTCTGAGACTGGCCATTAGTGGGATCTAGATTTGAACTGGAGTTGCCTAGAATAAGACCTGGAACAAGGGAAGCTGGAAGCTTGCGTCCATCTGAATTTACCATGCATACGGCTTTCTCAGATGGCGGAGCTCGAGAGAGAAAATCAGCAAAGATATTCTCTTTGCCAGGGATGTTTCGCATTGTCCAATTGAATTCGGAAATCCATTCTGTCCATCAGATAAGTTATGGATCTGGAATATCATTTTGCTTTCTTCTGAGAACGCCCTGAAATCCTTTAAAATCTGTTTCAATAATAAAAGGATTCTGAGCAAGATAAAACTTGAATTTTTTGATTCCTTGAATAACTGCAAGAACTTCTCTTTTGAAAGAGGGATAATTGCGTTGTGCTAGCGTGAAATATCATGACTTATAGCCACAGACTTGTCTGTGTCCATTGTCTTCTTCAATGAGGACTGCTGCCCAAAAATCAAGGAAAGCATCAGTTTGCAAAATGAGTTGTCCTGGATCTGGGATCTTGAAAGGAGGAAGTGCCTTGCATAACTCCTTTAGCTTCTGAACTGCAACTGTGGCTTCTAGAGACCAATTTCCAATGTTGGATTTTCGGAGGTACTTGGAAATCTGGCTGGTGTAGTTGGCCAATGATGGGACATGCGATGAGGCATAATTGATAAGGCCAAGGAACTGCTGGACCTGTGTAACAGTTCTGAGTTCATTAGGAAAGTCGAGGACTTTACTTGATATGTGGTTCTGTAAGAGAATGTTTCCTTCTCTGATCTGCAAACCAAGAAAATCAATAGCATTTAGACCAATCTTCATCTTGGATTCAGCAAGAACTAATCCATGCTGGTAGGTTAGTTCCTGGAATTGTCGAAGATGCTGGTGGTGTTCTTCAGCTGTGTTACTGAATACCAAAACATCATCATTGTAGACAATACAGTGCTGCGCGAGTGGCCTATAAACATCATCCATTCTGTGCTGGAACTCAGACGGTGCATTCTTGAGACCGAATGACATGACATTCCATTCATAATGACCCTATGGAACTACAAAAAGAAGTTTTGAATCTGTCAGCTTCAGTAATACCAATCTGCCAAAATCCTGATTTCATATCAAATTTGGAAAAGAATTTGGCTTTGGACAGCTTCTGAAGGAGTTGTTCCTTTCTCGGAAGAGGGTATTTGATATCCTGCAATTGATCATTGAGTTGGCGATAATCTATCACCAATCTTTTCTTTCCTCGAACTTGTTCAGATCTTTTGTTGACATAAAATGCATGACTTGGCCATGGAGATCTGGATGGTCAGATGAGACCTTGCTTGAGTAGTGCTTGAATTTCAGCTTGACAAAGATCTTCATCTTTTGGCATTCCTGGATGAGAGGCGGTTTGGTGTGGCATCTGCACATTTTTTTTGTAAGGTAGAGAGACAAAGTGTTTATCTCTTTCCCAAAACTTGTTTGAAAGATCACTACAACAGGAAAGGAGGAGGTTTCTGTCTTCTGCAAATTCATCATCTTGAATGGCTGAAACCTGTGAGGGTAATTTTTGTAAAGATACCCAAGGGGTATACTGATTATGCAGGAATTGGAAACCATTTGTCTGAAATGAGAATGGTGCAAGTAAGGTAAGGAAATTCATTCCTAAGATAATATCTTCATAGCATTGATCATACTGGTAAAAGCTGTGTCGAACTGAGACATCTGTAGATAAGTGTATGAGTATGGTCATGGAATGTGCTTCACTTGCAAATCCAATACCAAAAGCAGTGGTAAAGGTTGCTCTAGAGGATATCCTAAATTCAGGAGGAAGACACTTGGATTTCATGAAAGAAATACATGAACATGTGTCTAGAAGTGCAGTAACAGTGATAGGAACATATCCTGGAGGGTTTACAACAAGCTTTATGTATATCTTATAGATTTGTCCTAGGGTAAAGGTAGCTTTGGAAGTGGTAAGGATAGGTTGTTCAGAAGTTGTGTGTATTTTGGCAATGGAGAGATTTCGTTCTGAATCAGAGGATTCGGATTATGAGGTGAGATATGAGGATGAGGCTGTATCAAGGTTAATGACGGCTTGATCTGGTTCGGAAGTCCATGTGTATAATTGGTCATCAAAGTTTTGAGTTGAGATGAACTGAACAAGTTTGGCTGGTAGCTTCTTGGTCTTTTTAAGGTAACAATCCTTTGCAAAATGTCCTTTTTTTCCACAAAGAAAACATTTAGTGGAAGAGGAAGGTTTCGCTCTTTTCTTCACAAATCTGAACTTCTTGAAAGGTTTTTTGGACTTTTGAAACCTTTTCTGATGTTTGTGCTTCTTGTATTTGTGACACGAACATGGAGAGTAGCTGTGGGTGTGTCGGCCAAACTTTTGTAAATCTTTTTTGCACAAGGTATACATTGTTTTCTGCTCGTTGCTTTTGAGGAGCTTGCCAAGTCGCTTGGACTCGCATTGGTCTTGAATGAGCTTTCTGGCCATCTGGTACAAGTGAGCAAGACTCACCTGTCTTAGATCTACAATATTGGCACGTTTGAACTCTGTTTCGAGCAATTCAGGAAGTGGCTGTGGCATGTTAAAGACGAACACCTTCTTGATGGTTTCTGTATTTTTTCCAAAGATAAAATACAGAGCTCTCTGTCTGAGATAGTATTCTCCAAGTTTTGCAACATCACAGCATTTGTTGAGTAAGAACTCTTTTTCTGCCTTTTCAATCTCTTGGGCTGTTTGTCCTACAAAAATGTTTCGTAGACATCTTAGGAATTTCTGAATAGGATCTACATTTGTCAGGATGATCTGTATTTCTTCTTCTGTCAGCATCCTTGTCCACTAACTGCGGAGTGATCCTGTAAAAGTAGCAACAAGACAGTCAATGATATCTCTTATCTCAAGAGTAGGATTTCGGAGAGATTTTCCGTTTATCCATGCATCCATTTTCTCAAGATATTTTAGTATGTCATCAAGAGGAATTGCATCAATGTTCCAGAATTGCTTGTGATTTGGAGCATATGGGATGGAAACTTTTCCTTCAATGTTTTGTTGTCTCTGAGGTTGTTGTTGTGGAACCTGTGGGACTTGTGCTTGTGTTTGGTTCCGGTGTTCTCCTGCTTGGGAAGTTTCTCCTTGGTCACTAGTTGCTTATGAATCATCAGGATTAGTTTGTACAGGGTTGTATGTACGTGTCCTTGTGGTGTCCGTGTAGAACGGTGTCACAGGGGTCTGCATAAGAACTGGCCCTTTGTATGGTGGAATCGTCTGAGAGGATGAATCATTTTCAAACGGATCAAAAGAATCAAAGGACGAAATGACTGAGGAAATTTCACTAGGACCTTCTTTCTCGTCTTCATCACCCCACCCAGTCGGGATTATTTTCTCTTTGGAGAGATAATGAGGAGGTGGTGTGAGATCAACCCAATAAGCTTTTTCGCAATTTCCACTTGATATCTAGACTGCATGATCTAGCTTTGGATTATGCTTCCAAGGATGAGAGGACTGCTTCTTTGGCTTAGCTGGCTGTTTGAGCTTTTGTGCGAGTCGTTCTTTTTTTCTCTTGAATTCGTCTGAATCAAGATAATGCTTATCTGAAGAAGATTTTTGCATGTTGATCATGCTGATGTTGTTCCAAGAACGAACTTATCCGGAAGGGTTCCGAACTGGAGCGGCCTGCTGAAGCTTTTTCCAGTTAATAGAATTCTGCTGGTGATATCTGTGGTTTCTGTGGAAAGCCTTGTGGAGGTCATTATATTGGTCATAACAACCTTGCCTGAGATGATCATGGGCTTCTTTTGTCCGTGCAACATGTTTCCTGAGAGCTGACCATATTTTTTCAATGGCAGCATTCTGGGCTTTTGCATTCATGTTGCCCCAATTGATTGCTGACTCAATTGGTCCAACATCTTGTGGTCTGGTTTTGGTAACTTGCTATTTACCAACATATGCATTGTCGGCTTCTCTTGTACAGTAGATGTCTTCAGGAAAATTAACAGAACAGACATATCTAGAGGACTTAGATCTGGTAGCAAAGGATTTTCTGACACAGTGTGGACAGGACCGAGGATATCCAGCAAGTTGGCATTTTTCACATGGTTCAGCCGGTTGGGATTCTGTCGGAAATGATTTGGCGACACGACCTGGTTCTAGAGGATGTCTAGAGATTCTTGGTGAATCATGGATGATTGGTCGGTTATGCCTTCTCTCATAATCATTTTTCCAACGAGGAGGGAAACTGAGTTCATGTTTAGTGTAGATCTTTGGTTGGGTAACATTACTATCACCTAACACGTGGACTCGAGGCTTACAGTTGTGGTCCATGGAAAAGAGATGGGTTTGGACTTTATAGGTCATGGAATGATGGAGTGCAACAACAGTTTCATTTGGGTTCATATCAGCTCCATAAAGTTGGATAAGGACCTGTATGGTTTGAGAAAGGGTAGGACGGGAAAGATCAAGGGTGAAGTTTGGTTCAACCTCGATGAGAACATGGCCATTGTGAAGACCTGCTTCAACGGCACAGATGAGTGTATCATCAAACTTACTCTACCTGGTATCTAGTAAAAAAACTAAACATGAAACATTTTTTCGGGCAAGAAAACTAGGCTGTAAGGCTAGACGAATGACTCCAAGGTGTAAACCTTTGTAACCTTTCTGTCTATATCTACGGAGATTAGGTTCAGAAAGTATAGGAAGATAGGTTTATGTGCAGGAAGAGGATACGAATTGTACAGAGACTGTAGAGGATTTGTACACGGCTGTAAGGGCTGCTGGCTTGGTAGGTAATAGAGATTTGAACTTTTGTGTGAATTGGGAAGTTTGATAATATGAGTAGGGGTTTAACGGAGAGAGTTTGAAGAGTTCATCTGGTTTGGTAGATGGAGGTGTTTGGGTTATGTCTACCTCATAATGAAATGCGAAAGGATCAAAGGAAGTGACTTCAGAGTTGTTAGTAACAACTTCTTGTTCTGGCAGGGGAAGATCAACCATGGTGGATACACAAGCATTGTTTAAGACCTTCAATGCCAGAATAGGGAAGTGTTATAGTTAGCTAGGCTCTGAGACCACTAAGGATAACGGAAGGAGCAGGAGGCAGAAGACATTGCTAAAGGGGAAGGACAAGAAGGAAGAAAAATGACGTAGGCTTTTTGAGAGAAAGAAAGATGTGTTTCAATCCAAATCTGACTTTGCCCCTTTAGTTAGGGGTTGTTCATTATTTGTAGACAAACCATTACAAAGCAAATAATTACAAGCGGAATCTTCACTATTCCTGACAAGGACTAAAGCAGCTTCCTTTAATAAAGGAAAAGCTGACACGACATAAAGAGATTTCTAATAATTTACAATAAGATAAACCTGACGCGACTAAAGCGATTTCCTTTAATAAAGGAAATCTCACTTATTACAAACAAACAAACAAGAAATGACATAAAGAGAATCTGAAGTGACAAAATATTCCTGTCATATCCTATTATTACAACATGAAAAACCTATTTACATGACACGAAACTTCATCATGGGGTCCACCCAGGGTTCCTGGAATTCTGTCTGTAATGAGTCACCATTTGTCATTATTGAGATCGATATCATCCCACCACTCCTGACTGTTCTGGCTACTAAAATCATCCCCCCCCCCCCCACGAGTCGTAGTCAGACCCAAGGTCCGCAATGGAATAGGCATCTGGCTGAGAAAAATTCTAGAAGGCGAGGAGATGCTCATGAAAAGTGGGGCTATCAGGGAAGCAGACGTGCCAAAACTCTGCGAGATCAGAAATATTTAGACCGTGAGCTCTAGTAGTGGTTCTTTTGACGGTAAGGCATTGTTCCCAAGAAATAAAATATTCCCAAGACTCTTGTTGGAGGTGGAAATGGTTGATTGGAATGATGGTTGGCGGAATGACGTGATTCCAAATATTTGTGAGGCGTATGATGAAAACCTGCTGGTGCTGAATAATTTGTCTGGTGATGAGTGTTGAAGGGTCATATGACTGAAACACCTGTGAGAATAGCTTGACGAAGCGGGATTCTAGGAACACACGAACATGTCTCTGAATGTGCTCTGGATCAAAAAGAACTACCATAGGATAATAATTAAGCCAATACCAAAGATACAAGAATTGCATCTTTGAAAAGTCATAATTATTAAAATCAAGAACAGTATCCCATGGTTCTTCATGTTAGGGATTGTAACGAACAACGTTGCAAATATAATAGACAGAGGATAACAGATCAATAATTCTTCTGAGCTTGATCTCAACGAATTCTTCAAAGAAATCAGTGATCCGACTTCTGGCGAATGGTGAGAGTATCTTTATCTTGATCTCCTCAGGTACGGCTTCAAGAAATTAAGCTTGCTGGTCTGAACTCAAATCATAAAATGTCTGAGACTGGCCATCAGTGGGATCTAAATTTGAACTGGAACTGCCTGGAATAAAACCTGAAACAAGGGAAGTTGGAAGCTTGTGTCCATCTGGATTTACCATGCATACGACTTTCTCGGATGACGGAGCTCGAGAGAGAAAATCAGCAAGGATATTCTCTTTGCCAAGGATGTGTCGCATTGTCCAATTGAATTGGGAAATCAATTCTATTCATTTGATGAGTTGTTGATCTAGAATATCATTCTGCTTTCTTCTGAGAATGGCCTGAAATCCTTTAAAATCTGTTTCAATAATAAAAGGATTCTGAGCAAGATAAAACTTGAATTATTTGATTCCCTGAATAACTGCAAGAACTTCTCTTTTGAAAGAGGGATAATTGCGTTGTGCTGGCATGAAATATCCTGACTTATAACCACAGACTTGTCTGTGTCCATTGTCTTCTTCAATGAGGACTGCTGCCCAAAAATCAAGGAAAGCATCAATTTACAAAATGAGTTGTCCTAGACCCGGGATCGTGAGAGGAGGAAGTGCCTTGCATAACTCCTTTAGCTTCTGAACTGCAACTGTGCCTTCTAGAGACCAATTTCCAATGTTGGATTTTTGGAGGTACTTGGAAATCTTGCTGGTGTAGTTGGCCAATGATGGGACATGCGATGAGGCATAATTGATAAGGCCAAGGAACTGCTGGATTTGTGTAACAGTTCTGAGTTCATCAGGAAAGTCGAGGACTTTGCTTTATATGTGGTCCTGTAAGAGAATGTGTCCTTCTCTGATCTGCAAAACAAGAAAATCAATAGCATTTGGACCAATCTTCATCTTGGATTCAGCAAGAACTAATCCATGCTGGTAGGTTAGTTCCTAGAATTGTCGGAGATGCTGGTGGTGTTCTTCAGTTGTGTTACTAAATACCAAAACATCATCAAGGTAGACAATACAGTGCTGCGCGAATGGCCTATAAACATCATCCATTCTGTGTTGGAACTCGGACGGTGCATTCTTGAGACCGAACGACATGATATTTCATTCATAATGACTCTGTGGAACAACAAAAGCAGTTTTGAATCTGTCAGCTTCAGTAATACCAATCTGCCAAAATCCTAATTTCATATCAAATTTGGAAAAGAATTTGGCTTTGGACAGCTTCTGAAGGAGTTGTTCCTTTCTCGGAAGAGGGTATCTGATATCCTGCAATTGATCATTGAGTTGGCGATAATCTATCACCAATCTTTTCTTTCCTCGAACTTGTTCAGATCTTTTGTTGACATAAAAGGCATGACTTGCCCACGGAGATCTAGATGGTCGGATGAGACCTTGCTCGAGTAGTGCTTGAATTTCAGCTTGACAAAGATCTTCATATTTTGGCATTCCTGGATGAGAGGCGGTTTGGTGTGGCATCTGCCAATTTTCTCGGTAAGGTAGAGAGACAAAGTGTTTCTCTCTTTCCCAAAACTTGTTTGGAAGATCACCGCAACAGGAAAGGAGGAAGTTTCTGTCTTCTGCAAATTCATCATCTTTAATGGCTGAAACCTGTGAGGGTAATTTCTGTAAAGATACCCAAGGTGTATACTGATTATGCAGGAATTGGAAACCATCTGTCTGAAATGAGAATGGAGCAAGTAAAGTAAGAAAATCCATTCCTAAGAGAATATCTTCACAGCATTGATCATACTGGTAAAAGCTGTGTCGAACTGAGACATCTGGAGATAAGTGTATGGGTATGGTCATGGAGTGTGCTTCACTTGCAAATCCACTACCAGAAGCAGTGGTAAAGGTTGCTCTGGAGGATATCCAAAATTCAGGAGGAAGACACTTGGATTTCTGCAAAAGATATGACTTTAACATGCCACAGCCACTTCCTGAATTGCTCGAAACAGAGTTCAAACGAGCCAATATTGCAGATCTAAGATAGGTGAGTCTTGCTCACATGTACCAGATGGCCATAAAGCTCATTCACGACCAGGGCTAGTCCAAGTGACTTGGCAAGCTCGTCAAAAGCAACGAATAGAAAACAATGGATACCTTTTGCAGAAAAGATTTCCAAAAGGTTTGCTGTCACACTCACAGCTACTTTCCATGTTCGTGTCACAAATATAAGAAGCACAAACATCAGAAAAGGTTTCACAAGTCCAGAAAACCTTTCAAGAAGTTCAGATTTGTGAAGAAAAGAGCGAAACCTTCCTCCTCCACTAAATGTTTTCTTTGTGGAAAGAAAGGACATTTTGCAAAGGATTGTTACCTCAAAAAGACCAAGAAGCTACCAGCCAAGCTTGTTCAGTTCATCCCAACTCAAAACTTTGATGACCAATTATACACATGGACTTCTTAACCAGATCAAGCCGTCCTTAACCTTGATACAGCCTCATCCTCAGATCTCACCTCAGAATCCGAATCCTCTGATTCAGAACCAAACCTTTCCATTGCCAAAATACATAAAACTTCTGAACAACCTATCCTTACCACTTCCAAAGCTACCTTTACCCCAGGACAAATCTATAAGCCATATATAACGCTTGTTGTAAACCCTCCAGGATATGTTCCTATCACTGTTACTGCACTTCTAGACATAGGTTCATGTATTTCTTTCATGAAATCCAAGTGTCTTCCTCCTGAATTTTGGATATTCTCCAAAGCAACCTTTACCACTGCTTCTGGTAGTGGATTTACAAGTGAAGCACACTCTATGACCATACCCATACACTTATCTCCAGATGTCTTTCTCAAGAATGCACCGTCCGAGTTCCAGCACAGAATGGATAATGTTTATAGGCCACTTGCGCAGCACTGTATTGTCTACATTGATGATGTTTTGGTATTCAGTAACACAGCTGAAGAACACCACCAGCATCTCCGACAATTTCAGGAACTAACCTACCAGCATGGATTAGTTTTTGCTGAATCCAAGATTAAGATTGGTCTAAATGCTATTGATTTTCTTGGTTTACAGATCAGAGAAGGACACATTCTCTTACAGGACCACATATCAAGCAAAGTCCTTGACTTTCCTGATGAACTTAGAACTGTTACACAGATCCAGCAGTTCCTTGGCCTTATCAATTATGCCTCATGGCATGTCCCATCATTGGCCAACTACACCAGCCAGATTTCCAAGTACCTCCGAAAATCCAACATTGGAAATTGGTCTCTAGATGCCACAGTTGCAGTTTAGAAGCTAAAGGAGTTATGGAAGGCACTTCCTCCTCTCAAGATCCTAGGTCCAGGACAACTCATTTTGTAGACTGATACTTCCCTTGATTTTTGGGCAGCAGTCCTCATTGAAGAAGACAATGGACACAGACAAGTTTGTGGCTATAAGTCAGGATCTTTCATACCAGCACAACTCAATTATTCCTCTTTCAAAAGAGAAGTTCTTGTAGTTATTCAGGGAATCAAAAATTTCAAGTTTTATCTTGCTCAGAATCCTTTTATTATTGAAACAGATTTTAAAGGATTTCAGGGCGTTCTCAGAAGAAAGCAGAATGATATTCCATATCCACAACTCATCCGATGGAAATAATGAATTTCTCAATTCAATTGGACAATGCGATACATCCCTGGCAAAGAGAATATCCTTGCTGATTTTCTCTCTCGAGCTCCGCCATCCGAGAAAGCCGTATGCATGGTAAATCCAGATGGACGCAAGCTTCCAGCTTCCATTGTTCTAGGTCTTATTCCAGGCAGTTCCAGTTCAAATCCAGATCCCACTGATGGCTAGTCTCAAACATTTTATGATTTGAGTTCAGACCAGCAAGCTCAATTTCTTGAACCCCTACTTGAAGAGATCAAGATAAAGATACTCCGATCATTCGCCAGAAGTCGGATCACTGATTTCTTTAAAGAATTCGTTGAGATCAAGCTCAGAAGAATTATTGATCTGTTATCCTCTGTCTATTATGTTCGCAACGTTGTTCTTACAATCCCCAGCATGAAGAACCATGGGATACTGTTCTTGATTTTAATAATTATGACTTTTCAAAGATGCAATTCTTGTATCTTTAGTATTGGCTTAATTATTATCCTATGGCAGTTCTTTTTGATCCAGAGCACATTCAGAGACATGTTCGTGTGTTCCCAGAATTCCACTTTGTCAAGCTATTCTCACAGGTGTTTCTGGCATATGACCCTCCAACACTCATCACAGGACAAATTATTCAGCACCAGCAGGTTTTCATCATACGCCTCACAGATATTTGGAATCGCGTTGTTCTGCCAACCATCATTCCAATCAACCATTTTCACCTCCGACAAGAGCCTTGGGAATATTTTATTTCTTGGGAACAATGCCTTACCATCAAAAGAGCCACTGCTAGAGCTCACGGTCTAGTTGTTTCTGATCCGGCAAAGTTTTGGCACGTCCGCTTCCCTGATAGCCCCACTTTTCATGAGCAACTCCTCGCCTTCCATAATTTTTCTCAGCCAAATGCCTATTCCACTACAGACCTTGGGTCTGACTACGACCTGTGGGGGAAGATGATTTTAATAGCCAGAACAATCAAGAGTGGTGGGATGATATCAATCTCAATAATGACAGATGGTGACTCATTGCAGACAGAATTCCAGGAACCCCGGGTGGGCCCCATGATGAAGCTTTTGTCTGTTTGTAATAAGTGAGATTTCCTTTATTAAAGGAAACCACTTTAGTCGCGTCAGGTTTGTCTTATTGTGAATTATTAGGAATCTCTTTATGTCGTGTCAGCTTTTCCTTTATTAAAGGAAGCTGCTTTAGTCCTTGTCAAGAATAGTGAAGATTATACTTGTAATTATTTGCTTTGTAATGGTTTGCCTATAAATAATGAAGAACCCCTGACTAAAGGGGCAGAGTCAGATTTGAATTGAAACACATCTTTCTTTCTCTCAAACAGCTTACACCTTCCTTCTTTCTACCCTTAGCCTTTAGATAGCCATGTCTTCCGCCTCCCGCTCCTTCCGTTACCCTTAGTGGTATCAGAGCTTAGTTAACTGTAGCACTTCCCTATTCTGGTATTGAAGGTCTTAAATAATACTTGTGTGTTGAACACTAGAGTCTTTGGCAATAGGGCAATAGCTATTAAAGAGTGTATGAAAGGTGCTGTAAGTCCTGCAGTAAGTCCAGTCGTGACCAGTGTATCCACCATGGCTGATCTTCCCCTGCCAAAACAAGAAGTTGTTACTAACAACTCTGAAGTCACTTCCTTTGATCCTTCCAGATCTCATTATGAGATAGACATAACCCAAACACCTCCGTCTACCAAACCAGGTGAACTCTTCAAACTCTCTCCGTTAAACCCCTACTCATATTACCAAACTTCTCAACTCACACAAAAGTTCAAATCTCTATTACCTACCAAGCCAGCAGCCCTTACAGCCATGTACAAATCCTTTACAGTCTCTATACAATCTGTATCCTCTTCCTACACAGAAACCTATCTTCTTATACTTTCTGAACCTGATCTCCATAGATATAGACAAAAAGGTTACAAAGGTTTACACCTTGGAGCCATTTGTCTAGCCTTACAGTTTAGTTTTCTTGCCGAAAAAAATGTTTCATGTTTAGTCTCTTTATTAGATACTAGGTGGCGTAAGTTTAATGATGCAGTCATCTGTGCCGTTGAAGCAGGTCTTCACAATGGTCATGTTCTCATCCAAGTTGAACCAAACTTTACCCTTGATCTTTCCTGTCCTACCCTTTCTCAAACCATACAAGTCCTTATCCAACTTTATGGAGCTGATATGAACCCAAATGAAACTGTTGTTGCATTCAATCTTTCCATGACCTATAAAGTCCAAACCCATCTCTTTTCCATGGACCACAACTGTAAGCCTCGAGTCCACCTGTTAGGTGATAGTAATGTTACCCAACCAAAGATCTACACCAAACATGAACTCACTTTCCCTCCTCGTTGGAAAAATGATTATGAGAGAAGCCATGACCGACCAATCATCCATGATTCACCAAGAATCTCTAGACATCCTTTAGAACCAGGTCGTGTCGCCATATCATTTCCAACAGAATCCCAACCAGCTGAAGCATGTGAAAAATGCAACTTGCTGGACATCCTCAGTCTTGTCCACACTGTGTCAGAAAACCCTTTGCTACCGGATCTAAGTCCTCTAGATATATATGTTCTGTTAATTTTCCTAAAGACATCTACCGTACAGGAGAAGCTAACAATGCATATGTTGGTAAATGACAAGTTACCAAAACCAGACCACAAGATGTTGGACCAATTGAGTCAGCAATCAATTGGGGCAACATGAATGCAAAATCCCAGAATGCTGCCATTGAAAAAATATGGTCAGATCTCAGGGAACATGTTGCATGGACAAAAGAAGCCCATGATCATCTCAGGCAAGGTTGTTATGACCAATATAATGACCTCCACAGGGCTTTCCACAGAAACCACATATATCACCAACAGAATCCTATTAACTGGAAAAAGCTTCAGAAAGCGTTCCAGTTCGGAACCCTTCCGGACAAGTTCGTTCTTGGAACAGCATCAACATGATCAACATGTAGAAATCTTCTTCAGAGAAGTATTATCTTGATTCAGACGAATTCAAGAGAAAAAGAGAATGACTCGTTCAAAAGCTCAAACAGCCAGCTAAGCCAAAGAAGCAGTCCTCTCATCCTTGGACGCATAATCCAAAGCCAGATCATGTAGTCTGGATACCAAGTGGAAATTGCGAAAAAGCTTATTGGGTTTATCTCACACCACCTCCTCATTATCTCTCCAAAGAGAAAATAATCCCGACTGGGTGGGGTGATGAAGACGAGAAAGAAGGTCCTAGTAAAATTTCCTCAGTCATTTCGTCCTTTGATTCATTTGATCCATTTGAAAATGATTCATCCTCTCAGACGATTCTACCATACAAAGGGCCAGTTCTTATGCAGACCCCTGTGACACCGTTCTACACGGACACCACAATGACACGTATACATAACCATGTACAAACTAATCCTGATGATTCAGAAGCAACCAGTGACCAAGGAGAAACTTCCCAAACAGGAGAACACCGGAACCAAACACAAGCACAAGTCCCACTGGTTCCACAACAGCAACCTCAAAGACAACAAGATATTGAAGGAAAAGTTTCCATCCTATATGCTCCAGATCACAAGCAATTCTGGAACATTGATGCAATTCCTCCTGATGACAGACTCAAATATCTTGAGAAAATGGATGCATGGATAAATGGATAATCTCTCCGAAATCCTACTTTTGAGATAAGAGATATCATTGACCGTCTTGTTGCTGCTTTTACTAGATCACTCCGCAGTTGGTGGACAAGGATGCTGACAAAAGAAGAAAGACAGATTATCCTGACAGATGCAGATCCTATTCAGATATTCCTAAGATGTCTACGAAACATTTTCGTAGGACAAACAGCCCAAGAGATTGAAAAGGCAGAAAAAGAGTTCTTACTCAACAAATGCTGTGATGTTGCAAAACTTGGAGATTACTATCTCAGACAGAAAGCTCTGTATTTTATCTTTGGAAAAAATTCAGAAACCATCAAGAAGGCTTTCGTCTTTAACATGCCACAGCCACTTCCTGAATTGCTCGAAATAGAGTTCAAACGAGCCAATATTGCAGATCTAAGACAGGTGAGTCTTGCTTACATGTACCAGATAGCCAGAAAGCTCATTCAAGACCAGTCAAGTCCAAGCGACTTGGCAAGCTCCTCAAAAGCAATGAGCAGAAAACAATGGATACCTTTTGCAGAAAAGATTTTCAAAAGTTTGACTGTCACACTCACAGCTACTCTCCATGTTCTTGTCACAAATACAAGAAGCACAAACATTAGAAAAGGTTTCACAAGTCCAGAAAACCTTTCAAGAAGTTCAAATTGGTGAAGAAAATAGCAAAACCTTCCTCTTCCACTAAATGTTTTCTTTGTGGAAAGAAAGGACATTTTGCAAAAGATTGTTACCTCAAAAAGACCAAGAAGCTACTAGCCAAACTTGTTCAGTTCATCTCAACTCAAAACTTTGATGACCAATTATACACATGGACTTCCGAACCAGATCAAGCCGTCCTTAACATTGATACAGCCTCATCCTCAAATTTCACCTCAAAATCCAAATCTTATGATTCAGAACCAAACCTCTCCATTGCCAAAATACACAAAACTTCTGATCAACATATCCTTACCACTTCCAAAGCTACCTTTACCCTAGGACAAATCTATAAGCCATACATAAAGCTTGTTGTAAACCCTCCAGGATATATTCCTATCACTGTTACTGCACTTCTAGACACAGGTTCATGTATTTCTTTCATGAAATCCAAGTGTCTTCCTCCTGAATTTTGGATATTCTCCAGAGCAACCTTTACCACTGCTTCTGGTAGTGGATTTGCAAGTGAAGCACACTCCATGACCATACCCATACACTTATCTCCAGATGTCTCAGTTTGACACAGCGTTTACCAGTATGATCAATGTTGTGAAGATATTCTCTTAGGAATGGATTTCCTTACCTTACTTGTTCCATTTTCATTTCAGACAGATGGTTTCCAATTCCTGCATAATCAGTATACCTCTTGGGTATCCTTACAGAAATTACTCTCACAGGTTTCAGCCATTCAAGATGATGAATTTGCAGAAGACAGAAACCTCCTCCTTTCCTGTTGCAGTGATCTTCCAAACAAGTTTTGGAAAAGAGAGAAACACTTTGTCTCTCTATCTTACAGAGAAAATTGGCAGATGCCACACCAAACCGCCTCTCATCTAGGAATGCCAAAAGATGAAGATCTTTGTCAAGCTGAAATTCAAGCACTAATCGAGCAAGGTCTCATCCGACCATCCAGATCTCCATGGGCAAGTAATGCCTTTTATGTCAACAAAAGATCTGAACAAGTTCGAGGAAATAAAATATTGGTGATAGATTATCGCCAACTCAATGATCAATTGCAGAATATCAGATACCCTCTTTCGAGAAAGGAACAACCCCTTCAAAAGCTGTCCAAAGCCAAATTCTTTTCCAAATTTGATATGAAATCAGGATTTTGGCAGATTGGTATTACTGAAGCTGACAGATTCAAAATTGCTTTTGTTGTTCCACAGGGTCATTATGAATGGAATGTCATGCTATTCGGTCTCAAGAATGCACCGTCCGAGTTCCAGCACAGAATGGATGATGTTTATAGGCCACTCGCGCAGCACTGTATTGTCTACATTGATGATGTTTTGGTATTCAGTAACACAGCTGAAGAACACCACCAGTATCTCCGACAATTCCAGGAACTAACCTACCAGCATGGATTAGTTCTTGTTGAATCCAAGATGAAGATTGGTCTAAATGCTATTGATTTTCTTGGTTTGCAAATCAGAGAATGACACATTCTCTTACAGGACCACATATCAAGCAAAGTCCTCGACTTTCCTGATGAACTCAGAACTGTTACACAGATCCAACAGTTCCTTGGCCTTATCAATTATGCCTCATCGCATGTCCCATCATTGGCCATCTCCAAAACAGTAAGGAATGGTTGGATGATATCGATCTCAATAATGATAGATGGTGACTCATTGCAGACAGTGTAATGCCCCGAACCCAACTCTACGCTAATAGTCAGGCTCGGACCCGTCACTCGGACAGAGTCTCCTCTGTACCAAGGACAAAACTGTTACCTGTAGACATTCATTTAAGACATCTGAACTAAAAACAACAACTTATCAACATTATCTCCAAGGCCAAAACACAATCACAAGGCCATCCGAGCCTTGGAACAACAGCATTCTACTAAAAATACACAACCATGCAAAATAAGTTGGTTTTAGTCATAAGTAGTTAGTTATAATATAATCCAAGTTCCATAAGAAGGGTAATAAACACTCCAACCATGCAAGAGAAAATAAAGTCTAATATCCATTATTACAATCCAATATCTTACTCTATCATTCTAGTACATATCTACTAGACATATATACAAGACTCCAAGGTCTCAAAATACATTAATAACAAGAACTCCACACAAGAAGCACATAAAATCCACCTCAGCACACAAGTCACGGATTCTGATCTACGTGAACTTCTTCTTCTTCTCCTACTTCTAACAGCTGGGGATTCACCTCAGCTTCTCCTGAAACATTTCAAATGAGGAGTGAGCAACAAAGTCGCCCAGCGAGGGAGGTGATACAGCATGCCAACATGTAATATGATATGCAACACAAGAAAACATATATATATACCACATAAACCAACAAGACAATAAGCCAAGCTATTAATCACTTTAAAAAGGATACGGTTCCACTTCCAAGTCTTCATCCACGAGCCTCGAACCACGAGTATCACGAACATGCTGGCAAATCCCAAACACCACAATTGGGATACTCTGGTTGTATCCCGATCGTACGACCCTTTCTCCCAAGGTAGGTCCATGCCTAGCAGGTGAACCACGCCTCTGGGGTAGTGGAGTATGCCTCAGCGAGAAAGGGAATAGGCACCATGGTAGTCGAGGGAGCACGGCAAGCCCGACGCCGCCCGTGTTTCTCGACACTACCATGTCCGATAAAGGTTGCGCAACCCAATACAAGTCACAAACAATCAATATAACACATAACACATAAGAGGGACGACAAAGTAGGCCGCCGTTACCTATATGCACGATAAAAGTTCATATAAGCACGATTTTAGCTAATAGATGCCAAAAGAAGCAATCAACACAATTAAATCCCACAATCTACTCACATAGCTTAATTATATGCTAAATATTCAATGCAAGGCACTAAGATTCCTCAACAAGCTCTAAATGCAACTCAAATGGCTAAAAACTATATTTTCCCTTTCTTTAACCGAATTTTCTTTCTCCTAAGCAGTGTTCAAGATTCCTAAACCATATCCTAGTCTTTCTATGTTCTTAATTAAGCTCAAAGGTACCTTTTAAAGTCTCTAAAACTCATTTTTGAAGCAAAAGTTCGGGAAGGCCCCGAACGGGATTGAACTACAACTATACTACCCGAACCCCATTTTCGCGAAACGAAAGCACCAAAGGTGCTTCCTTAGCTCAAGGATACCCAAATCAATGCCCAAACTTGCCCGGATTGCCTAACGTGTAAAACACCCTTTTTTTAAGTAAGCTATTTATGCAATAAAGTTCAAATTCGAGTGATTCAACCTCACGTGGCTTTTCAACTAACTTCCCTAGGGTCTAGAGCACCTAATTGAAGCATCAATTCAAGCCAATTAGCAAATTTTCTCAAAACCCTAATTCTAGACACTATTTATCACCTCTTTGATCAATCTCAACATTCAACCATAAACTTTGTTATCAAGCCTCAAAAGTTAGCTCTATAGACATTAAATAACTCATAGGAAGCTTTCATAACAAGTTATATAGCTATAATTGACAAATCAAGAAATTAAACATATGCACATAAACTTTAAAATCAAGAAAATGAATCTCCCTCACAATTTTTGAAGATGAAGAAGCTTGATGAAGTCCTTAGGTTGCTCAAAACCCTTTCAAAATCAATCTAAGAGCTCAAAGTGCAAGATTGTGGAAGCAATTTTCTTCTCTTTTCTCCTTGGGTGGGTTGGCCAAGCTTAGGGACATGGAGGGAATTTTTGCAAATGTTTTGATGACAAGAATAAGCCTTTTGTTTTAATTTAATGAGTTGGTTATTATTATATGTGGTGCATGACTAATAATATAAGTTAATTAATCTCAAAACTTGATCAATTAAGGCCAATTGCAATTACAAATGCTTTTTTAATTTACAACTAGCACTATTCTAACGTAACACTATTCAAAGGTCACAAAAAAAATATTTTCCAAACGCACACTCCTAAGCTCGAATGTTCAAAACGAAAATTTCTTGGTTCCTTTTAAATATCATATGACCTAGGAAAAATTTAAAATCAAGCATTTGAAACAGTCAAAAATATTATGAATAGTAACCCACAATAAAAATAATTAAGCAAGAAAAATGATGCACGTAGAAATGTGCACATAAGTATGCAACGATTATAAATAAATTCTATGGTGAAATTCTCGGGTGTCACACCCTCTCCCCCTTAAACTAATTGTGTCCCCTCAATTCTTACATGGTTCGGAAAAGAGCTCTGGATACTTCTTTCTGATCTGATCTTCTCGCTCCCAAGTGGCATCCTCAACCCCACGATGATCCCAAAGAACTTTTACCATTGGAATACTTTTAGTTCTAAGTTCCTGAATCTTTTGGTCAACCACTCGAAGAGGTTTCTCGACATAAGCTAAAGACTCATCAATCTCCAATGGCTCCGGCTCAATAATATGCGACGGATCAGGATTATACTTTCTCAACAGTGACACATGAAAAACATCGTGAATCCGACCCAAACTCGGAGGTAATGCCAATCTATAAGCTAAATCCCCAACTTTCTCAGTGATTTCAAATGGTCCCACGTATCTAGGACTAAGTTTACCTCCTTTTTCGTGCCGAATCAAACCTTTTCGCGGAGAGACTTTCAAGAAAACACGATCACCCTTGGAAAATACTAAATCCCGTCGACGTCTATCAGTATAATTCTTCTGTCGACTCTGAGCTGTAAGCATCATTTTCTTTATAAGTCTCACATTATCCACCATTTTGATCATCTCAGGAAGAATAGCGGGATCAACTGTTTTCATTTCACCTACCTCATCCCAATATAACGGAGACCAACATTTCCGCCCATAAAGTGCCTCGTAGGGTGCCATGCCAATAGTGGCCTGATAACTGTTATTGTAAGCAAACTCTGCTAAAGGCAGATATTTCTCCCAATTCTTGCCAAAATCTAGAACACAGGCTCTCAACATATCTTCCAGTATCTTGATAGTCCTCTCTGACTGGCCATCCGTCTGCGGGTGATATGCAGTACTAAAACTCAAATTAGTCCCCAAAGCCTTTTGTAGTTTCTGCCAGAATTGTGATGTAAACCTGGGATCCCTGTCTGACACTATCTGAGATGGAACTCCATGCAGTCTCACAATATTTTCAACATAAACCTCCGCCAATTTATCGAGAGAATCTGTTTTCTTTGTAGCAATAAAATGCGAACTCTTCGTCAACCTGTCTACTACAACCCACACAGAATCATTACCTCGTGGTGATCTCGGCATATCTGACACAAGATCTATAGTAACCTGATCCCATTTCCAAACCGCAATCTCCAACGGTTGCAACAATCCTGCCGGCCTCTGATGCTCTGCCTTAACTTTCTGACAAGTCAAACATTTAGCTACATACTCAGCTATCTCTCTCTTCATGTTGTTCTACCAGAAATTCTGTTTCAAATCTCTATACATTTTTGTGCTTCCAGGATGAATTGAATATTTAGAAGCATGATCCTCAGCAAGAATTTCATCTTTCACAGTCGAATTACTGGGAATGCAAATTCTATTCCTGTACCTGAGAAGTCCATCATCATGCATCTTAAAGTCGGACTCTCCCCCTTTTGACTTCTCTAAATGCTTCAATAACTGCGAATCGGATTGTTGCGCTTCTCTGATTCTAGATAACAATAAAGATTGGATTTGTAAGCTAGCAAATTGAATACCTGATCTAGAAGCCTCTGGTTTCCACAAACAAAGCTCTTCTAGAATCTCCCAATCCTTGATTATCAAACTGGCCACATAAGCTTTTCAGCTCAGTGCATCTGCAACAGTATTAGCTTTTCTCGGCAAATAGCTAATGGTACAGTTATAATCGTTTAACAATTCAAGCCAACGCCTTTGCCTCATATTCAGATCTTTTTGAGAAAACAAGTATTTCAAACTTTTATGATCAGTAAATATTTTAAATTTGTTACCCCACAAATAATGTCGCCATTTCTTCAAAGCAAATACAACAGCTGCAAGCTCCAAATCATGTGTAGGATAATTGAGTTCATATGGTTTCAATTTCCTAGAGGCATATGCTATCACTTTACCATTTTGCATCAAAACACAACCTAAGCCTTCTTTCGAAGCGTCACTATAAATCACCAAGTTCTCGGTTCCCTCAGGCAAGGTAAGGATAGGTGCAGTGGTAAGTCTCTTTTTCAACTCCCAGAAACTGGCTTCACATTTATCATCCCAATTAAATACAGTTTTCTTCTGAGTTAAAGTAGTCAAAGGTCCTGCAATCTTTGAAAAATCTTTAACAAATCGCCTATAATAGCCCGCTAATCCCAAGAAACTACGAACTTCCGTGACAGTTTCAGGTCTTTTCCACGACATAACCACCTCAATTTTAGCAGGATCAACAGATATTCCTTCCTGGGAAATGATATGACCTAAAAAAGCAACCTGTTTCAACCAGAATTTGCATTTGCTAAATTTGGCAAACAACTTGTGTTCTTGCAAGGTTTTAAGTACAATTCTCAAATGCTCTGACTCAGACTTAGAGTATACTAATATATCATCAATAAAAATCACAACAAACTGATCAAGATAGGGTCGAAATACTCTCTGCATCAAATTCATAAAAGCAGCTGGAGCATTTGTCAACCTGAATGGTAAAACAACAAACTCATAATGGCCGTACCTGGTTCTAAATGCAATCTTAGGTACATCCTCTTTCCGGATCCTCAACTGATAATAACCCTGTCTCAAATCAAATTTTGAAAACACAACAGCACCCTGTAGCTGATCAAACAACTCCTCAATTAAAGGTAAATGATATTTATTTTTCACCGTTACCTGATTCAGACCTCGATAATCAATACACAAGCGTAGAGTACCGTCATTCTTTTTCACAAATAACACGGGAGCACCCCACAGTGACGACCTAGGCTAAATAAAACCTTTCTCAAGTAAACCCTGTAGCTGAATTTTCAATTCTTGTAACTCAGGGGGAGACATTCTATATGGGGTTCTCGATATAGAACTAGTTCCCGGCAACAGGTCAATCACAAACTCAATCTCCCTATCAGGTGGTAACCCAGGCAACTCCTCAGGGAAAACCCCCGAAAACTCTTTTATAACAGGTACTTCATTCAATTTCAATTTATCTCCAGACTGATTAATTAAATAAGCTAAGTATGCACCATAACCTTTACTCAGAATTTTAGTAGCTTTAATGGAAGATATAATATGAGTCCCAGTGGACTTTCGACTCCCAGTTACTTTAATAACAGGTTGGTTAGGTACTTCTAAAGTTAAAACTTTCCTCCTACAGTCCAAACATGCATAATATCTCCCAACCAATCCATCCCCAAGATAACTTCAAAGTCCCGAAATGGCATGATAATCAAATCAATAGGATACATGCAACCCTCAATGCAAATATTACAATCTTTACATACAGACTCCGTAACAAATTTAGTACCCATGGGATTACCTACTTCAATCACATACGGCAGTTTATCAACTTTTAATGTAGCAGACTGTGCACATGCAGGTGTAATGAATGAATGTGTAGCCCCGGTGTCAATCAAAACTACTACCGGCTAACTATTAATAAGAAAAGTACCTTCCACCACCACTGTCGTCTCTGGAAGCTCCTCCTGGTCAAGTGCAAATACCCGTGCCTGACCTCGCGGTACAGTAGCTGTTCCTGAAGCTCTAGTCTAGGCACCCTGGCCTGAAGTCTGACCCTGACCAAATTTAAACTTGGGACAATCTCTAACTCTGTGCTGATCACTGTCACAACCTGTGCAACGGCCCAGTTTCCTCGAACACTCAGCCTCTGTGTGACCCTTACGGTTGCAATGAGTACACTAGAGATTCTTCCTAGCAGCAGCTCCTCCTGTAGGGGCCCTATAAGTAGATGTGGCAGAACTACCCTGCTAAGATCTAGCAGTCACTGGTCGGGTCTGTGACTGTCCCTGTGGCTGGCTCTGAGCTAGTCTCGGTTGTGACTGTACCTGAACTGGTCCTGGATAGCTCTGAGTCTGCCTAGGCTGCTGAGTCTGAACAGGCTGCTGATATTGCCTCTGATAATCCTGACTCTGAGACTGAAACTGACGTTTGCTTGACTGACTAGACTGAGCTAACACATCTGCCTTACGTTTCTCATATCTCGATGCAGCCCTAACTACTGCAGCATAGTTCGGATAATCTTGCGAAGACAAGTTAAGCACGATGTCACTCCTCAACCCTGTAATAAATCTCTGGATTTTCACATCCTCTGGCTGAACTAAAGCTGGCACATATTGAGATAGTCTCGTAAAGGTAGCCTCATACTGGTCTACAGTCATGTTCCCCTGTTTCAAAGCTATAAATTCATCCTGATGCCTCTCACGGGCTACAATCGATACATATTTATCTCGAAACTCACGAACAAAGTCAGCCCATACATGCTGAACCCTCTCGGCATCCCATTTTTCTCTAATAGTGAGCCACCAAGCCTCGGCGTCACCCTCCATTAAAAAGGCAGCATAGGTGATCTCTCTTTCATCGTCGCACTCAAGTATCGCAGCAACTTTGTCGAACTTACTCAGCCACAACTCTGCTTTCATATCATCAGGCTCACCATAAAAACTATATGCTCCGTGATGCAGGAATTTATCAAATAAGTTACCTCCTGCAGTACCACTGCCCTCTGCTCTGGCAGCCTGATTACCTCTGCCGGCACCTGCTGTACCCTACTGAACCACAAACTGTGCTATGGTATTCATCGCAGTAGCCATAGTAGCTAAAATCTGGGCATTACTCGGCTCCTGACCTTGCGGTACATTCCCGGCTGCCCCAGCATCTTGCCCCGGTAAATTCTGTCTGGGAGCCTCCTCCGGCTCTCTCCGTGGTCTACCACGTCTCCTCATCACAATGCTAGAAGAACATAATATTATAATAGGCAAATAAACTATGCAAAGATAATTTTACACATTGTTTTCAACATTTTACTCACATGTGAACACATAAAACACTTAACAACATTCAACACTAACTTTTCATATTCCTATCATGTCAAGCTTTATCATTCATTTTCATGTTAGCATGTCTTTTATCTAGGTACTTAAACAACTAAACACTCACATATTCACATAATCCACTTTCACATATAGACTTCTACCCACATGCCAAGGAATTTAACCCGCCTTCATGCATTCTAGTAGCTCTGATACCACTAAAGTGTAACGCTCCGAACCCAACCCCACGCTAATAGTCAGATTCGGACCCGTCACTCGGACAGAGTCTCCTATGTACCAAGGACAAAACTGTTACCTGTAGACATTCATTTAAGACATCTGAACTAAAAGCAACAACTTATCAACATTATCTCCAAGGCCAAAACACAATCACAAGGCCATCCGAGCCTTGGAACAACAGCATTCTACTAAAAACACACAACCATGCAAAATAAGTTGGTTTTAGTCATAAGTAGTTAGTTATAATATAATCCAAGTTCCATAAGAAGGGTAATAAACACTCCAACCATGCAAGAGAAAATAAAGTCTAATATCCATTATTACAATCTAACATCTTACTCTATCATTCTAGTACATATCTACTAGACATATATACAAGACTCCAAGGTCTCAAAATACATTAATAACAAGAACTCCACACAAGAAGCACATAAAATCCACCTCAGCACACAAGTCACGGATTCTGATCTACGAGAACTTCTTCTTCTTCTCCTACTTCTAACAGCTGGGGATTCACCTCAGCTTCTCCTGAAACATTTCAAATGAGGAGTGAGCAACAAAGTTGCCCAGCGAGGGAGGTGATGCAACATGCCAACGTGTAATACGATATGCAACACAAGAAAACATATATATATACCACATAAACCAACAAAATAATAAGCCAAGCTATTAATCACTTTAAAAAGGATACGGTTCCACTTCTAAGTCTTCATCCACGAGCCTCGAACCACGAGTATCACGAACATGCCGGCAAGCCCCAAACACCACAATTGGGATACTCCGGTTGTATCCCGATCCTACGACCCTTTCTCCCGAGGTAGGTCCATGCCCAGCAGGTGAACCACGCCTCTCGGGTAGTGGAGTATGCCTCAGCGAGAAAGGGAATAGGCACCATGGTAGTTGAGGGAACACAGCAAGCCCGACGCCACCCGTGTTTCTCGACACTACCATGTCCGATAAAGGTTGCGCAACCCAATACAAGTCACAAACAATCAATATAACACATAACACATAAGAGGGACGACAAAGTAGGCCGCCCTTACCTATATGCACGATAAAAGTTCATATAAGCACGATTTTAGCTAATAGATGCCAAAAGAAGCAATCAACACAATTAAATCCCATAATCTACTCACATAGCTTAATTATATGCTAAATATTCAATGCAAGGCACTAAGATTCCTCAACAAGCTCTAAATGCAACTCAAATGGCTAAAAACTATATTTTCCCTTTCTTTAACCGAATTTTCTTTCTCCTAAGCATTGTTCAAGATTCCCAAACCATATCCTAGTCTTTCTATGTTCTTAATTAAGCTCAAAGGTACCTTTTAAAGTCTCTAAAACTCATTTTTGAAGCAAAAGTTCGGGAAGGCCCCGAACGGGATTGAACTACAACTATACTACCCGAACCCCGTTTTCGCGAAACGAAAGCACCAAAGGTGCTTCCTTAGCTCAAGGATACCCAAATCAATGCCCAAACTTGCCCGGATTGCCCAACGTATAAAACCCCCTTTTTAAAGTAAGCTATTTATGCAATAAAGTTCAAATTCGAGTGATTCAACCTCACGCGGCTTTTCAACTAACTTCCCTAGGGTCTAGAGCACCTAATTGAAGCATCAATTCAAGCCAATTAGCAAATTTTCTCAAAACCCTAATTCTAGGCACTATTCATCACCTCTTTGATCAATCTCAACATTCAACCATAAACTTTGTTATCAAACCTCAAAAGTTAGCTCTATAGACATTAAATAACTCATAGGAAGCATTCATAACAAGTTATATAGCTATAATTGACAAATCAAGAAATTAAACATATGCACATAAACTTTAAAATCAAGAAAATGAATCTCCCTCACAATTTTTGAAGATGAAGAAGCTTGATGAAGTCCTTAGGTTGCTCAAAACCCTCTCAAAATCAATCTAAGAGCTCAAAGTACAAGATTGTGGAAGCAATTTTCTTCTCTTTTCTCCTTGGGTGGGTCGGCCAAGCTTAGGGACATGGAGGAAATTTTTGCAAATGCTTTGATGACAAGAATAAGCCTTTTGTTTTAATTTAATGAGTTGGTTATTATTATATGTGGTGCATGACTAATAATATAAGCTAATTAATCTCAAAACTTGATCAATTAAGGCCAATTGCAATTACAAATGCTTTTTTAATTTACAACTAGCACTATTCTAACGTAACACTATTTAAAGGTCACAAAAAAAATATTTTCCAAACGCACACTCCTAAGCTCGAATGTTCAAAACGAAAATTTCTTGGTTTCTTTTAAATATCATATGACCTAGGAAAACTTTAAAATCAAGCTTTTGAAACAGTCAAAAATATTATGAATAGTAATCCACAATAAAAATAATTAAGCAAGAAAAATGATGCACGTAGAAATGCACACATAAGTATGCAACGATTATAAATAAATTCTATGGTGAAATTCTCGGGTGTCACAGACAGAATTCCAGGAACCCCAGGTGGACCTCATGATGAAGATTCGTGTCATGTAAATAGGTTTGTCATGTTGTAATAATAGGATATGACAGGAATCTTTTGTCACTTCAGATTCTCTTTATGTCATGTCTCGTTTGTCTGTTTGTAATAAGCAAGATTTCCTTTATTATAGGAAACCACTTTAGTCGCGTCAGGTTTGTCTTATTGTGAATTATTTGAAATCTCTTTATGTCGTGTCGGTTTTTCCTTTATTAAAGGATGCTGCTTTAGTCCTTGTCAGGAATAGTGAAGATTTCGCTTGTAATTATTTGCTTTGTAATGGTTTGCCTATAAATAATGAAGAACCCCTGACTAAAGGGGCAGAGTCAGATTGAGTCAGATTTGAATTGAAACACATCTTTCTTTTTCTCAAACAACTTACACCTTCCTTTTTTCTACCCTTAGCCTTTAGATAGCCATGTCTTCCGCCTCCCGCTCCTTCCGTTACCCTTAGTGCATTTTGCAGACTAATGCTTCCCTTGATTTGTGGGCAACATGTATATAATATATATAATAAAATAATATATTTATTATTATTATTATTATTATTATTATTATTATTATTATATAATATAATTTTATTGTCTTATTGTATGATGGACAAACAATTTCTCATTTTTATTTTTTTAGAATTAAATATTTGCAATGATGTAGTATATATATATATTTAATTTTATTATTTAATATGTATAGATTGTAATTTTTTGTATTTTTAAATTTTTTTACATTTAAATTAATATTTTTTTCATAAATTTGGACCTTTTTTTCTATTTAAATTGATTTTTTTTAAGTAATCGATTTCAGTTATCCACGGGTTTTTAAAAACCCGTCGGTTGCAGTTTTGGATATGAATTTTTTAAATTCGTCGGTTTCAATTTCGGTTTTCGTTTTGTTAAACGGTTTCGGTTTCAATTTTGCCAAAAACTGCGAATAACTGATCCGTTACCATCCCTATAAGTAAGATTGAAACCACTAGTTTTCTTCTTGACTGTGTTTAACTTCTTTTTGGAGTTTACAACTATCTTTTCATCCTCCTTTGTTTTTATATATATTTTTGTTTCCCTTTAATTTTTCTTTTTTTTTGAGTGTGGGTATTTTTTCCTTTTTCTTTTTAGGATGGCTGGGAGTTTGGGGGGGAGGGAGGGGGGGGAGGAGGGGGGGGGGGTGGGGAGAGGCGAGATTTTCCCTAGATCCACCAAATATTGTGCATAAGATATGCATTAGACTACCATATTGCAAATATTCCTTTACATGAACTTTGAATTCATTGGGAATGTTTCTTAGGTCTGCATTCTTGTTCTCTAAAGTGAACGTTCATTTTAATTTTTTTTTTGGTTAAAACAGTATATTTTCTAATTTATTTGAAATAAAATTATTATGACAATAACCGTATATGGCATTTAATAATCAAATTAAAGTAAACAAGTTAATTATAGTCGATAATTAACTGTTCTTCTTTCTCTCTTTTTCTTTTTGTTGGGTTATTTTAAACTTTATCATTTCAATAACTTTTCGATTATTGCTAGTCCTTCTTGAAATAAAATATCTCTATTTGAAAAAAGCTCCAAACTTTTCCTTTTGACTTGTTTAACTTCTTTTTGGAATTTAGAAATATATTTCTATCCCCCTCTTTTTTATTTTTTATTGTTGTTGTTTTCCATTTTTCTTCTAATTCTTTGTGGGGTTCTTAAATCAATCGTATGCATGGGCATGCGTTGGGCCAGCATCTCATTCTTTTGCAAGAACTTCTTATCGTGCATGTGTCTTAGGTTGGTATTCTCCTACTCTAAAAGAGAAAGTATATTTTGATAAAAATAAGAATTAGCTTCTTATCTTTCAAAATGAGTCTTTTGATTTTTTTAAATTTTAAAGATCAGACGTTTTTGGTCCTAAAAGTCATTTATATAAAATCTTGGGCTACTCCACTTGACACCAATTAGTTTTGAAATGGAACCCCAGTTATCTTAACATCATAAATATAATCTAGTAACACATCTTCTGGAATATTTGGATGTACACATAGCTGAAATATGTAATTGAATCTTATAAAGGATCTGATTCTTTCACGGGTGATTTTCTAATGAGAGGTTGGTTTATTGGAACTAGAAATCACACTTTTGGAACTAGAATGAATCTCCACTCTTTTAAAAGTAAAACAATTGAAAATTATATGATACTATTTTCAACTACATTGATGAAATTTTGCATTTCTCAAATGATTTTTAGTCAAAATGTTACTATGTAATATCTATATTAGAGATAGATTGTTGAGCTCATTTGAGAATATTTGTGCACCTTCTCACTTGAAATGTAATTTTTTTTTGAAAAATCATTTGATTGACATAATAACTTAATTAAAGTTGTTGTTTGATACTAATGGTCAATATTAATATGCTTGCGACATAAATTATCTTATTTCAATGGTCACATAATTACTAATTAAGTAAGTAATCATGCAATTATTCAAATTAGTTATCAGTTGCGACAAAATATAGAACATTATTTCATCCTTTATAGAGTAATGCAAGTACATTAACAATAGTGGGATTATCAACATTTTCAAATTTAGTATGGAACACTAATTTCGATATCAAAAAGTGTTCGACAATAAGGGATAGACATCTGAAGACGATGCAATTGTATCATTTGCAGTTGTCAATGAGGAAATACCATCTAAAAAGAGTAACAATTCTTTTTTGGTGTCTCTATGTCCTTGAAGATTTTTTTGAATTGCTGAAGGTGGGTGAGACATCTTGATACTCTCAAGCTCTAAGTCTACTTCTTTCATGGTAGGCTTTTTCATTCTGTCCAAGCTCAAGCAATGATGAGCAAGTATTGCAACTGCTGTGACTTTTTTTTCATTAGTTGTATCCAGAATATGAGTATCAAGAATCATGTTGAGACAATTTTCTTCCATGGACATAAGAAACCTTGTTGCTAAGCTTAAGCCACTTTCTACTGTGCTACAACTTGAAGATATTGGCTTCTATCTAGTTAAGAGTTCAACGAGTATGACACCGAAGTTATATACATCGCTTTTTTCAGTAAATTGGTTTGATTAAAAAGACTTTGGATCCAAATAACCAAAAGTCCCTTTTACCATTGTGGTTAAATGAGTATGTTCAATTGCAACATGCCTTGAAATTCTAAAATCTGACACTTTTACTTTGTGGTTTTCATCCAAAAGGATATTGCTTGATTTGATATATCTGTGATACACAGGAATAAAAGTTGTCGAGTGCAAATAGCCCAATGCTCCAGATACCTCTGCTGCAATTCTTAAACGCATGTCCTAAGATATGGGAACTTCATCGTTCTCGTTAAGCATAAGGTTGCACAGGGTTCTATTTGGTATAAACTCATAAGCCAGCAAAGGAAGTTCTGTCTATATATATTGATGTTTGTATATATATATATATGTATTTGTATATTAGTATATATATTAGATATTCATAATACACTAATTACAAAAAAAAGGTTGGCCCAGCCCAGCCCAGCCCAGCCCAACTCGTGACTCATGGTAGTGGGCTCGTGGTCCGAGTTAGGTCTTATATTTTTAGAAATGAGCTCAACCCACTAAACATCTGTGCCAAGTTGGGCTCAGTTTGCTCAACCCATGATTCGGACGAGCCGTGCCGAGCTGGCCCATATGCTAACTCTACATCAGCCATAGAAACCAAATTAGCTAAACAACGTTGTTTAGGGTCATGGCTTGATAAGTCTATTTTTGGTTGTGAAGCAATTTGTGTGGCAATGGGATATGTACTCAAACTTAGACTCTCTCCAAGAGCCTCTCTATAATGGCTTCTCCAACAGCCTCCCTATAGGAGGCTCTCTAGAATGTGGAGCTCCACATTTCATGGCAAGGCTCGCTGGATGTAGAGAGTTGGCTCTGTACATCCCAAAAGATTCAAAAAAACCAAAACTTGGCTTTGTAAAAAAAAAAAATACAAAGCTCTCCAACGGTAAAAAAATTGAACATTGGAAAGCTTGTTTTTTTTTTCTATAAATAAAACACATATCAAGTTTTGAATCACCAAACAAAAAACTTAATCTTTTGAAACCCTCAAATTTTTATACTTTGAAACCCAATTGTAGGATAAAAAATTCCAAAATCAAGCCAAAAAAAAAAAAAAACCAAATCAGAGAAAATATTTCTCAAAAAAAAACAAGTTAAAAGGTAAAACTTACAATTTTTTCTTAAATCTTTTCGAAAGCGTTGTGATAGTTCGTGGTGGTGCATGGAGCTTGAGATAGATGCTGGGTATAACATGGCAAAGAAAAAAAACAAAAAAGAGATGGGTAGTTGTTGTTGTCTGCATGGGGGTGTTGTTGGGGTTGTGGGGAAGGGAAGAAGGGGGAAGGGGGAAGGGGGAGGGGGGAGGGTAGGAAGACACTGGACAAAGATTGTTTTTTTTTTTTAAATGAGAGAACGATGGATAGGTTTAGTTGTGTTTTTTTTGTTCCAAAAGGTTTAATTGTTGCTGGACTCTTTATATTATTTTAGAATTCTTTTTTCTTTTGTTAACATTAGGTTATAGTTAATAAATTATATTTTTAACTTAATAATTCTTTTATTAATATTATGATCATTTCATAATTTTAGTTTTAACATGTAAATTTTTTAATTATGTTTATTAAAGTATTAACTTCTTTACTAATATTTCATTTTTTATTTTTGATTGTACTATTCTAATTTTAATTCTTTTTTTTTTATATAGATGGACTCACCAAATCCATACTACCCAAGTTTTCTTAATAGGACTTCAACTTTTGATATTGACTTTCTAGCTGAGTCGGCTCCGTCTTTTTCTGTTGATCAAACGCAATCAAACCCCCAAAAAAAAAAGTATCACGAAAATGTAACTTCTCGGTCGATGAAGATATGTTACTTATTTCAGCATAGCTAAACATTAGTTTAGATGTCGTGCATAGCAACAACCAAACACATCAAACATACTGGCGAAGAATATACGAGTATTTTCATGCGCACAAAATTTTTCCTTACGAATGTAATGAAAATTCTCTCATGCATTGTTGGTCGACTGTTAATCTTACAACTAACAAATTCTGTGGATGCTATGCCCAAATTGAATCTAGAAGACAAAGTGGCATGACTGAACAAGATAAGGTATTATAATTTTTTGTATAATAATTTTTTTAGGAATATTATATATTAAATTTAACTAATTTTTCTTTTTAATTGTTTGATACAGATTCAAGACACTAAATTATTGTACCAAGCATGTCACAGATCATCTTTTCAATTTGAGCATTGTTGGAATATGCTAAGATATCAACAAAAATGTCTACAAGAAGGCGAAAAAAGAAATCAAAGAAATCAAAAAGATTTAAAGATGATAGTCCAAGTGCCTCATCTCCATCAACTCTTCATTTGATAAACTTAGAGGATAATAACAGTGCATACGATACCTTCACCTCAAACGAAAGACCACCAGGTAGAGATGCAGAAAAAGAAAAATTGAATAAGCGAAAAAACAACTCTGTGGAAAATGATCCAGATGTGATGGTTGCAAAAACTATTCAACAATTTATCGAGTGCAAACAAAAAATGCACGAAGAGAAGATGGAAAGAATGGACCGGGAATATGAAGAGAGAATTATGAAACAAAATCTCTCTAACATGTTTGAAATGCAAGTTCAATATTGGAGAAGTAAGCAAGAATAACTCATGCGAAAAATGGTTGGATATAATGGATTTTATAATCTATGTATTTTTTTAATTCTCGATATTATCCATGTAGTTTCTTTTTTGTGGTATTGACCATGTAGTTTCTTTGTTCATGGTATTATCGTGTAGTTTAATATTAAAGAACTTTAGTATTTGTCGAAAGTACTTATAGTTGAATGAAAACAATTATTATTAAACTTTAATCTTTTACATGAAAATATAATTATCTCATTCTCTTCCATGTAGTTGCCACAAATTTTCTACAAGATCTGCTTGTAGTTGAGCGTGAGCCTCACGATCACGAATACAGTAATGAGTTTGAATGAAATCTGTAAGTTCAACTGCATGTTCACGTGAGACCGTTGAATTTGAACTATCACTAGCGCTATCATGGCTGAAATCTAAGTTACCAACCTCTCTCTCGCCTTCTATAATCATGTTATGCATTATAATGCATGCTGTCAAGATATTTTTAAGTGTTTCAACATCCCAAAATTGTACAGGTCCATGAACAATAGCAAATCAAGCTTGGAGCACTCCCAAGGCACGTTCCACATCTTTCATTGCTAACTCTTGAGCTATAGCAAAATTCTTTCTCTTGTTGCCTTGTGGAGCTGGTATAGTTTTAACAAATATTGACCAACGCGGATATATACCATCCGTAAGATAATACCCCACTGTATAATTATGTCCATTGATCGAATAATGGACCTTAGGAGCTCGTCCTTCAGCCAGTTCAGTAAAAAGTGGTAACTGCTCCAAAACATTTATATCATTAGAAGAATCAAGTAAACCAAAAAATGCATGCCATGTCCAAAGATCATATGAAGCAATAGCTTCTAAAATTATTGTTGGTTCATGAACATGACCACTATACATACCTTTCCATGCAGTTGGGCAGTTCCTCCACTTCTAATGCATGCAATCAATATTTCCCAGCATTCTAGGGAAGCCTCTTTGATTTCCTACTTCAAGCAATCTAGCAATATCATTCTCGTTTGGTGATCTCAGGTACTTATCAGAAAATATTTTTACCACAGCCTTCACGAATCTTCTCAAAGTCTTAATGGTTGTACTTTCTCCTATTTTGACATATTCATCCACTTAGTCTGCAACAGCTCCATATGTATGCAACTGTGACCTTTTACAAAGAAGACGAACAAAATATGGATCATAGGCTTCTACCGCGGATTGAATTCGGCAAAACAATGAACGGTTCATTCGAAACCTCCTTTGAAAAATATTGGAAGGATAAATAGGATATTCAGCAAAATAATCACGGTAAAGTTTTTCATGACCTTGTAGTCTATCTCTCCATATGTGAGCATGGTTGGGTATACAACCGCAACACATATTATCTTGTCTCCTACGTCGTTTACCATGTTGATTGGCTAATAGTTGAACTAAAACTAACTCCTTGTTAGAGTCAGAATCATCGAAATATTATGTGCATTCATAATTTGAATCCATATTTCTAAACAAAAAAAGAATATGATGATAGAAATATAATCGAATAGCTTTTGAAATTATAAGAAGAACAAGAAATAAGGCTAGCAAATTTTAGAGGATTTTTTGTGGCATTTTATGAGCTCCATGATGACTATTTATAGCTTTTAAATCTCACCAACCTTCATAAATCAACAAAATGTGATAGTACATAAAGCTGATAGAATTGTATAATTGATGGAATATAAAGTTGTTAAGTCTAACCAAAAAAGCTACCCGAACAAGACAATGCCTAAAAAGAAAATTACAACAAAAGGTGATGGTACATAAAGCTGATGGAATTTTAAGTCGATGGAACATACAGTTAATACTTCAACCAAAAAATCTACCACGGACAAGACAATACATAAAAAGAAAATGACAACAAATGGTGATGGTACATAAAGTTGATGGAATTTTAAAGTCGATAAAACATAAAGTTTTTATTTCAACCAAAAAATCTACCACGAACAAGACAATACATAAAAGAAAATCATAATCAAAAGTGACTGATAAAACATAAAACTACTATTGAGAATACAAGACATAAATGAACGATTGATATAATATAAAGTTATTAATTTTTTTTAATGAAAATGAAAAAAAAATTTGGACAATGAGAAGAAAAAAATATTTATTATCAACTATAATAGAAAATAATTATTAATAATTAAAATAGTATATCATCATTAAAAATAAAAAACGTAAATAAAAAATTAAAATGATGTGTTTGATTGAAAATAGAGATATATTGGAGTAAAAAAAATAGAGAGTGCCTAAAATAGGGAAGTTGTTGGAGTAAACTGAAATGGGGAGTCCCTAAAATAAGGATAGATTAAAAGTAGAGAGGTTGTTAGAGTGAAGTTGAAATAAAGAGCCCCTAAAATTAAGGTGACAAGTAAAAAATAGAAAAGATGTTAGAGTTAGTCTTAGATTTGAAGTGACACATCGACACTCAACAGGAGAATTGATACACAAAGGCATGTATTATATAGTAGTTGTAGTCAAGTCTGAACAGCAAAATGATATATGCCAGTTAAGTCAATTCCAAAATCCATTGGTTATGATCATTCCACTCTTTAATTTGCAATCGAATTAAAATAGGATAAGCTGAATTTAAAATTGAACATTTGTCGCATTAATTAGTTGGTACAAAAGTGGCTAATGCTTTCTGTTATAGATCATTTATTAATTGATTGTTAAAGTTATTCATTACCTATGGTTCAGGTTAGTCCTCTCTAGCACTATAAACGTGTGGGTCTCATAGAGGCATAGGACCCACGCGCATGGCACACACTAAGCGATAGTTTCAAATTTTTAAGAATTTTCAACTACGTTATTCTGGTTAGGATGCAGTGCACATGCGTGCCTCACCTAGCAAAATAGAATGTTCTACTTGTAATTATTGATGTGCCATTTTTTCAAAGCAAAAGAAAAGCAAATATCTATACATTTTCCAGGAAGTTTTAGTCCATATAGAGACATATTAGTTTATTGGCGTGTAGTCCCAGATTAAAGGTGAGCCAAATTTGATTAAAGATCTAGGTCACAAGTGTTGAAGATAAGAAGATAATATAATAAATTCATCTCTAACATAGTATTAGAGTCTTGATATCAAAAAGTTATAGGTTTAAAACTCACCGTCATCCATTTAAAAATATTAAAACTGTCTAAATATAGAATAAAAAAAACAAAGAACTCCGTTTGCACAAGATAATAAAATAAAATAATAAACTCCTCTCTAAAATGTTAAGCTCTTTGACTACTTTTTAAAATATATTAATAAACTCATTTTTAACCGTTTAAATTTTTAGATGAAATATTAAGTTGTGTGCAACTTTTTATTCTCTATCGAGTGAGGAAACGAAAAGGAAACAGCACATTGATGAAATGGACGCAAAAGTGGGTTAGGTAGAAAGAATCCACTATATAATTGTACAATTCTTTCTTTTTCCCGTATGTGCTGCCCCTTAAACTTACTTTTCTTTTTCTCCTTTGGCAAGGATATAGTAGATCAGTGCGCGCACGCTTTTCATGTTGTTGTCCAGTAATAAGTTTTTCATCTGCTAGGAGGAAAGGCAAGTGGGAGTGGACTCACCGACTCTTCCTTCCACAACTTTTATCCCAGCCATTCAATCCCTTGATGCTTAAAATAATTGGTCATGTAAAATTGAAACTCAACACTCAAATTGTCCAAGAATCAAACTTGATATTAATTGCATATCCAATTCAGTGGGCGAAGTTCGAACACATTGAATGCACCTCAACTTTGGCCTTCATAGGCATTATAAATATAATCTACTAACACATCTTCTGGAATATTGGATGTGCACATAGATGAAATATGTAATTGAATCTTATAAAGGATCTCATTCTTTAACGGGTGAATATTTTCTAATGAGAGAATGGTTTATTAGAACTGGAAATTACACTTTTGGAACTAGTATGAAGCTCCGTTCTCTTAAAAGTTAAACAATTGAAAATTATATGATACTATTTTCAACTACATTGATGGGATTTTGCATTTCTTAAATGATTTTTAGTCAAAATGTCACTATGTAATATCTATATTAGAGGTAGATTGTTGAGTTCATTTGAGAATATTTGTGCACCTTCTCACTTGAAAAGTAATTTCTTTTTTTTTTTGAAAAATCATTTGATTGACATAATAACTTAATCAAAGTTGTTGTTTAATGCTAATGGTCAATCTTTATATGCTTGCCACATGAATTATCCTACTTTAACCGTCACAGAACTACTAATTAATAAGTAAGTAATCATGCAATTATTCAAATTAGTTATCAGTTGCGACAAAATATAGAACATTATATTTCATCCTTTATAGAGTAACGCAAGTACATTAACAATAGTGGGATTATCAACATTTTCAAATTTAATATGGAACAAAGAAAATATTAAAATGCATGTACTATAACATTGTACTAATTTTGAAATCAAAAAGAGTCAGACAATAAGAGATAGACATTTGAAAATGATGCAATTGTATCTTTTGCAGTTGTCAATGAGAAAATACTACATGAAAAGAGTACCAATTCTTTTTTGGTGTCTCTATTTCCTTGAAGATTTTTTTGAACTGCTGAAGGCGGGTGAGACATCTTGATACTCTCAAGTTCCAAGGGTACTTCCTTCACGGTGGGCCTTTTCCTTCCGTCCAAGCTCAAGCAACGATGAGCAAGTATTGCAACTGCTATGACTTGTTTGTTGATAACTGTATCGAGAATTTGAGTATCAAGAATCATGTTGAGACAATTTTCTTCCATGGACATAAGAAACTTGGTACTAAGCTTAAGCCACTTTCTACTGTGCTACAACTTGAAGATATTGACTTTTGTCTAGTTAAGAGTTCAACGAGTACGACACCGAAGCTATATACATCACTTTTTTCAGTAAATTGGTTTGATTAAAAATACTATGGATCCAAATAACCAAAAGTCCTTTTTACCATCGTGGTTAAATGAGTCTACTCAATTGCAACATGCCTTGAAATTCCAAAGTCTGACACTTTTGCTTTGTGGTTTTCATCCAAAAGGATATTGCTTGATTTGATATATCTGTGATACATAAGAACAGAAGTTGCCGAGTGAAAATAGGCCAATGCTCCAGATACCTCTGTTGCAATTCTTAAACGCATGTCCCAAGATATAAGAACTTCATCGTTCTCGTTATGCATAAGGTCGCACAGGGTTTCGTTTGGTATGAACTCATAAACCAGCAAAGGAACTTCTGTCTCTAAACAACAGCCTAGCAGTTTAACCATATTCCTATGATTGATTTGTGAAAGAATAACTACTTCATTAATAAATTGCTCAACTTGGTTTTCGTCAGCTAATTTTTGACTTTTTAATAGCTACTATTTTCCCATCAACTAATATGCCTTTGTAAATTGTACCTTGTCCTCCATGCCCTAGTACTCTATTTTGATTGAAGTTGTCAGTTGTTTTGTCCAACTCATTTGAAGTAAAAAATCTTACCTTGTCAACCATATTTTCGTCAACTGATAGTTCTTGTTGTAACAATAGACCACCATTTCTTTTGAAGAATTTCTCTCTTAAGTGTTTTTTCCCTTCTTTTGCTAATTATCTTGAACAAGGAAAAACCAACTGTCGTGAGAAATAATATACCAAAGCTTGTGCCGCCAACTGCATTGAAAAACCAAAAGATGATCCATTGTAGCGAAACGAAAAATAAAAAAAAATTAGTAGTCAATAAACTAGAAGGTGCAAGTATATCTAATCCTATTAATAGCTAAATTGATGATAAATTTTGTAAGTGGCCGAACTAGAGCTTCATAGATAGATTAATGGCTGAAAATTTTGTTTACCCAATGTAAATCAGCCAAGTCACACCAAATTGTTCAAATTTGGTCTGATGTTATGACAAGCTTTATGTTCAAGTTTACAATCTCAACTGAGATCGAAGCATGAGCCTAGCTCTAACAGCTTAGTTATTTTTAATATATAATTTTTGACTTGGTAAGTGATTGAGTTTTACTCTAACAGAATTATAGAGTGTTTCACATACGATAACAAGAAATCATATTTAAACTCAGCTTGATAATTTCATGGAATTGCCACAAACAAGTTTGTACATCTATGCAATCGATTCTTTGCATGCATAGTAATTATCAGGTTTACTAATGTATAACTTTAAAGCCTACTAAACAAGTAGTAAATGGAGTTTTGCCTGTGATCTGCGATCTTGCAATAATTCTTGTGTGTTAGCTATTAATGTCGGTTAAATGGACAAAAACTGGGGCTTTCTTCTTCTCCCAACCCTCTTAATTTGTCAGTGTGGAAAAACAGAGATTCCACAACACGGACGTGAATAGTCAATTATTTTTAATCTCTTTGTTGGTACATGTGAAAGATTCCACAACGCGGAGACAAATAGTCAGGACATTTGAATTATGGAGATTAGAACCAAAAAAAAAAAAATTATGGAGAAAATGAATGAAAAGAAAAAGACAAGAAAAAAATTCAGTACCTTTTGTTTGGATATGAAGGAACTGAAAGGATTATTGTTTTAGTTCAAATTAAAAAAGGAAAGAAAAAGAAAAGATCACTGTTATAAACTAATTTACCCAGTGTTTAGGGTAAGGACAATTGGGTAAATGTGTTTTATGCGTAGCTAATTGTAATTTCTAGAAAAAGAATAAGCATTATTTGGAAACATTGTAGTTTTAGTTTCTCTTCCTTCTATTTTCCTCCAATTTGCAAAACCGACAATTACGGAACGGAAGGTACAATGGAGGTTAATGAGTATCCATTGGCTTCCTTCCTCTTAAACAGTTTACATCCAGAAAAGAGGCCACATTTATTTCGCTTTTGCTCACCTTATTTCCTTCGATCCAAAAGGGAAAATTGCACAAACAGTCTTTATTATTTTTTAAAAATTTTTAATTCGTTTGTTTTGTTCAAAATTAGTTAATTTAGTCTTTATTATTTTTAAAAGCTACTTTCATACCTGTTATTTTCGGGATAAGTTACTGCTTTTTTTTTTTTTAATTCAATTCCTATTATTAAAAACCTTATTTTTATCTATCCATCATTTATTAGAACTGACGAGGGGGACCCCGAGCTGAGGTAAGATACCCACACCAAGCTGAGGCAAGCCAGCCCGAGCCCAAGCTGACCCATTTGGCTAATGCCCAACCTGGATGCTGATCCGACCTCTCCCCAACCCTGGAAAACCCCGACCTTTGCGCCATCTGTTTTGATGGGACATAAAGTCCTGATGGGACATAAAGCTGCGCCAATTTAAATGCTGTCAGATATGAATTTAGTATAAATAGAGCTCTACCCCTTCACTTAAGAGGTAACTTGTCATTAATGCTCTCAGCTACCTTGTCAGCTCGGACATACTAATCATTTGTACGCCCTAGGGGAAAATTTGGGTCACTACCCCGCCTTTTCCTTCCCTTTCATTTTGCAGGTCAAGCAGCCAACCCGAAAGTTCAGCTAGGCAGTCAACCCGAAAGTCTAACTTAGCAGGCATAGCTATCCAACCTCAACAGCGAGTTTCCTGACCTCGACACTTTGGTGCCGTCTGTGGGAAGAAGTTCTTTCTATCACTCTTCTTACCATCTATTGAGAAACCATCATGGTATAAACTAGAAGCCACAACGCACCAGTAGAGGACTCACCCAACCCGGAAGGGGACCTCGAAACCTCGCAGGTGTTTAGCCAGAACCCAACCCAAACTGACATTGGAACGATCCTGTGCATACATTTAGCGTCATAAATCAATCCCTCTAAAAATTGAGACCTTAACTCCAGCCTATCACCAGAGATGAGGATGATGCTCGGGATGTTCTAAGATCTTAAGGAGCAGGTAGCCCGGCTAGCTGTGGATCCCCTGGCTCCACAAGCAGCTGTGTCGTGGCCCACGTGTCTACAGTTTCGCATCCCAGCCTCAAGGCAAAAACAAGCACAAGACGAAGAGAGCTTCTTGGAGCCGGATGCGAGACCCGAAAAGGCGAGAGGAAAAAAGGCGACACCTGTTGATCCCGAGCAAGCTAAGATCGCGGCTACCATAGTCAAGGTCATTAACCAGCTCGGTATAAGCCCGCTCTCCCCCGAGGTACTGGCTACGCTGTTGCCTACCAGCAATCGGATGCCCAATTTGGCAGTCTATAATGGGGATGGAGACCTAGCCAGCCACCTGCTCAACTTTGATCACCATATGACTCTGCATGACATGACCGACCTCATTAAAACGAAAATATTCCCGACCACACTGGTTGGCAATGCCTTGGATTGGTTCCAAAAACTTTGTGCTGACTCTATTGCAAGTTTTCATCAGCTGGCGGAGGTTTTCTTGTCCCACTTCGCTGGAAACCGACGGGCAACCTGTCATAAGTCATTGCTGCTATCGGTGAAACAGCACAGAGGAGAAAGTTTGAGGGCTTATACAACCCAATTTAATGAAGAGTCCCTCAGAATCCCCAACCTAGAGGATTCCATGGCATTGATGGCTTACCAAAGTGGGCTCAGGTCGGGCCCCCTCACGTCCTTCTTGGCCATTGAGCCCGTGGATACTGTAGCCGAGTTGATGGTGCGGGCAGAAGGGTACATACACTCGGAAGAAATCCATCAGGCAAAAAGGGACGATGACAAGAAGAAGGAAACCGGAAAGAAGGGGGAGGTCTCCGGAGGCCAACCTAGAGGAAAAGCCCAAAATGACTGAGGTAAGCAGTCCTAGTAGCCAAAGCAGAACCCTCGATTCACAGTGTTCACTCCTCTTAACACCTCAAGGGAGCAGATCTTGATGGAGATCCAGCACTAGAACCACTTGCCTCCATCACTGAAGATGAAAGGCCGACCTGAGAAGCACAATAAGACCAAGTATTGCCGTTACCATATGGATTACAGCCACACCACCGAGGAATGCCGAGACCTGAAACAGGAGATCGAGACACTAATAGTCCGAGGTCACCTCCAAAGGTACATAGACTAACAACCAACCCGGAATCACAACCAGGTCAGGGACGGACATTTGGCTGTGATTGAGACTATCGTAGGAGGATTGACATCGGGTAGGGAGACCTCGGTTGGTAGGAAGGGTTATGTTTGGGCTGGAAGAGAGTACGGGCCAGTGCAGGGGCCGGTCCCGGGGATAGAAGAGCTCACTTTCTCCTTAGAAGACCTGGAGGGAGTGATACTACCTCATGAAGATCCATTGGTGATCAGTGCTGAAATAGCCAACTTCACCGTAAAGAGGCTAATGGTGGACACTGGGAGCTCGGTAGAAGTCCTATTCTTGAGCACATTTGAGTAGATGGGGTTGGACAGGAACCGGCTCAGGCCACTGAGGGGCACCTTGGCTGGTTTCACCGGACATGCCCATCGAGCCAAAAGGGTTATCAACCTCCCACTGAAGTTGGAAGACGGAGACAAGCGGGTTTCAATGCAGGCCAACTTCATTGTAATGAATTGCAACTCCACTTACAATGGGATCTTGAGCTGAGTGACACTCAATTATTTCAGGGTCGTTCCTTCAACTTACCACCAGGCCTTCAAATTTCTGACCCCGGGCGGCACGGCCACTATCTGAGGAGCCCATCTCTCGACTCGAGAATCTTATGAAAACTCCCTTTGCCCCAAATATCAAGTTGGTTAGGGACCAGATTTGCCCAAGGAGAAGAGCGATGCCAAGAGAGGGAGCCCGGCTGAAGACCTTCAAGAGGTGGAGCTTTCTGATGAAACAAAGAGAGCAAAGATCGGGAGTGAACTCTCTGACGACCTCAAGAAATGTATAAGCCAAGTTCTTCTAAAAAATGAACACATATTTGTATGGTCTGCTTCTGACATGACATGTATCGACCCGAGTGTGATTGAGCATCACCTGAAAACCGATTCTCAATTGGTCGCCAATCAGGTATCTGGAGAATTTGAAGCTAAGGACAATGCTATGATGGCCTACCTCAACAGAGTCAAGGATTTAACCTCGGGGCTCAAAAGACTAACAATACAGCAAATTCCAAGGGAGGAGAATATGAAGGCTGATGCTCTATCCAAGTTGGCCTTGGGAGAAAGCCGACCTGTACTAGTCCATGTGGTAGAAGTCTTCGAACCTAGTATTCAGTTGGGAAAGCAAGCCGTAGCCGAGCTCAATTTAAGCCCAGATTGGACTAAACCAATCGTGGACTACTTTGAGAGGGGGATGATCCCGAATGATGAAAAGGCAGCTCGAAAACTCATGAAACAGGCCTCAAGGTTTATTTTAATAGTTGGGCAACTCTATAAAAGAGATTACACTTGGCCTCTCTTAAAGTGTGTTGGGCCCGAGGAGGGAAACTATGTACTCCGAGAGATCCATGAAGGGGTATGTAGAAACCACTTGGGTGGCAAGGCTCTGGCTCAGAAAGTGATAGGGGTAGATCTCGAGCCCCAGAAAGATCCGGCCTACGGAGCTGGGGTAGTCACGCCAATGTTCGGACTTGGGCTCACAAGGAGCTCTGGGCAGCAGATGGAAAGATCCAGCCCACAAAGATGGGAGCCCTACCAGCGTCCTGACCTGGGCTCACAAGGGGTACCCCGTCAACGTCCTGACCTGGGTTAACGGGGAGTGCTGGGCAGCAGACGAATAACAAGGGAGTTTTGCGATAAGGATAAGTACACAATGATTTCGCTGGATTCCTGAAGATAAGATATATGGATATTATCCCCTTGAGCCTAAAGATAAGGGATTTGTCTTATCTCATTTGATATTATCTCCTTAAGCCTAATATCGTGGAATTTATATTTATCCTATCTTACAACTCCATATTTCAGCAACTATATATATAGGTAGACATTAAAAGTAGATGTATCTCATTCTAACACGATAAGCTCTCTCTTAATTGCTCCTAAGCAACCACTTTGCTCTCACGTAATACTTTAATGCTATTAAGCAATCTCTTGCTCCCATTACTGACTTGAGCATCGGAAGGGGCCCCCGGGTACCCCCCAAGGGTTTTTGTTTTGCAGGAATAAGCTAATGGAGCCTCAAACAGTAGATTCCAGCCCCTACAGTCGGTACAGCACAGGTTGACGAGGCTCGTCCAGCCCCGCCAAACAGGTCAACCCAGGCCATCGAGCACCGACTAGGGACAGAAGGTCGGACCTCGAAGCTCTAGGACAATGGGTCCTGATGCACAAATTTGATGTGGCCCTCGCTGACATGGTAATGAGTAGGGACCTAGCATAACATCTAGCAAGATGGGGTAAACCCCTAAGACAAGGATGAGGAATAGACCAGACATGCCAGCCCCGACCATTGAGCCCTATCAGGAATGAAAGACCAGGGCTATAACCCTGGGAAAGGTCAGCCCACGAGACTGACAACAACCCCACTAATAGTCTACCCTGGATTTTCAAAGACTGCAAGGTGGACAGAGCATATAAGATATTATTCGGTTAAGAGACCTCATCCAGCCCCAGAAGGAGTTCAGAGCTGCCAATTTTTGCCTTAACAATTTGGCGCCGTCTATGGGGACCAAGGATTATCCCATTGAGAAACCACATTTGTGCAAGATAAGTAAGGATAATACTTGCCCTGTGCTAGCTACCATCTATTGATTGTTTATTACATTAAGTTGATCACCCAGTTAGTTAAGCATTTACATGCTATACATTCATGTTAACTATATGCTTCATTAAAGTTCAATGATAAGACATTGATATTGTCTTTATCAGTCGACATGTTCATGTTATGCGAGCTACTGCCTAATTAAAGTGCATGATTCGCTCATAATTCTCAACCTTGTTGTTTCGACAAGATATCTAATGATTGTCATATTACACAACGTGACTAGCTGAGTCCATGCTACTATTTTTTCATACCATAACATGCTTGTATCATAGCTTAAAAGAAGACATATATATGTGCATAATAATGTACAGAACTTCACTTACAGCATGTTCGTCATTATCCTTGAATTTTGATTCTAATATGTGATGTTATCTAGAAATAACATTAATTTGGCAGACACCTATCAGTATGTGTTCTTAGCAAAACACTTAAGGTGTTCGATAGAATGCCAAGGTAAACTTGGCATCAGGAAACTTAGACACAAATTATATATCTTTTTATGTTATGTGTTGAAGATGTTTGATAAAATGTCGATTTGCAATTTACATGAGAAAAATTATACAAATGCATGCCTGTTATGATGTGTACTTAAGGTGTTTGATAAAACACCTGAAGAAAATAAGTGTTTTAGGGAATAATATGTCTAAGCTAATTTATGATACCTATAATTATGGTTCGACCTGTTGTGCATATATTTGACATGCATAATGACAACCTAGCTAGTCATACTACTGCATTTTGAGGTAGTGTAAGAGGCAAAAAATTATACTATGAAAGAAGCGTGAGATATAGTAAGGTTACGAATAAGATTTTTTCGGGCTGACTTTGAGTAAAAAACTGCTACAATTGAGAAACAATTGGCTGGTGATTTATATATGGGCAAAAAGTCCTACGAGTCTAAGTTCTAATGCTTCAAACAGTTCAAGAATTGGAGCTTCCTAGAGAAAGTTATGACCATTTTTGCTGATGAACTTGAAGTTTCAACAACATTTTGTTTCATTTTTGCCTTGTTTTAACTCTGATTTGGATTTACTTCGGTCAAGGCGAGCTAGAGATACATTTAAATATCTGAAAAATTATGTTTAAAATTCTCAAGATGCATCTCCTAACACTTTTTCTCAATTGACTTATCATTAAAAGAGAAAGCAAAATAATAGCTCGTGTAAATGTCATTGTGATATCCAGGTGTAAGTCCAACAGTGATGAGATAATTTGTTGAGGCGTATGCTAACCCACAATGAGGTAATCAAATCAACCAAAAATCAGTGGAGCTCCCCTTAGCCCAGCAGAGTATCGGAGCTCTCCTAAAATCAGCGGAGCTCTTCTTACCTCAAAGGGCAGGAGCTCTCCTCAGCCCAAGAATATCGAAGCTCTCCTAAAATCAGCGGAGCTCTTTTTACCTCAAAGGGCAAGAGCTCTGCGCAACCCAGCAAAGTATTGGAGTTTTCCTAAAATCAACGGAGCTCTCCTCAACCCAACAGAGTATCGGAGCTCTCTTAAAATTAGCGGAGCTCTTCTTACCTCAAAGGGCAGGAGTTATCCTCAGCCCAAGAGTATCGGAGCTCTTCTTACCTCAAATGGCATGAGCTTTCCTCAGTCCAACAGAGTATCAGAGCTTTCCTAAAATCAGTAGAGCTCTCCATAGCCCAGCCGAGCATCAGAGCTCTTCGTACCTCAAAAGGTAGGAGCTCTCCTCAACCCAGCATAGTATTGAAACTCCCCTAAGATCAACGAAGCTCCCCTTAGCTAAAAAAATAGGAGTTCTCCTAAGCCTAATGGAGCAACGAAGCTTTCCCAAGATCAGTAGAACTTCCTTAGCTAAAAGAGAATGAGTTCTCCTAAACTCAGTGAAGCTCTTCCAAGACTTGCAGACCTTTCCTTAGCATGAAAAGTAGGAGCTCTCTTAAGCTCAGTGGAACTCTCCCAAGATTATCGGAGCTCTCCTTAGCTCAAGAAGCAACAATTCTCCTAAACTCGATAGGGTTCCCCCAACTTCAGTGGAGCTCCTCTGGCATAAAAAATGGGTGACCAACTCAGCCTAGTCACAACAAAAGTCTCCCAAGCTCCTCCAGGCTATGAGGGCTAGCCTATGAGCCATAAGAGCTCAACACTATCAAGGGTTGTAGCACCCTAAAGGCTAAGACGAGAACCCTCTGGGGTCTCTAGCCACCACATGAGACATACTCCACAGGTAGACGAGAACTCTTCGGGGTCTCATTAGCCACCATATGGGATATTACTCCCTAAGCCAAGACGAGAACCCTCCGGGGTCTCACCAGCCATTACCGGGGTCTTTAGTCCCCAAGCAGAGATGAGAACCCTTCAAGGTCTCATTAGCCACCATATAGGACATTACTTCCTAAGCCAAGATGAAAACGCTCTAAGGTCTCACCAGCCACTACCGAGGATATTACTCCCCAAGCAAAGATGAGAACCCTTCGAGGTCTCATCGGCCACCATATGGGACATTACTCCTCAGGCCAAAACAATATCCCTCCGGGGTCATACCAGCCATCACAAGGGATATCACTTCCTAGACTAAGACAAGAACCCTCTGAGTTCTCAGTACCTTCATCGGGGTCATTATTCCCCAGGCTTAGACAAGAACCCTTCGGAATCTTCCCAACAACTATTCGGGTTATCATTCCCCAGGTCATACATCAAGGTCGATGAGGAACCAAACAATAGAGGGTATAGCCAGAAGCATCCAAACACCAGATGGAGCTCGAAATAGCCCATTTAGGTCATGATGCTCATTGATTTCTTTGCTCTAAAAGTCAAGCACAGCCTGGAACAATTAAGCATCGAGTGGAGCATTGGCTTCAACCCACTTAAGTCGCAACATTTGATAAGCACCACAGTCCCGTAGGTCCTACTAGCAAGAAAGGACCTCCACTAAGGCCTAAAGCATCCTTAGCAAGTATCCAGGAAGTTAACTAATGAATTTTCTAAGCTAACTAACTGAGAGTCTGTGCTCAAGTACCAGGTTCGAAATCAAAGGATCATCAGCATCCTCACTTAAGGACCTGCAAATTATTGGTCTAAAATCGGGGAGGCCTATTTCACAAGCAAAAGATCATATAATGGTCCAAAATGCTAAATAGTACCAACCTTCGAGCCAACCCCCGAGGTTGTAAGAATTCAAGGCCGACTACCCTTAACTATTGAGTCAGCCTCGAGGACGTAAGAACTCAAGGCTACTTGAGTCAAAAAGACTTAAAGATGTTGGCATCAATTTAAAAGTCATCAAGAGAAATTAGGACGAACGTGAGGCCTATAAAGATATATCTTACCCAAAAGACCAGTAGATATGCCAAAATGCTTCTCAAGCCTCAAAATAAAAGGGGGCTGAACTTTAGCGCATTCTTGACGAGTTGGGGACTAGCAAAGAGAGAATTACATAAAAGACCTCAGCCAATTCTGTCTGGAGGGCAATTGAGATCTAAATAAAGAGATCAAGGAAAGAGCCAAAGCCCAAGCTGAAATAAGCCGAACCATGGCAAAATGGCCTTTCAGCAAAAAAGTGGATTCTGCAACAAAAATATAATGAGCTCAAGGTCATAAAAAGGCCCCTTTATAAGTCCCTGGACCTCAGAAAAACTCACTTAAGGCCGAAGAAGGGCTCCACGCAAGTCCCTAGGCCTGGGCTCACGGGGAGTGCTGGGCAGTAGATAAATAACAAAGGAGTTTTGAGATAAGGATAAGTACACAATGATTTCGCTGGATTCCTGAAGATAAGGGATATGGATATTATCCCCTTGAGCCTAAACATAAGGGATTTGTCTTATCTCATTTGATATTATCTCCTTAAGCCTAATATCGTGGGATTTATATTTATCATATCTTACAACTCCAAATTTCAGCAACTATATATACAGGTAGACATTAAAAGTACAAGTATCTCATTCTAACACGACAAGCTATCTCTTAATTGCTCCTAAGCAACCACTTTGCTCTCACGCAATACTTTAATGCTATTAAGCAACTCTTGCTCCCATAACTGACTTGAGCGTCAGAGGGGGCCCCCGGGTACCCCCCAAGGGTCCTAGTTTTGTAGGAAATAAGTTGATAGAGCCTCAAACAGTAGATTCCAGCCCCTACAGTCTGTACACCATAGGTTGACGGGGCTCGTCTAGCCCCACCAAATAGGTCAGCCCAAGCCATCGAGCACCGACCAGGGACAAAAGGTCGACCTCGGAGCTCTAGGACAATGGGTCCTGATGCACAAATCTGATGCAGCCCTCGCTGACATGGTAATGAGCAGGGACCTAGCATAACACCTAGCAGGAGGGGGTAAACCCCTAAGACAAGGATAAAGAGCAGACCAGACATGCCAACCCCGACCATTGAGCCCCATCAGGAATGAAAGACGGGGGTTGTAACCCTGGGAAAGGTCAACCCACGAGACTAACAACAACTCCTCTAATAGTCTGTCCCAGATTTACATGGACTGTAAGGTGGACAGAGCATACAAGATATTATTCGGTTAAGGGACCTCATCCAACCCCGGAAGGAGTTTAGAGCTTCCAACTTTTGCCTTAACAAAAAGCATTGAGGCAAGACTATTTTTGGCCAACCTTAGAACAAGATGCCAAAGAGTATGTAAAAAAGTGTGACACTTGCCAGAGGTTCGCCAATATACAGAGGAAGCCAACAGTAGACCTAACAGTGATGATAAGCCCGTGGCCATTCTATCAATGGGGTCTAGATATCATCGGCCCATTACCAACCACTGTTGGCCAAAAGAAGCACACCTTCGTAGTTGTAAACTACTTCACCAAATGGCCCGAGGCTGAAGGTGTTGCTAAAATAACCAAAAAGGCAGCTTGGGATTTCGTATGGAAGAATATCATTTGTCGATTTGGGGTGCCAAAGGTAATCATCACCGACCACAGCAAGCAATTTGACAGTGCATACTTTCGAGGCAAATGCGCTGAGTTTGGGATCGACCTCAGATTCTCATCTATTGCTCACCCTCAAAGTAATGGCCAAGTTGAAAGGACTAATCAAATTATTTTATAGGGCCTGAAAACCAAGCTGGAGGAAGTGGAAGACCAGTGGGCATCGATTCTTCCCGAGGTACTGTGGGCTCAGCGAACCACCATCAGCTCGGCAATGGGAGAATTGCCCTTCGAGCTGACCTTTAGTACTCAAGCAGTGCTACCAGTGGAGATCAGGTCTTCAACCAGTAGAACCTTCTATCATGATCCAACAATAAACGGAGCCCTAATCCATAAGGAGCTTGACCTCATTGAAAAGCTCCGAGCCAAAGCTTAGATCAGGATGTTGGCCAGCAAAGCTGCCATGCAAAGAGCCTTTGCCATGCAGGTCAAGCCTAAGCCTATTAAGGTTGGCGACCTTATCCTCAGAAAGGCTATCTTTTTGCCGCGCTCGGGTAACAAGTTCTCCCCAACCTGGGAGGAACCGTACGAAGTCGTGAGAGAAGTTCGACCTGAGACTTTCTACCTCCGTGACAAATACGGGAAACAATTGAAGAATGCATGGCACTCAGAGTACCTGAAATGGTATTTTATCTAAGGCCCCCGAGCCGAAACCTCTTGTAATAGCCCCGAGCCAAAACTCTACTTGTAATTGGCACCCGAACCCAAGTACTCCATGTACAAATTTCAATATAATGCATTTTGTAAACCAGTGTGAAGCCCGACCTGGGCCTAAGTACCTTAGCTACTCAGCTCTTGCCAACTCGGATTAACGTGGTGGCCACGCTTAATTACGAGCTAACGATCAAGTAAACCAACTCGGACTAGGTACCAGCTCGGTTATAATCAATAACAATTTGGTTCGCATTACTAGTTCGGATTAAAGTCCAACTCAGTACTAACCAGCTTCAGGTCGGAATATTAGTTTGGGTCTAAACTTGAACTCAACATTAGTCAACATTAGTTTGGCCCATTTCAAATCAGACTGACGAGTCCAAGTCGGCAACAATAATAGTTGTCCAGTTAATCAGCTCAGATTAGGATGATAGTTCATTAATCGCGTTCAGCTCGGTTCTTTATATTTAAATCAATTATTTAAGTTTGAAAGGTCCATTATGTTCGTCTGACCCCACTTACTTAAAAAAAAATTGCGAAGGGAAAAGTACACTTGTACGAACTCAAACAAAACACAGATAAATATCAAAATATTCATTTCATTAAATTGAAAGTACAAGTTACAAAAGCCCGACCCGGGCGAGATTACAAAAATCATTTAGGTGTAGGGGCAGAGGCAGCAGCATCGGCTTCTTCCCCGACCTGGTCCATGCCCATCTTGATGAAGTCCATCACCTCTTGGGCCTGGGACTTAAGGTCGGTTGGAAGCTTAGGGACCTCCCAGAATTCTGGTGGTGGAGCCTCCAAGATTTCGATGTAGTCATTCTTGAAGGTGGAAAGTAAGGTCTTTGCTCACTCCATAGCTGTGACTTGGCCTCGGAAGTAGTATTCCAGCTTGGCGTACTTGGCCATTATCCCACCTTCCGTGGCCACCCAATCCACAGCCGCCTCGCTGGACTTGAAGGCTTCTATCGCCTTCTCTTTATAGGGCCCGACCCGATCCTGGAGCTCTTGGAGCTTTGCCTCAGCCTCGCGCCTCTCAAACTTATAATGTTCCACATCCTTGGCTACCAACTGGCATCGGGCTTTCTCCGTCTCGAGCTTCTTCTCCTTGGCCGCGAGTTCCGCCTTCAGCCGGCTGACCTCGTCCGCATCTTCCTTGTACCTCTTGGAGGCTTCTACCATCTAGGCATCAAGCTCGGCTCATGCATCAGCCCATCGCTGCTCGAGCTCGATACAATGGGCATGGACCTTAGTGAGAAAGCTGGGAATGGTGAGAGCGTGGGACTCAGCCTGCACAAGAAGGCAACAAAAGCGATTAGCCGAGCTGATATGATCGATCATACATAAGTAACTGAGCTTAACTCACCGTGGCCATGACTGTTCTCAAGTCGAGGGAAAGCTGCTCAGTAGGAACCTTTTCCAACTTGAGGTTGCGCTCGACTGAGGCTGCTTCCACATAATCCCTTTTATGGGGGACCACCTCCGCAGTTTTGCCCTTTTCCGATATACTCGAGTCGGGGCCTCTTCCTATTTTCAGGACGGGTGGCCGAGCGCTCTTAGACCACTACCCCCGAGGTCGGCCTTTTCGGAAAATAGGACTCTAATTACCCTTTGGAGGTCACCTTAGTGCCGACCTCCAAGACTTGGCCACTGGATCGCTGCTTCTGCTCCTGAGGAATAGTAGGACCCAAACCGAACCGAGCCGAGACTTCGCCGCTGGCCTTGGCCCTCCTCCTCCTCTAGGCATAAGCGAGCTTTCCAACCTCCGTCATATCTACAAAAAAAAAAGAGAAAAGAAGTAAGAGATGGCCGAGAATCAATTTAAAATGGTAATAACAGTCAAGATGATGGGGAGGTTGGGCGCTGATCTTGCGGACTGACCCTCTTCTGAATTGGACTCCGCATCCTCTTCGGGCTCGAGAAGTAAGTTGGGATGATTCTTTGAGAGGTCGGGTTCTCTCCTGAATAACTTTGATTCCTAGATTCTGTCCCACCTGAGCACGCTATCAATATTTATCAACATTCCCTGCTCGGGTCTCAACACCCGGACCTCGTCGAGTTCCGTGTCTAAAAACTTGGGGTCGTCGTTCATATTCTTCTTCAAAGTGGGATTCCAATCCACTCTGTACCCTGGGTTCATAGCCGGCTCCACCCAATAGTAGTCATTGTGCCAACCCTTGTTGGAGGAGTACCACTTTGTGAATATGGCATTATCGGCCCGAGCTGCGAAATAGAACCACCCTGGCTACTTCGGGTTGGGCTTACACATAAAAAACTACCTAAATTAGCGTAGGGTCGGTTCTACTTCCTTTTCGAAGCAGAACACATAGAACGCCACCATTACGGCCCAACCATTGGGTGACATCTTACCCGAGCTAAGCTTAAAGTAGTTCAAGATACTGGTGACGAAATTAGGAAGCGGGAGCTGAATAACATTGAAAGCGAGATCATAGATGGTGAAGTGGTCGGGTGGAGGATAGCAAGCGGATTCGTGATGATCTGGAACCTTCAGCTTGTAGTATCGATGTGAAGCCCCGCACACACACTCATGCATTTATTTATATGAGCTATGAGTATTAACGTGCACTTGTATCATCTTACTTGCATTCACGGACTTCTATGTACATTTACATCATTTTACATGCATTAAGTATTTTAGATAAAGTAGACATTAGTTAAATATCTTTTAATGCACTATATATCTTAAATGTTTATTAGGTGCAATAGAAATAAGTCAGAAACTAAGTTAGAATTACAGGAACTAAGTATAGAGTTTTTGCAAATGTTAGAAAACTTTGGGGCCAAAGTGTAATTAATTAAACTTTGACTTAGACACCAATTAAACTACATAGGACTAGGATTAGCTTATAAACTACACTTGAAACACCTGGCTATAAGAAGAAAAGGAAAGGGGAAGAATTACAAAGCTAGAAAAACACTTGGAGTCAAATAGCAAAACTAATAAATTATTGGGATCAACTTTAGAATTAAACTGTACCAATTGGGAAATATTTAGGTGTCAAATTATATATGGATGGAAATCTCTACGAGTCTAGTTTCTAAAGCTTCAAACCGTTCGTGAACTGGAGTTTTCTAGAAGAAGTTATGGTCGTTTTTGTAAAGTGTCGCAAAACTGTTTTGTTACGTGAGTTTGATGAAGTTTGACCATTTGACTTAGCCTTTCACCCAATTACCTTAATTATTCTTCTACCTAACTTGGATAAAAACATATGATGATTGGGGGACAAAAGGGAGGCCATAGCTGGCCATAGGAGGGGAAAAAGAAAGAAAAAGAAGTCTTGCTTTAGCCAAAAAGTAGGAAGAAAACATGGAGGAATTTGGGGGAAAGTTGTCTTCTTATCCCCAACTTGTCTACTATTGTTTAGCTTTAGATCAAATTTAGATTATTCTCCTTCTCTGCAACACACACACACACACACATACACACACTAGACTAGAAGCAAGAAGTTAGAAGAAGAAGAAGAAGATTGCTTGGTTTTGCTAGGAGAAGAAGGAAGCACTTGACTTTGATTCAACTTGCTTGGTTCTTACCATTTCTCAACCATCTTTAACTTTAATCTTCATAAGGTGAGGGTTCTTTCAAAATAGATATTTATGATATATAAATGCATATTGATGGATTCATGAAGCTTGTATGGTGTTATAATTGCAAATTCATGGCTGAAATGTTGTTGGAGCTTGTTGTTGATGATTTAAATCAAAGATGAAGTTGCTGGAATTTTTGAGTGTTCTTGATGATTAAGCTTGTATCTAGCTATGTAAATATGGTTGATTGTTGCTTATTTAGGTTGCTAGAGGTTTGTTGGTTGTATAGTAGTTGTTGTTGATGATTTAGAAGCTAGAACATGCAATGAAAATCTCGGAATAGTTACTGGACAGATTTGTCCAACCCTTTTAGCCCATTTTTATTGCTGGATGATTTTATAAAAATCTGGAAAATTCAGAAAACGTAAAAAACTCATAGAGGAACATTTCTTCAGTTGGTCATATCATGTGGAAAAATCTTTTTTCATGCTCAAACACACACTAGAAAGTAAGTTATGAAATTTTTGGTGAAACTGGACAGCTCAATGTCTTCAATTTATTTTACATTTAAAAAATAGAAAACGATCTCAGAATTGAACGAAACTTACACAGTTGCTATATTAGGCAGTTGGGAACAACATTCATGTTTTACAAAATGGCAGATTCTATCGTTAAAATGCTCTGAATTTTCCATTTCCGAAATGACGCAAGAATAGCTTGCAATCTGGTTAGAAAACCGTAGTTGCACGAAATAGGTTATAACTTAGTCATTTTAGATTGGAATTGAGTTTTTCTTGATTCCAGAGTTATCTATACTCAAATAGATTTAATTCTATACTGAAAATAGAGTAATTGAAATTCGGGAAGATAGTTAACTGATTTGTTAAAATTGGGACAATGCAGTGGCTTAGACACTGGCTTAGATGAATTAATTAAGTTGTAATGCTTAGTGTATTTCATGGAATGGCTAAGTTGCTTGTTTCTACTAATGTGAAATGATATTATATAACCTCTAGATATGTTATGACACTTGTGTGATCGTTTTTATGGATTATATTGCTTGTTGCTCGTTAGTTACCTGGTTTGCTATAAATGTATAACTATGTGAATATTTTGAACTCGATGCTTATTTGATTGCTATAAATGCTCGTATTATGTGAACTTGGATTAGAATTGGTGTTAAAAGGGGTTATAACCACCTAGTCTTGGAATGGTAGTGTGCATACTATGCTGGACATCCTCGGGGTGTCGGTGATCTTATATCTATCATGGTTCTATTCCCTTCTCACTCGGGAACATTGATTTCCTTGGAGAATCGGGTCGTAGGTTTAAGTATTGTCCGGAATACTCTATTGGGGAGATAAGGAAGGAGATGTTGAACATCTCAATTATTAGCGAGGCAGGCCACCTTCACCGCTTGTTCAATGATTTATTCTCGCTTAGGGGCATTGACTTCCTCGGAGATATTAGAAAAAGTAAGTTATTTCTTACTTAGTATGTGACATATGATTTGTATATGTATACTTGAATTGATTCTTGAATACAGATATTGTGTGCTCGAAATTTCATGTTTAATTGATAATTATTAATTGGGATTAGTACATGAATACTTCATTGATAATCCGTTGATTATGGTGAACCGATTTATCTTATTCCACTAATCATTACAGATATCTAGTTTATTGTTATCGAGTTGAATTTTCTTGTTAAGTACATTGCACGAGCATGGATTTGAAAAATGACTTTGAAAGATAAAATGATTGCGAAAACCCATCCCAGATTCCCCTCTCACCGAGCTTTAGTGTAGGATAAGCTCACCCTCGTTTTTTCCCCTTTTAGGTATAGGTGAGCCGGAGTACAATATTTGGTGATTGTGTGCTAGGGAATATATGCTCGTGACTTTAATCTCTAGTGATGAAGTTTGTATAATATTATATTTGAATTAATGTAATACTTAGATGTCGCACTTATACATATATAAGTTTTGGTTATACAAATGATATATGTTATACTTTGGAATTAGATTGTCATTTTAAAATGAGTTGGGCGATTTATAAAATATTGTTGGAAGTTGGAGTTGAGGAGCAATAGTAAAAGATTTGGACTTGTGGCTTGTGACTTTTCTGTTTACATGATAAAACTGAAAAATCCAAAATACAGCCGTTGTGTTGCGTGATTTTCGAGAAAATTAATAATAGGTTGAAAATTTGACTAAGTTTGGATTGGTAATTAAATCAACTAAGTAACAACCAGATTTAGTCCCTCGACTAAGGTAAATGAAATTTTGAAATTTGGAATTTAGCAATTGGAAAATAATTGTTTTTAAAAGTCTTGAAATATTGAATTATGATAATATTGCTCGGGCTATTAGAATTGTGCCTTAGCGAACTTAGGCAGAGCGATCTTCTTAAGCCCGTGGCATCACGATCCCAGGAATGTTGGTGGTTTATTTATGGTATCAGAGATTATATTAGCGATTGAAAAAATTGGGGTTGTGACAGTCGGTCCACCGACCAATTTCTTAGCCTGGCGTTAGCCATCTACACAGTAGAATGCCACTCGCGCTTATAACAGACAAACAGTTTTTCAATCCTCTTCCCCTGACCCGACGAACCACTGGTCGTAGCTAAGCTCTGGGGTCGGACTGCCCTTACCAGGACTGCCTCAATCGGCTCCGCCGTGGAGGCTCTAGCTAAGTACTCCTGTGGTATCTCAAACCCCTCCAACCGGTTCAAAGGCGACCCATCTTCTTTATATCCCACTTCTCCCAAGTTGACCAAAGGATCCTCCTCGGCCTCCTCCTGCACTCGCCTGACCTCGATGACTTGGCAATCATCATCACTCTCCCTGGGCTCAGGTCGCTAGACAGACCCTTGAGATATGTTGGTGCTGCAGTCACCTTGACCTCCATTCGAGGTGGACTCCGAGCTTAACGGACTCTTGTCCCCACCATAGGATCTCACCTCCATCACTTGGGAATCTTTCGACTCCGACCTCCCCATCTTGTTTACAAATTAAAATATATGTACAAGAGTATCCAAAGGGAGTCGGGACGTACCTACGGTTCTAGCTGGGGAAGATGACCCGACTTAATTGGCTCCGAGCTAGTGGATCCCGAGCTGAATACCCCGATCAGATTGCTTGCCGAGCTAAAATGTCCGACCACTCCGGTTGCCGACCTAAAGCTCTTGAAATTTTGTAGGCAAAGTGAGAAATGAATTTCGGACGGCAAGGCCCTATTTATAGGCAACTCCTATAACCGCCTCGGGAATTTCAAATGTTGCATCTCGTCATAATTGCCAGGTGGCGTATCAGCCATCTGAAGGGCATGCTCCGCTGACGTGGCCATCCTCACTCTGCTGGGGTCGGGTACCTCCAGCTCGAGAACAACTCCGAGATCTAGATCTCACCCTCTTGATCTCGACTTGAGGGGGGGGAGGGATTGATGAGAGGGACCTTGAGCTGAGGTAAGATACCCATACCAAGCTGAGGCAAGCCAACCCGAGCCCAAGCCGACCCATTTGGCTAATGCCCAACCTGGATGCTAATCCGACCTCTCCCCGACCCTGGAAAACCCCGACCTCTGTGTCAGCTGTTCTGATGGGACATAAAGCTACGCCGCATTAAATGCTGTCAGATCCAAATTTAGTATAAATAGAGCTCCACCCCTTCACTTTAGAGGTAACTCGTCATTAATGCTTTCAGCTACCTTGCTAGCTCGGACATACTAATCATCCGCACGCCCGAGGGAAAAATTCGGGTCATTACCCTGCCTTTTTCTTCCCTTTCATTTTGCAGGTCAAGCAGCCAACCCGAAAGTTTAACTCAGCAGCTGACCCAAAAGTCTAGCTTGGCAAGCGTAGCCGTCCAACCTCAACCGCAAATTTTCCAACCTCAACAAGAACTATCTACTTTTATTTATTTGAACTAGTGCTTGATTTGATGGGAGAATTTCCTCATAATGATTACTTCATCTCGGGCAGATGCATAGGTAAATCCCGATGTCTGGTTGGTTGTGTCCCTATTGTTGAAAATTAGCCAATTTAATCCATATTATTTCCTAAAAAAATTAGTTTAATATAGTATCTATTGTTTCTCAAAAAAAATTAGTTTAGCCAATTTAGACAGGGACTAAATTGATTTTTTTTAAAACAATAGGGACTAAATTGGCTAATTTTGAACAATAAAAATAAATTTAATATTTTTGAAAAACAATAAGGACTAAATATGCTAATTTTGAACAACATAGACGAATTTGAAAATGTTGAAAAATAATAAGGACTATTTGTGCAGGTTTCCCAATCCAAAAAGCAATGTTAATAATTTTTTTTTTTTTGGTTGCAAGGATGTTTAAAGATAAATTTATAACACTACCAGTTTGGGAAATGTTTCACCCTAATATTCTTTTGTAACCATTTGTGCAACAAAGCGATGTTAATTGTTGCTTCCAATAATTTATATCTAGAAGACAATAAAGAAAATGTACACCACACAATACAACTACTTCATTTTCCTTAGTTAATCAACCACGTACATACATTAGGATTACAGTATTGTGATATCCTAGATTTACAATTAAGATTACGGGGAGTTTTGAGTGGCAAATCCTCTGTGATCCTTTTATTTGGTAGACCATGACAAGTGAGTGCGTCTAAAGGTTTTTGTTGTCGGGGGTTAATTTTCTGAGGGCATGGAGTGTTTAGAGTTTAAATTGTGAGTGTCATGTAGCTGCTTAACTTTCTTTTTAATAAGTCTGGGCTACGTGATCTCGAGAATGACTATCGCCTCATTCCTTGGCAATTTTAACGCGCCCCCGAAGACTCAGGATCGCGTTGTCTATTTCCCTACCACTAGGGCTTTGGTCCAACAATAATATTACTCATTGTGTATGCGAGAGGTTGAGAGTCTGAGTCTCACTAGAGGAAAAAAAAAGTTGAATCCTAACAAGAGTAAATAGTCAATGGCTATGAAAGAGATTCAATGGTTATGTTTGAGAACTAGTACCGTGAAAAATGTCCGATTATGCCACTAGGGCTTTGGTCCAGTGGTAAGGTTACGAGATCGATTCTCGTTGGTCACATATATATATATATATATATATATATATATATGTTGTATGACCTTTAAGCCTCCCTTAAATCAATAATAATAATAATAATAATAATAATAATAATAATGTCCAATTATTTCAGTTTTTACCTCATCAAGTGTTACTACTTTATTATCTTAATGCATGAGTTTTTCGGTCATACTTCATAGGATTTTTCTCTTTCAAATTTAAGAATGACGTAGTTGATTTTCTATTTACAAAATGGGAAATCGATCTTGTGAAAACTAGTTAGAATGAATGTGCTTAAAATAAAATTGGATTTGGGAATCATACTTTTGGCACTAGTATGAAGCCCAACTTCATGAAGCTTAAACAATTAAAAATTTATGGAATTATTTTCAAGTGCATTGATGGATTTTTGCATTTCTCAAATGATTTTTGGTCAAAATGTCACTATGTAATATCGGAGGTAGATTGTTAATTTCAGTTGAGAAAATTTATGCACATTCTACAGTTACAAATGGTTGCAGAAACTTCAATAGAAATAAAGTCGTACCTTTTAACAATATTTATTTTTAAGCATTAATTTTACTGATTGATATTCAATTATCACAAATAACTTCAAAATTAACTTTTTCAGAAAAAATTATTTGATTGACATGATAACTCTATCAAAGAAGTTGTTTGATACTAAAAGGTCAACCTTTTTAGATACTTGTACTCATCCTAGTTAAAACTGTCACAAAACTCTATATAGATACTAATTAGGTAGGTTTACAATAATTCTAATTAATTCTCGGTAGCCATAAAAAGCATTTTATTTTCTTGGGTTAATATCACTTTTGGTTCCTTATCTTTGACCTTACTCACACTTTGGTCCCTTATCTTCAAAAGTGAGACATTTCAGTCTTTTATCTTTTAAAGTTGGGACACCGTTAGTCCTTGTCGCTGATTCCGTTAAAAAAAGACATAAAAATACATAATTAACCAAAATACCCCTACCACCACCACTACTACCACCACCAAATTGCAGGGGTATTTTGGTCAACCATAAAATTTTTCTATTTTTTTAACGGAATCAACGACGAGGACTAACGATATCCCAACTTTAAAAGATAAGGGACTGAAATATCTCACATTTGAAGATAAGAGACCAAAGTATCAATGAGGTCAAAGATAAGGGACCAAAAATTGTATTAACCCTATTTTCTTCCTTCATTAAGTTCTTCAATTAGGTACGTTAACATGCCCACATGTATACTTTGCAACCCTGCTTTACAAGACTTAAGAGTGGATGCCAATGGATCTATTAGCCATAGAAACCAGATTAATTAACTAAAAAAAGTACTTCAAGGTCATGGCTTGATAAGTCTATTTTTGGCTGTAAAGAAATTGAAATGTGGCAATGGAATATATACTGACACTTAGGGTATGTTTGGATTGAGGGGGAGAAAGTTTAATAAAGGAGGGGAAGGGAGAGTATCATAAAGAAAATGAGTGGAGGCGGTTAAATCATGTTTGGATTGCATAAGTTTATAAAGAATGTGATCATAAAGGATGATAAGTGTTCTTTGTTTAGATTAGAAAGAAAATGGAAGGGAGGGATCGTATAATGGCGTTTATGTCCTTTTTTATTTTATATTATGAATATCTTTTGTTTGGTATAGTTGTAATTAGAATAAAAGTAAAGGGTAAAAATATCATTACAATAAATAGTAATTTCTCTCCCTCCATTTTACTCCAATTTGGATGGATCAAATATAAGGGGTATGGAGGGGCTAGACTCGTCCCTTCTATACCCCAACCCTTCATTCCCTCTCGAACCAAACAAGGGTGGGAATAAACATTTCCCTTTACTAACCCTCCCTTCCCCACCCCCTCCCTCCCCCCCCAATTTTCCCTAATCCAAACACATTGTTATAGTTTGGATATGAGAAAGAAAGAAATGGAAAAGATTAGTTTTGGCATAGCTAGTTGGAGGAGCAAGAACATGACTTCCAACAATAGTGACAAACGCATACGGAAATGATGAGCCTCATGATGAAGATGTAAGAAGAGATCGTCAAGCTACGAAACAACTGCTTACCTCCTGATTGAGACCGGCACAATAGTTAGTAGATTTAGGTTTTTTGTGAATTTATAGCAGTATTTTGAAGATTTTTTAAATATTAATATATGCATATTGAATATTAATGTTTTTTGTAAATATTGATATTTTATTTTAATTTTTTGTAAATATTTATGTTATATTTTAGTAATTTTTTAAAAAAACTAATGGCAATGACTAAAGGGACAGTGACACAACAATGACTTGAGAGGCGACGATACGGTGATGACAAGAGGGGCAACTACATGGCGACAAAACAACACGATGATGATAACGTGGCAAAAATATTTAATAAATTATAAAAAATAACATTTATATAATTTCGATAATTTTTTTTTAAAAGTTGGGTGGCAGACACGTGACGACATGGCCACTATAGTAAATTAATAAAAAATTAGAAAATTATTGAAAAAAATAGTTAAATATAAAAATTGAATTTATTAATTAAATTTTTTAAAAATTGAATTTATTAATTAAATTTTAAAAAAATTGAATTCGTGACGAAGGGGTGACAAACACAAAAAAAAATGAATTTTTTTTTTTTTTTTGCTATGAAATGTCGACTAATGTGCAATTTAATTTTTGAGGAAGTGTGAGGCGACAATACTAAACTAATCGCCCCTTCCCTTCCCCCCATTGCCTGAGTTTTTAGGCGACGAATAGTCCGTCACCCAACATAAGTTTTCTTGTATATGTTTGCTATTATAATATGAGATTCATTACCCTTAATTATCATTAATATCATATATAAATCAAAGCAGTAAACAATATGCCAATTTACCAAGACAAATTAATGTCCTTTTTATTTTTCCCATGATTAGAAACTAATTCTAAAATCTTTTTAACATTATAGATTCTTGTCACTTACCTTAAGTCTTTAATTTTAAGTAAGATCTACAGAAAAGATTCTAAGGACTTATTTATATATAACTTACATTAATCATAAATAAATTGACAATTAAATAATAAATAATATAATTGGTCATGACGTAAAATTACATTTCACTGGCTTTAGGCACATAATCTAACAGACACCATTATGAAAGTTGAACTTTTCTTGAAACTTAGAGACTGTTGAAAATCTTTGACAGTCTTTCTTCTTATCAGTATTTTTTCCATTTCTAAAACAACTTTAAGTCAAAATACTACTATGTAGTGTGTACTTATATTATAGGTAGGTTGGATTTTGCATTCTAGAACATATGCCAAAACTGGTTAACATAATAACTCAATCAATGAAGTTGTTGTTGACAGTGGAAGGCCAACATTTTCTATATATTTACCATTGGGATCAGCTATCATAATTAGACGAGTTATAGAACTCTAACTGACTAAAAATAAGTAATTTTATCATATTTTTTTTATTCTTTATCAGAAGCAATAATGACTTTTCTACTTTCATCCCAAGTAATGGAATTTCATAAATAGTATTATGAGTAACAATATCATTACATTAATGAACTTCCAAATTCAAAAGAAAACAAGCAAAATATAGAACTGCATGTAATAGAACAGAGGAAGGTGAAATTTTGATGTCTAAAAGTGACGGACAATTTTAGGAGTATCAACATTTTCAAATCACAACCATAAACTTCAATTTACACAAAAAAAAATATTATATATATATATATATATATATATATGTGTGTGTGTGTGTGTGTGTGTGTAATAGAACATAGGAGTAATTTGATGTCAAAAAGTATTGGGCAATAAAGGGTAGGCATCTGATGAGGAAGTAATGGTATCATTCGTTGTTGTCCATGGGGAAGTACCATCTGAAATGACTACCAATTCTATTCCACTGCTACTTCCTCCTTCAAAATTTGTTTCTACTGTTGAAGGATTGTAAGACATTTTAATGCTCTCCAGTTCCATGGCTACTTCTTTCATAGTTGGTCGTTTCTTTCCATCCAAGCTCAAGCAACGTTGTGAAAGCTTAGCAACCGCTACGACGTGTTCATAGCTAGCCGTCTCTAGAACTTGAGTATCAAGAATCATATTGAGACGATCATCTTCCATAAGAAATTGTGTAGTATAAGATGAGGCAATTTCCATCATCCGTACGAGTTGAAGATATTGGCTTTTGTCCAGTCATGTTAGGAATAATGCCCAAAGCCAATAAATTGTATTTTTGAAATTATGGATAATGTGTTATTTAATTTATTAATTCATTTAATATGGGAAGTTTATTTATTTGTTATAAATATTTTGGTTAAATAAATAAAGTCCTTAGAATACTATTTATAGATTCTATCCTTAGGAATAAGGATATGGGTGACGGAATCTATAATCATAAATATATTCTAAAAGTTGTCATCGATCATAGGATAAACTAATTGGGCGTTAGTTTATCCGGATAGATCGGATTACAGTCTATTAACCAAATTATACGAAATATCAGTTTGGGCAATTTGTCTCATATCGTTGTAATAGATGTATAAGTACTTATTGTGAATAAATAACTGGACTTGACCACCGATACAACGAATTACATGGAATGTCAATAATTCGTTGTATCATGTAATTATGCAATTAATCCTCAGACCTGAGACACTACGATTATCTCATGATTAGGAATGTCATGATTTGCGGTTACAAATAAGCTAGTCCTAATCATGGATTAAACAATGTATTCAGTAGTTGTGATTTATTCCGTCATGTAGAAATGTATGTGTAGAAACAGAAACTGTCAATTGGGTATCCTATGCAATCTGATTAATTGAGTAACTTGAAATCCTTGGCCAAAGTGGAATAGTGGAAGTCGTTTAACGAATTATTCATTAGTCACTAATTAATTGGGTTTTGGCATATGGTCGAGTAAGAGAGTTTGATGACCCAATCCATAACTCTAGCTCGATCGGGATAATTGAGACAGTAAGATTTGATTGCATATAAATTACTATTTAGGTTCTCATGCTTGCACTTCATCTTTAATTGAGTAATAGCGATATACTGCTAGGTGTCACTCGCGATTTGTGAATTATTAGAAAGAGTTCTAATTTGATTAATTATTGGAATTAATTATTCGCTACCGATTAATTATGAACCCGATAGGTCACACACAAATAGAATTTGTTGATTAATTGGATTAGAGAAAAGATTAAATTAAATTTAGGATCATCCTAAATATTAATTTAATTAGGCTCATAATAATTAGATGGTGATCTGATTATTATGGAGCCTAAGACTGGTATGTTTAAGACCAGCCCACTTATGGCTTAAATCATATGTGTTTCCTATATATAGAACTATTCTGACATAGAAATAGGTAGCACAATTTCATCAGTTAGAAAAATATATAGGATTTCTCTAGAAACCTAGTGGGGGTGAAATCCAGTTGACAAGTGTGAATTCTGTGTGGATCAATCTTGGAGGCTTCACACGTGGGGAGCTTGATTCAGATTCTACATCGATATTTGATTCAAGAGGTAATCCTAAACTGTTAGCAGATTTAATTTAATTAGATTAAATTATTATCTTATTTAAATCTGCATAATTGAACGGATACATGATTAAATTTTCCGCTGCGCAATTATTTTAATTGTCATGTATATTTTCCAACAAGTCAATAGTTCAACAAGTACAACACCAAAACTATAGACATCGCTTTTTTCTGTAAATTGGTTTGACTGAAAGTATTCTGGATCTAAATAACCAAATGTGCCTTTCACTAAAGTGGTAAGATGAGTTTGGTCGATTGTAATGTGTCTTGAAGTTCCAAAGTTAGATAGTTTTACAAGGTACTTCTCATCCAAAAGTATGTTGCTTGATGTGATATCTCTATGATAGACCGGAATAGAAGTTGCTGAGTGCAAATAGGCTAATGCTCCTGCGATATCTCTTGCAATTCTTAAACGCATATCCCAATTATAAGGTTGTATAGGGTTCCATTAGGTCATACTCATAAACTAGTAAAAGAACTTTTGTCTCTAAACAACAACCTAATAGTTTAACCACATTCCTATAATTGATTTGTGAACGAACAACCACTTCATTAATAAATTGTTCCACTTGGTTCTCATCAATTAACATTGACTTTTTAACCGCTACTATTTTTTCATCAACTAACATGCCTTTGTAGACTGTGCCTTGGCCTCCGTGACCTAGTATTCTATTTCATTGAAGTAATCAGGAGTTTTGCCTAACTTAACAGTAGTAAAAAGCTTTACCTTTTCAACAATATTTTGATCAATAGACATTTGTTGTTGTAACAATAGACCGTCATTACGTTTGAAAATTTTCTCTTTAAGCTTTCTTTCTCTTCTTCTGTGGATTGTCTTGCATAACAAAACACTAGCTGTTACAAGAAATAAAACACCCAAGATTGTCCCACCAACTGCATGAGGAAACCAAAATGTAAGGAAAATTCTCTGTAGTAAATGTAATGTAGGTTGCTTTTTCTCAAATTGGGGAAAAAAACTTGAATCTCTCGCATATTCTGTATATTTTGTCTTTTTTCCCACCCGAATTTCTACTAATCACATGCATAAATCAATCAAGAATTTCAAGGATAGACCATGTGTGTGTGTGTTTCATGTACAAGCCAGTCTAGATGGTCCTCAACATCCATCACACTGGGTCAGATTAGAAGTAATACTTGTTCCAACATACCTGGTCATCTAATTACCCCTATAGGGCTTTTTTTTTTTTTTTTGTATGATGACTTTCACTCTAGAACCATTCTTTGTGGTCATAGGTAGTCCTTTCCATTCCAACTTTTGCTGCAATATCCTGCATATGATTTTTTCTTTTGACAAGGTGAATAGAATTCAGAAATGAATCGCAAAGAGGCTTCTCTTTGTTAGATCCCCAGTCATCAAGTAAGTTCACAATATTTTCCTATTGAGACTTCAATTTAAGATTCGTCAGAGTGACAAATACATGATGTGCATTGATAATATGGTTCCACAAATGAAATCACTAGCTGATTTATACAAATAGTTTTCAATACTCTAGTGATGAACCAATGCACATACACACAACCCAATGTAACTTATAAAGAACAGATGCCTAAGGCTTTTCTCAAGATCTCAAACCTTACAGAGTCTAGTGGCTTAGTGAAGATATCTGCTAGTTGATTTTCTGTTGCAACATATTCCAACACAACCTTGTGTTGTTCCACAAGTTCTCTAATAAAGTGATGTCTTATATCAATGTGTTTTGTTCGTGAGTGTTGCATAAGATTCTTTGAGATATTTATGGCACTCATGTTGTCACAAAAGATAGTAAACCGATTATGAGCAATGCCATAATCATCTATCATTTGACCCATCCAAAAGAGTTTAGCACAACAACTACCTACTGCTTTGTATTCTACTTCAGCAATGCTCAAGGAAATTGAATATTGTTTCTTGTTGTACCATGAAACAAAATTGTTACCTACATAGAAACAACCTCCAGTAGTGCTCTTCCTGTCATCCACATTTCTAGCCCAATCTGTATCACTAAAACCTGCGAGATTTGTATTAGTGTCATTAGTGTACCAAATACCAAAATTTATAGTCCCACTCACATATTTAATGATTCTCTTTACAACTTTTAAGTGTGACTCTTTTGGATCAGATTGAAACCTAGCACACACTCCCACACTATAACAAATGTTAAGTCGACTGGCAGTTAAATAAAGTAAGTTCCCTATCATGCTTCTATACAAACTTGCATTCACAGATTTCTCATTCTCATTTTTCATTAGCTTTGAGCTTGACTCCATTGGAGTTCTCATGTGTTTTGAACCTTCTAAACCAAACATTTTCACAATATTTTTGGCATATTTCTCCTGAGAGATGAAAATGCCATTCTTGTACTGCTTCACCTGCAAACCTAGAAAGTATGTCAGTTCTCCAATCATGCTCATTTCAAATTCATGCTGCATTTGATCAACAAATTCATCAATATTGCTTTTAACTGTTGCACCAAAAACTATGTCATCAACATAAATTTGATCAATCAGAATGCCAGATGTGAATTTAATGAACAAAGTCTTATCAAGACTTCCACTTTTATAGCCTTTTTCAAGCAAAAATTTAGTTAACATTTCATACCAAGCTCTTGGAGCTTGATTCAATCCATACAAGGCCTTTTTCAATTTAAAAACATGATCATGATGATGAGGATCTTTAAACCTTTTAGGTTGTTCAACATAAACTTCTTCATTAAGTATACCATTTAAGAATGCACTCTTTACATCCATTTGGTATAATTTAATATTCAATACACAGACAATAGATAACAGAAGTTTGATTGATTCTAGCCTAGCAACTGGAGCAAAAGTTTCTTCAAAATCAATGCCCTCAATTTGAGTGTATCCTTGAGCAACTAACGTAGCCTTGTTTCTGGTTATGTTGCCACATTCATCAGTCTTGTTTCTAAAAATCCATTTTGTCCCAATTACATTTGTGTTTTTTGGCCTAGGAACTAAGATCCACACATCATTCCTAACAAATTGGTTCAACTCTTCTTGCATGGCATTGATCCAACTTTCATCTTCTAATGCCTCTTTCACATTTTTTGGTTCAATGGGGAAGTAAAACATACATACCTGACCATCTCTCTGTAATTTACCTTTTGCTTGTTTCGAGTTCGAACACCTTCATGCAAGGAACCAATGATATTACTTCTTGAGTGATTCTTTTGAACTCTACTTGAAGGTTCAGCTATCTGAAGTTCTAAAAATCTTTGCTCAAGACCTTCTGTTTTAGCACCTGTTGTACCATATTCAGCATCTGCTGCGTCAGCTTCAGTTTCTGTTGTAGCAGCATTAGTTTCTGTTTCATGCCTTCCATCTTCTATTGTGATAGTTTCAGTTTCTGCTGCGACAATGTCTGAAGTTAATCTACCTTTTGTTCCTCCTGTATCATTCTTAGTGCTTGTTGTAACATTTTCTAAAACAAAATCACCTACTGCAACATTTGATTCACCAGCTTTTAGTGCACCTGCATTATTATTTACCATAATATTAACTGACTTCATCATAGTTAGTGTATGTAAATTGAATACTCTATAAGCTCGATTGTTTATAAAGTAACCCAAAAATATACCTTTGTTGGATTTTGCATCAAACTTATCTCTTGGCTCTCTATCCTTTAAGATGTAGCAAACACATGAAAATATTTAAGTGAATGTTTCTTTCCTTTCCAAATTTCATACGGGGTTTTAAGTGTAGTTGGACGAAGATACACTCAATTCATTGTGTAGCAAGTAGTGTTAACAGCTTCAACCCAAATTTTTTTAGGAATGTTATTTGCATTTATCATCACACGAGCCATTTCCTGCAAAAGTCTATTTCTTCTTTCTACAACACCATTTTGTTGTGGTGTTTTTGGTGTAGAAAATTCATGATCAATTCCATGCATATTACAAAAATCAAAGAAGGTATAATTTTCAAACTCCTACCATAATCACTTCTTATTCTAACAATTTTTCTTATGTGACCATCCTTTTCATTTGAAATTTTCAAGCACAATCTTTTGAATGCTTCAATTGTATCAGATTTCAATCTAAAAAATTCAACCCATGAATATCTAGAAAAGTCGTCAACACAAACAAACACATACATTTTTCCACCAAGGCTTTCAGTTTCCATAGGACCTATAAGATCCATATGCAAGAGTTCCAAAGTTCTTTTTGTGACAATCTGTTGCAGCGTTTTATGAGTGGTTTTTACCTACTTTCCAAGTTGACATGAATCACAAACTTCATGCTTCAATCTTTTCAATTTAAGAACTCTTCAAACAATACTGGTGTTCACAATTTTGCTTAGTGTTTTAAAATTCAGATATCCTAACTTGAGGTGCCACAACTTAGTATTGTCAACTATGTTGCTTTGACATACAAAATTTTGTTCATGTGGAACAGAAAGCATATAACAATTATCCATTGACCTACTTCCTGTAAGAACACATTTGTTAGAGTTATCAATTACTTCACAACAATCCTTTGTAAAGTTCACAAGCAATCCTTGATCACACAGTTGACTAATACTAATGAGGTTTGCTTTGAGTCCTTCTACATATAAAACTTTCTTCAATCTTGGAAAGCCTTGAAGAGCAAGGTTTTCTTTTCCAAGAACACAACCTTTTTCACCATCACCAAAGGTTGTTTCTCCTCTATTACATGACTTGTAATTTTTGAGAATTTTTCTTTCACCTGTCATGTGCCTAGAACATTTACTGTCAAAGTACCAAGAGTTAGTAGGACATGCTTTCAAGGTAGTATAAGAGACAAGACAAGTTATAAGAGACTTTCTTACCCATATATGTTTTACCTTTTGCTACGACAAGTGTAAATAAGTTATATTTCTTCTTTTTAGTGCTCTCATAAGCTTGAAGCAATGAGGTCTGATATGACCAAGAGTGAAACAATAATGACAAATAGGAATAAACTTACTTACCCGTGAAGTTCCTGCTTCTGCACTAAGTTTTGTTGCTACAGATTGTTCCACCTTTGATTTTCTAGCCTCTTTGACAAATACCGTTTGACTTGTTGATGTTCCTTCTTGATAGCCTAATCCAGTATGATCTCTGCAAGAATTTTGAACAGATAACATATAATCAAGTTTATCCGTACTTGAGTTCATCATCTTGAAGCTTCGCTAGATCTGTAACAGTTCCTGCTGCGGCATGTCTACTTTTTGCTGACTCTCTCCCAAGGACTTTTGCAACTCAGCCTTCTCTTTTTCAAGTTCGGTAATCGTGGTCTGTTGATCCTGACTCACTCTACACACGATCAGCCATTTTTGGTACATCGTTTTGTAGGTCCTTATGAATTTGTCCTCTTCTTCATCATTGTCCAATTTAGAATTAGTTTCACCATCTGACATACCCAATCTTGTTGTTGATGTTGTTGCTAATTCTGTTGCAGCAGTTTCGGTTTCCATCTCAGCATCTGTTTCAGCATCTGATTGTGCTACTGCAGCATAAAATGCAACATAGTTGCTCGTGTGTTCTTCATCATTGCTGCTGCTACTTCCTGATTCTTCATCGCCCCATGAGGTATTCATGGCTTTCTTCTTTCTTTTCAAGGTGTTAACACACTCAAATTGAATGTGATCAAACCCTTTACATTCCCAACATTGAATTCCTTTATTCTTTTTCTTTCCATCTTACATTTTTTCGTTCTGCTTCTTAGATGTTTCAGTATTTGTTGTACCATGTGAGTTTTTGCCAAAGTTAGTGAATTTCGAACCTTTCGCTTGATTCTTCCATTTTTTAAACACCTTTTTGAAATTCTTTTTTAGAAGGGCCAGAGATTCCATCAATTAATCATCATCAGACAGAACTTCATCTTTTTGCTTCTGAATTTCTGCTTGCAATGCAATGCCCTTTTCTTTTCGTTTCTACTTGAGTTTTATCTCAAAGGTTTGCAGTGACCCTATTAGCTCATCAAGCTTCATGGTATCCACATCCTTTGCTTCTTCTATTGCTGCAACCTTAATGGCAAACTTGTATGGAAGTGACCTCAATATTTTTTTTACCAACTTTGAATCTGAGTACTTTTCTCCCAATGCAAAAGCTTTGTTTGCTATATCGCAAAGCTTAGCATTAAATTCAGTAATGGTTTTATCCTCATGCATCCGTAGTTCCTCAAACCTTGTTGCAAAGATTTGCAATTTTGATACTTTTACTGCAGTAGTACCTTTATATGCCATTTGTAAGATTTCCCAAGCTTCTTTTGATGTTTCAAAATTTGAAATAAGCTTGAATTGATTCAGATGAACGACATTAAAAGTTGCACTCAATACCTTTGAATTGTTAGTGGTTGCCGAGTCTTCAGCTTTAGTCCATTGCAATTCAGATTTTTTTTCAACAATGCCTTTAGTAGTTGTAGTAGTAGGGTATTCATATCCACTTAACACAACTCTCCAAGTAGCTTCATCAATAGCTTTAATGAAAGCTTTCATCTGTGCCTTCCAGTACGAATAGTTTGTGCCATCGAGAAGAGGTGGTTTATTGATTGGTCTGCCATCATGTAGAGTGTCCATACATGTAAGAATAACCAGAAAACTCTTCCAGAGGTCTAACTGAGTTAGTTCAGTAACCAGCTCTTGATGTCACTTGATAGTTTCTGGTTAGTATCTTGTTGTAACAAATTTTAAACAAAATAAATAAACGCATTTAGAAAGTAAAGACGCCAAGATTTAACGTAGTTCAACCGTGTGGTCTACGTCCACGGGACCTCCCTTGATCCAACAAAACTGTTAATTAATAAATAACAAGTTACAACATCAATAGACTTACTCAAGTAAAGACTCCCTCTTGAACTTTGACGTCTCGATGAAGATCTCTTTAATGAATCTTGATTTAACGAGCTCCCCTCGACTTGCAACGTTCTCTCCCGAGAAATACACATTCTTCTCCCGCAGAATGAACAAAACAATAACTATACTAAAAACTCTTCCTATCAAAGATTAAAACAATATGCACAGCGGAAGCATAAATAAACTGTTTGTTTCATGATCTGCTGTAGCATATGCTCTATCAGATTTCCTATGTTACTTACTTTTGTTGCAGCACATTGTCAATCTGCTACAGCAAAACCTAACAACTCTATCGACTAAATGAAATCTTCTTTTTCAGCTCTCTTCCTGCACACCCATTTCAGTCGTGTGTGGCTCTGTATATATGCTGAATTAATTGCCTAAATCTCCAAAAGGTAATTCGTGCTTGGCCTTGAGTTTTCTTGGAATGACTTTGTCTCCAAGGCATTCTTAAATAAGGAAAACTTCATTTTTTAATAAGATTACTTCAAATCTGCAAGTAAATCAAGAAATGCCAATTTTGCTTTTTTGACTCTCTTGTAAATATAGTAAACATGTCAATCAAAGTTTTTCTAAACAAAGATGCATATACCATAATTAAATTCTGACAAGACATAATTTTGGCAAAATATAAGTCAATTAATTTCACAGCTCTTGTTGCAGCACGAGGGGCAGCAAGGGGCGTAACAGTATTAAAACATGTTGCTTTGCATGTGACAATTTCTAACCGCTTCTTAAAAATTTGTTGGTGTTAACCGGCTCACCTGCTCTCTAATTAGTGTATCATTCAAGCCAGAAGTGGTTGCTGCATCTATTGGTTCTCCATTATTTTGAGGTGTCAGTAATTGCACACGAACAAATACAATTTTCTTCTGCATTATAATTGCAATAGAGAAGAGAAAGAAAAGAAAAGAAAGAAAAAGAATGAAAGGAACAGTATGAAGAAGAGAAATTGAAAAAATCTCCTGAGATGAGTTATTTACAGGTGACAAATGATATATTCACAAAGAGGATGAAGAGTTCTTGATAAAGCATGGAGCGCTTCCAGAGGAAAGAATCCGTGCTGTGGAAACAGGTGGCTGCCCGCATGCGGCAATCAGGGAAGATATCACCATTAATCTAGGACCCCTCTTGAGGAGCTTTCTAACTTATTCAAAGCAGATATTCTTCTTTGTGAATCTGGGGGAGGTATTTGACTTTTGGTTGCAGTTCTCGTGAAAATGTTGAGATGCTTATCCGATGATTACTAGAAATTATATGCTATGATTACTTCCACAAGTGTTCTTAATGTGCTTGAGCTTGCTGTTTCTGGCCTGTCTCTTTAATTAGAGTTTACACCCTTGTTAAACAAGGTACTTTCTAGCAGCATATGCATGGAATAAAGTGTTTTTAACCCAAAGAAAGTGAAAGGGATAGTAAAAAATAAAGAGGAGCTATGACTTTAGAGACTTTTGATGTTAGTGGAATGGCAAATTTCGTGCATGGTTACTTTACATGAATAGTAATTCACTTCATTTCAGTTTACTTGTTGAACTGTAAACATCATTCTCCTTAACCCCCTTCTATGCCCAAGGGTGATGAGGCTCGAGGAATTAGTTCCATGTTTTTGTCTATTATATGTCAGACATTTCTGATTGAGAGAATAAAATGGACCTGATCTCATTTGTCGTATCTATGGGCAAAGATAGCAAACAATCCTTCTAGGAGAACCTGTTGTGCAACTTCAGTTTTTTTATTTAGAAACTTTTTCCTTTAATTTTTGATTAATTAGAAGTCTATTTGAACATTCTAAATGGCTGACTCTAGACAGCTTTATTTTTATGACTCATGAGGTTGAATTTGCTGGTTCACTTAATTTTAACAAACTCTTTTATTTTTCTCTTCTTTTAACATGTGAATTAAGTATTTACATAAAATGGGTGATATTTAGTAATGTTCAACGTTAAATTTTGAATGCCAAAATGTCCATAGATAAAATATATTAATCCACTTCCTATACTCCTAGAGCACCCTTTATATTCTTCCTTTCTAAGTCAGTCATTGCTTTAGGTACTTATTTTTTTCTTAATCTTATTAGACTTTAAATTCGGTCCGACCTTTTGCGTATAGTAATAAAGTCGTGCACTAGATCTGTCACTTTTTTTACATTAAAGAATCAAATAAAAGACAAACTTTTGAGGATGTGCCAATTTGCTGGTAGCTTTTTTAGTGGCTGTAGTAAGTTTAACAATACAATTGTAAGTACATTATAAGTACAATTGCTAGGAAGTTCGTAGTCGAACCAACTTTTTCTATTTGTAGAACTATCATTCTAAAAGACATTAATTTAATATTCCCAAGTTCAAAGTGACAAGCCTAACAGTTGGAATAAAATATAATAGCAAATCAACAGTGGAATGGTAATTGCTTGACCTTCACACAAGCAAAAAGGGAACATCCCAAGAGTCGGATTGAATACTCCGATAGTGACAGACTGTTTGTAATTAATGAATTCTATAAAATTTTATAAAATTTATTTGTAAATCTAATTTTTGGTATTTAAAACCATTATTTTAAAAAATTAAAAATCTCCTTATTCTTTGCCCAAATCCTTGCTCAAGAGGTAGAATTTGTAAATTCATGTTTTCTAAATCTGTTGCTCATCTTATTAGGACAAAATTGCCCCTAGATTTAAGAGATGGACTTTGGCTAAACTACAAAGATAAAAAAAAAAAAAAAAAATCATTGCCTCTTCCTGTTTCTCTTTCAACAAAAAAAAAAAAAAAAAAAAAAACAACAACAACGCTTCTCTCACGCTTTCTCTTAATATTATTTGTAGATTTTTGTAATCTTGAACTCATGGTTGAAGTTATGATTATTTTGTATTGTTTAACTTTATTAAAAAAATTTCTTTGTTTTTTTTTTTGGACAATTTTATGATAATAACAATAATCAATAATGGGATGAGATGATTATGATAAGCCTAATTTCAAAATAATAAAAAAGAGCATTTAAGTAAAATAGAAGTATTAATTTCAATTAACATGTATTTCAAACACAATTTGTATTTATAAATAACAGAATTGATTTAATACTGTTTTACAATTTCAAACAAGATAATTTATTTATGAATACAAATCTTTGCGGAATCATTTATAAATTAAATGAATTTTACACCTCAAGTGCTTTCAAATAATATGTTATTGTAATTAGAGGTTATGAATTCGAATTATAATTTTTATTTTTATTATACTTTTTTTTATTATAAAAAGGGAGTATATTATGCTCTTGACAATCATGGCAAAGGGATGGGCTCAACAATAAGTGAGAGTAGATTCTTCTTTGTCTCACGGGATGGAGTACCGAACCCATCCCCATGTTGGTATATGCACTGGGACGTACAAATGAAATTCTTTCCGAGTTCATTGAAATCCTTTGAGAATGGACAATCTGAGGACATAGTAATGGTATTTACTTTCTTCCACTTCTCTCGGATCAAACATTTGATGTGATTACGAGCCTCATCTTCAGAACACCCGATTCATTCATGTAACATTGACTTGATTTTGGATCACCTTTTTCCATCTCATCCTGAGTTAAGAAAGTGTATTCAGGATTAGCTTCTATAATAATTATGACATACTAATGAGGTAAACTACAATAATACTATCTTGTTAAAGTTGCACGTTCGAGCCTATAGAGCCTTACTAATGTAATAACCTTGTTGTTTATATAAGAATGTGGTCCAATAACATGGGCGAATAAAGCTATTTGCAGCCCCCATCTCACCTTTTTTTTTTTTTAAATATAAGTATTTTGAAGGTATTTTTAGGTTGAAAAATCACTACAAATAAAAATATATGCATATAAATGTCAAGCTGTGCAATTTTAGCCCCCATCCAACAAAATTTTTGAATCTGTCCTTGTCCGCTACCCCTTATATTTGGCAATGTGGGAAAATTTTCTGCTACATTCTTATAAATCATATGAGGCTATTAGATTATTATAGTAGTTATGGAAACAAAACATAGGGAGATTTTTTGACGTTAAACTCTAGTAATGCAAGAAAATGAAGGCAGGATTTCATACAGGTGCAGTTCCCAGGTCATTTATGAAACGAAGAATCTCGCATGCCCAACGAGTTGTATCTAAGCACTTCTCTAAACCTTCCAAAGCTTCTTTCTTTAAAGGATTCTTGATGCAAAAATATCCATGCGAAATTATCACACGACCAGTGCTCGATATCCAGCCATTGTCCAGGTACTTATTCAGAGTTGGAGTGTATCCTCTAGCACACCACTTAGCCTCCACCAGGTAACTATTGCATAGTTCCACCCACTACACCACATAACATAACAGATTGAATTAACAACAGAAGAAGTATACATAATTGAAAAATATGCAATTTATATGATAGTATTATGAGTGAGATTCAACAGTGCAGTGAATCGGTGAAATAGTTAAAATGAAATAATGAGGATAGTTTACAACTATTAAATCCCGTTCATAACTACTGCTATGATAGGACCTTCTTTGCTCATAGCTGAAGGGTCAGTTAGAGATGAAGAAGACTACCATTTTCTTTAAGTAGGAGATGATGTTGACACCTTGTCCTTTAAGAATATCATAAGCCATTTCATTAATGCTATTGAAGAGAGCAAGGAAACAAATCTTCATGTAGTCTGGAAGTTGCTCCATTGAATTGATATCCCACCTGGAAAATGGCATGTATGATGGATAGTTTTTATTCCAAGTAGATTTATTGGAAAATTAAATTGACCCCTCTCAAAGTAATAAGAGAAGAAAAGCTAAAAATGTAGACTTCGATTTATCAGGTATCTTAATTTTTACTGATTTCCATTTACTTAGGTATGGTGATCTGTAGTGTCACTGCCAACAAGAAATTAGGAGAAATAGTCTGATGCACCTACTCAAACAGGGTTGGGAGGATGCAACTTATGGCCGGTGGAGGCTGTAGCCTCGAATACTTTTAAAAATATTGCTATATGTTTAGTCCCAAAAATTAATTAGCTCCCACTAAAAACATTTATATTTATACTTCGACCCTAAAATTGGATAAGAGCCCACAATAATGTAAAAACTTACCTTTGGATAGCATCTGTAAAAAGCTCAAGCTCTTCTAAGGTACCATAAACATCATAAACATCATCAATTATTGTTATCAGCACACCTAGTTTCGTTAATATCTTCTTGCAGTATGCCAAATGAGGCTCAAAAGAAAATCCCAAAGTCCACAGGAAGCCCTCAAACAATCGATCCCTGGAAAATCTCAGCTTTTTTGCAATACCAATTGCAGTATACCACCTGTATCAAGCTTGAAAATTAGTTTCTCTACGAGCTAGTGGGGGCTGATCCCGGAGTTATATGAGTGCTAAATTGTATTTTTAGTTTCCATTGGATAACAATTCTGGATTCGCCCATGATTATTATAAAATTAATGTCTGCATGGGTTAATGTTCTTACTTTGATAATTGTTTTACTTCTTCTTGATACATAGCCTGGACCATGTTGAAGTCCAATTTAGCTAGCTCAAGCAAAATCCGATTCATGCCTGGCATTTTCTCATACACATTTATGAACCTCCTTGTCTCCAATCTCGACATTCTCCAATGCAGTGGAAGCTCTAAAGCATTCTTCACAAGCACTGCAAGACCTTGACATTCGTTTCTTTCGACGCTCTCTTTAAGATGTCGAGTTGTGAACTCTCGTGCTGCATCCAAGATGCTTTCATCTTCTGCTGATAAATATGAAGCTTCATACAAACTCAACATTCTCTTTATATCCTTACTAATGAATGCCTTGAAATCACCATTATTGTCCATGAAAGTGCGGAATATATCTGCAATCAAGAAAGCTTTATATATAATACACGAATACTACGGTTTAAATTAGCAAACATTCTGTATATGCATGTCGGCAACATATACAAACGTGTATGACCTCCCCTCTATGCCTTGCGGTCTATGTCAAGTAAAAGGATAAAAGAAGATTACAAAGTTTTACCCAGGTTTACAATAACACTACAGGTTGAATTAGCAAACATTCTGTATTTATGGATGTCCACAGGCGGATGTACTTACATGCTAGCAGGAGGAGTAATCCCACTGACCCTGACGGCAGAGCCACTAAAAAGTAAGTTGGGGTTGTACTCTTCTAAAATATTAGAATTTTTAACCCCCATAAATATATTGTTTATATATGAGTATAAAATTGTGTATTTTTGGTTTCATTGAACAAAAATTCTGAATCCACCTTGCACATCACCAACATATACATCTTTGGACTCTATTCCTTCGTTAACTTTCCCACAAATATTTCATACTTAAGCATTTACAATGTAGTTTATAATTGTCGTAACAGTTTCTTAAAAAATGTCTTATGAATCATAGGGAAATCACTACTTTATTTAAGAGAAGTCAAATGAGATATCAATTTCCAATATAGAGAGCAAAAACATGTTCTCTTACCTTGGGAAGCTTGATACCCATGTTCTCTTAACAGTCTGAACTTTAAAGCCGTAGCATACAAATCTTCTTCATTCATCAACTTATCAACATAATTGTTATGATCACTTGTGTGCATGGTCTTCAATATTTTCTCTATTTCATCTTCAAAGTGATAAGAAATCCCAAGTCTTTGCAAAGTATCAACAAGCTCGAGTTGATCCAAAGTACAAGTCATTTCGGCTAGCAGAACACTACAAGAATTCAAAGTATAGGTGACGGTTTGTGGCTTTAAAGGTTTAACCGCTACCTATTAAAAGGCAACACTTTGCAAAACCGTCACCAACACCGCTACCTATGCTTGTGTTGCCTATGCATAAGTAACAGTTTATAATAACTGCTACCTATAATTACAACTTGTATAGGTGACAGTTATAATAAACGCTGCCTATGTAACCATAAACACAACTCACTTCAACCGCAACCTTTGATAAAGATAGTAATAGGTGATGGTCAATTAACCGCTGCACATCATTTAATAGACTAATAACTAACAGTTTTCTTGAACTTCTGCACATTCCTCATAATTGATGTAAGAAACACTGTAGCTAAACTAGCCATAAAGACCCAAGTAGCAGCTAAACTAGCCATAAAGACCCTAGAACAATGACATACAACTAGTATGAAATCTTCCACAGTTCAGACGCAAAAACAAATTCCTTCCATACATTTGACGAGCTTATAAACTAAGCCAAACATCCTTAAAAATATCTTTATCCACAGTTAGACACAAAAAGAACATAAATTGATACATACACAAAAGCAATAAGCAAAAGCCATTGGAGTTAAAAGCCACCAAAAACACTGCAACTAAACTAGCCATAAAGACAATGGTACATACATTGAAATCAACATCATCTTACAAAAAATCAGTAATGGGAATGAGTCTGAAATCAACATATTCTTAAAAAAAATCAGTCTAGTGTTCAATGAAAGCTAAGTATTCAATCAGCAAAAAGAGAAGTGTTACAATGGAATCAGCATCTTCTTACAAAAAATCAGCAAGCAACAAACTCTATTCAATCAGCAAAAAGTGTTCAACTAGCAACCAACAACAAACTCTGTTCATGAGGCTTTAGAAATATGTCCTTTCTGCTCACCTAAATCAGAGAGACAAGAATTGCCATCAGAGATTTCAAAGTCATCCATATACATATTCATTTCTTTTAGTTTAATGATTTACCTATCACGAATGACTACCAATTTTTTTAGTCTCATATAGTCGGCTTCTTGCTCTACATCCCGTTGCATCAGTTTTGCAACTTGGGCTTCCAACTGCTGCACATCATCAGATATAACACGACTCCTACGACCAAATATCATTGAAGGGGTAGGTCCCATCCCTTCACCCCTAATATGCCCAGGATGTTTCGGGCCCCGTACATCCCGAATGACTTGAGTTTGTAACTCAATATTGTCATTTAAGTCTACATTGTTATTTCCTGTCCTTTGTGCTATTTCATCTTTACATTTATCCTAGACATCCAAATGAAAAAGCGTTCAAAGAGTGAGGAACTCAATATACAAAGAACACAAATTACAAAGATGTTGCACTTCAAACTAATTTTTTTCAACTTCTCCAAACTGCACTGCACATCGCACAATCAGTAACTACTTTACCTTATTGAATCTTTAAAGTTTAACCCAAAAAATTGAAAGTCGAATCTTTAAAGTTTAACCAAAAAACTGAAAGTAAGAGGGCTAGCTCAACGCAACTATAGCCTCAAGGCTATAAAACAGACAACTTATTTTAAACCACGCAAGGCCATAATGCAATAGCTAACATCAAATTTATAACATAATTTATACAAAATACATAGGAGAAATTACCACCACATCCCTAGCAGCATCATTCATGCCGCCGTTCTTCTTAGAATGAGTAATAAGATAAAATTTGACGTCACCCACTGGACAACCTCTCTCTATTTCCTACAAAATCAGATACATAAAGTTAATAATTTATTGTGAAATGTTAACAGATCTAAAGACACTCATTTTGAGTACCATCTCATTCCTTTTACAGGCAATACTCTTTGCTCCAAGCGTATGGAATTCTTTTTGTTGACTTCTAGATTTTCGTCCTTTCTTTGATGCTGCCTGATAATGCAAACAATAACTAAATGAGGATGACCATGGCTTCATAGTCAATATATATCGAAAGTCAATTATATGGTACTTACAATGCCGGCTTCGGATAGAGAACGTTTTACGAAATCTACCCATTGATTTTCCTCCACTCCATCTGGAACTTTTCTAGCAATTTTTGCTATAGAATATTTTTTCTTTTTTGCATATTTGTATATCTTTTTCCTCAATCTGCATTTATAGCATCTCCATTTTTGTCCAATAGATAGAAGCACATATATTTCTTTATCTTCAGGAAAAATGAAACGCTCCTAAGACATAGAATAGTAAAAGGATATCAAGATCAAAAAGAGTAATACATAGCAATCATAAGTTATAATCAAGAATAATTACCAAATGCTTTTGTAACTAGTACAACCAAGAATAATCACCTAATGCAATTCAAACATAGTGAATCTACTATCTTGCTTAACAAATCAGTCAGGATAACCTAATGGAGAGAATTCAAGTTCAACACATACACATAAATACTTGAGTAATTCTAACATGGGGAGTTCTCATTCAGCTACATATCCAAAATTTTGACCAGCTAGTTTAAAAGAGAACTAAGTCAACGAAGAGGAGAGATAACTTTTTGGATAAGTAAATGATAAGCATCAAACTGAAATATAGTGTAACAAACCCAATCAAGTTGAGCTCAAACTGAAATATATAATGAGCAAAGCAAGTTAGTCATATCATGACTGCATATTACCACCAGACATGAGAGAGAAAATATGTAAAAAGGTTAGAATTTACCCTCATGTAGTTTAGTATCATATCCTTCATAGGTGTAACCACTCGCTTCCAGTTATCTTCTTTTAATGAACAGAAGTTGCCCATTCGGGCAACTACTCCACAACCAGTTGCTAAATCAATAGCTTCACGCCCAATTGGCTGGTCTTTTATGTTAAAACCAACTTTTATTCGTTTATCCGGTGGTAAATGCCAAGGAATCTTGCACATTGACTTCCCTCTAGTCTTTCTCTTTCGTTTTTCATTCTTTTTCTTTAGTTGGCTATTAGTTTCTGAAAAATTTAACAAAGAGGGTACATTTTTCCAAAGCATAATTATACTAGAAAATACAACACACACACTCACATACAAACATATTGGCAGAGAAAACAAGCATGCATCTCGATGTTTCTAGCCCCACAATCAATACATAATAATTTGATAACAGAAGAAAAATGAAATAATTGAACTTTTCCTATATCTCTGACATTTCAGATTTGAACTCTTCGGAAGCAAACATAATATGTAAGTGAAACTAATAGAGCTTCAACCAGAAGCAAGAATGCTAAATGTGAATATGTTTCAGAATATCTATGCTTGGTTTCTTGTCTACTCAACTCTGAAGCATTTATGTTGTATGCAAAAAAATTCAGTTATAAAACACTACCAAAAACATTCAGTGTCTTATCTACTGTAAGAAGATTGGCAATCATAACTCATTTCATCATATGATTTACCTGCCCCATTTGAAGAAGATGTCGGCTCTTGATTATATTCCTTGTTCAAAGAGGATGAGGCACGTGTTCTTTTAGTTCGGGTCATTTCTTCGTAAAGTCAAGATGGAAGGTCTTTAGTAAACTATTATGCTATAAAAGCATTATTAAACTACTTCTTCAAAACAAATGAAAACATACACACATAAAGAGGCAAACACACAATGGAAAACACATCTTTCAGACAAATTTAGATTTTAGAGCTCAACCAAAAGATTAACGATTATATCAAAGTTTACAATATAATGCATTTTAAGATAAGTGAAATCTAACTGAGCCATAACACACTTTTGGCACTCTTAAACTTTAAAGTGAGAAAGTCAGATACGAATATTTATTAGTATGAGACCATAGCCCTCTAATTGAATTAACTACATATGATAGGTCTACGTGGAGGACGGATGAAGAGTTTGCGCGAGAAATGTTAGTTGGAGTCAACCCTGTCGTCATCTGCAGCCTCCAAGTAAGAAATAACACAGAAAGAAAACTTATTGTTACTTTTCCCTTACTGGTTTTCAGATGCAAATACTCAATTACTCACTATGTTTCCACCTTCCAGGAATTTTCCCCTGCTAGACCCTGAAATATATGGCAATCAAACAAGTTCAATTAGAAGGGAACACATTGAGAAAAACATGAATGGGCAAACTGTAGATGAAGTAACATTCTTTCTCTAAATGATCATATGATTTCGCCAACACATACACACATATGCAGAGATTCATATACAAAAAACCAAGAAAAAGAAGAGTTCATTTTTGAGAACTAATGTCCAGATTAAAAAAGGAAAAAAAAGGATCAAAATCAATATCAGATTCATCAAATAGAAAGCACACATACACATAAATAACATTAATTTCAGCATAATAAACAAATATTCAAGCTAAATTTCGAAAAAAAACACAAAAAAAGGAACTGGAGCTATAAACAAGAACGAAGATATAATCATCATGCATATCTCCACACAAAAGCTGAAAATACAACTACAACATCAAAACTAATCTAAAAATCACGAGCATACAGAAAAATATAGAAAAAAATAAAAACCTGATAAAGAGAGAAAGCTTTTTAGAGTTGCTTACGAGAATGCTTACGAGACTTCACGCTCGTGGATCTAACGGAGAAATATGTGCATTGACGCCACAGCAGATTGCAAAAACCTAATCTGCAGAAACACAAACAGAGAACAGATTTTTAGAGAGAGATTGAACGATTATGCGAAGATATACAGAGAAATCATTCTGAGATTTATAGTAATCTCTCGGCGTCAGATTCTTAGAGAGAGAAAGAGTGAGAAAGCGTTGGTAAGAAATATGAGGTGAAGATTTTTATGGTTGATCGACGATTAGAGAGGCTTATGGTTGATCGGCGATTAGAGATTTACGGTTGATCGGCGATTAGAGATTTACGGTTGATTGGTGATTGGTAACCTGCGGCGGAGGTGTCGAGAAGAGAGAGAAAGCTTGAAGAGAGAGAGAATGATGAGAGATAGGGTTTGTGATATTTATGATCGACCAGAAATGAAAGTGGTGGTTTTATATTTTAGGAAAAAGAAATGGTGCAGTGTTATAATGCTATACTGTGAAAAACTTGCAAGACAATTTGTTGCTCCAATGGTCTAAGTATAAGTTGATAGCATAGGAGGTTATAGTTTCGAATCCTTGCAGTCTATTTTTTGGCCATGTTAAATTAGCTTTAGTCTATATTTACTAATATAATGTCTATATTTTTTAGTGTGGATGAATTGAAAATAGCTTTGCTTGCCTCTGCACCGAAGCTCTATGGTATTTTGTTGATGTTTTCTTTTTCTTGTTCGTTTTAATTTTTTCGTGTGGCACTTTATGAGATTGGTTTCAGGGTCCTTGGTCATTCATAGTATGCATCCTTTGTAAATTTGTTATGTCTCAAACCCACTTTAGCATCAGTATGTTTGTTATTCAAGAATTACAGGGAAATATAGATATTCAGTCGGCAATCTGCCACAGCTTTCCTTCGCTTATTCCTTCGTCAACAACAGTAGTCGTGAATAGCATCTTAGCTTAGAAACTAAGGTGATAGTTCACGTTGCCTAGAGGAAAAATGGGAAGCAGTTACTCTTTTAAGTGTGTGGATCTTGAAAATTAATGTTGGCAAAAGAAAACCCATCTGTAAACTAGAGTTGAAGTGCTGCATAGACAAAATATTGTGTATATGATGCAGTTTTGAAAGGATCATTCTTCAGCTTCTTGTATCTGTGAGACCTTCCTTTTGGTAAGCCAAGGTTAGTTGATGCTCCTCAGGATAAGGTATACTATAAAGACAACATATGCATCCGTAAAAGCATATACAACGCAAGTAAGAATCACTCCACTCACTTCAGAAGAAAAGAAATCCACCAAAAGATAGCCATTGATCACTATTACCAAGGCAGCAACAAGCCACGAGAGTATTTGCAAGTAGAAAGCAATATTGTCAGATTTCTTTCGTTCTTTCTTTCTTTCATTTGTTTTTTCTCTGGAAGGAATTGAACTTAACAATCATTAATTATCTGCTTTCAAGATGTAGCAACTTATCAAGCATCTTATGAAAGATAACAATAGGGAAAGCCATAATTTTGCGAGTAACAGAGAGAAGAAATTTAGCCCTGACACCTTGATAAAATGTCGACATCTTGCCAGAATAACAAATTCTCTTGATTTTTCCAATTTAAAAACAGAAAAGAAAGAAATAACAGTGCATGACTTAGAAAGGTCAGTTCTAGGCCAAGTCAGAGCTAAAAGTCCAAAGCACATTACCTTCTGCCTTTGGCATTCTTGCTCCTTCTCCTGCTTCACAATGTGGTATTGCTCCTTCTCTTGCATGCTGAATGCAGAAAACAATTACTTCTCGTTTACACAGATGCAGCAGAGAGCTAATTAGTTAATCAGCTGTAGAGTAAACAACACATTTGGCATTAACTCTGTTTCATGATTCCTTGTATTCCTATTTGATCAGTGAACTAATAGTCATTAATATTTAAGGATGGTGGTTACTTCAAAGATTATCTTACAATGTTATGTTTAGTAAACCATAAATGTGTTGCCCAAAAAAAAGATTACATGGCCTACTCTAAATTAGAACCAAAAAAAAAGTAAATGTTAACAGACCTGCTACTTCCTAAGCCTCTATAGAAAGATAACCATTAAAATGCATGTTTTTCCCCCATTTCAAAAGCCAGTACAAGAAGCAAAGAGAAGAATTAAAGAAAGAAAGAAGAGGTGGAAAAATAAGCCTGTCCTATGATTGTTGTACTATATCACATAGCAAATCTTCGTTAACATCATCCCGAACCCAATCACTCTCTTCCAATTCCTGACATTCATAAGGAACACTTCTTGGAAATCTAGAAGCATCTTCTTCAATAGCATTATCCTCTATAGTTGTTAAACCCTCCATGCCAAGATTAAACACATCCCTAGGAGTTGTTTTTATCACAATTTGCCACGGAGGACACAGAGGATCATGCACATAGAAAGCTTGTTGGGCTTGAGACAGTATAACAAATGGCTTATGAATAATGCGCTCCCCGGTATGTGACAACCGTGTGAAATTCACAAGTGTAAATCCATATCCATCTTTCGTCACTCCTTTCTCCCTTGTTGTATCCACCCAATCACAACGAAATAATATCAACTAGGATATTTTAGAATAGTTTAATTCAATTATCTATGTAAGCTCACCAAAGTACTCAACTTCTCCGTCTATAAGATTTGGATCTCGAGAAGAAGCAATGCTTGGTGTTGTCGATGTTACAACCACTCCATAATATTGTGTTCTTTTTCCCTTATTTCCTTCCTTAGTATGAAACTTAATTCCATTGAAATCAAAGTCTTTGAAACTTTTTACAATTGTTGAAGCACCCATAGAAAGCCATCTTATTCGTATAGTAATAGGCAGCAGTGACTGATGTAAATTGAAAGTGAATTTGCTATATCTAGAAGATTTAACTACAAGGAAGTCTTGCAAATCAGGCTAAATGTTTATTTCGTCTAAATGTATATACACAGATATAGGATATTAAGCTTAGTTTTTGGAATCAATTTTGTGTTGGTAGTATTTATGTGATTATGTTTGTAGCAATAATCAACCGTGCATTGCATCATTACTTAATAACTATGCAGGTAGGCCTTGTGATGTCATGAATTTTTCTTTTCAATTTCATAACAATAATTCTCTATCAAATGTTGGCATTTTTAATCTCAATCATACTCTAAAAAATGTAAATGTGGAAGGAAAGCTAGCCAAGAACAACTATTTTGACTCCTAAAATGAGTTTCATAGAAATCACCTCAATCAGTTTGGCGTAATTAGAAATCTTACAAATGTCAAAGTTTTATCAGAGTGGGGAATACTCTTCTTGGTAAGCTTAATATCTCCTTCTCCCCTCTTAACGTTTTCAGTTTTGAAGGGCCTGGAGGACGCAGTGCTAATTTGTTATATAAATTTTGTTTTCTCATTCTGAATTCAATAATGAGTTGTATGTATTCAAGCATGAAGATGAAGAAAATAACATGAACAGCCTCTTATTGATGTCAAGGCATTCTCATTCTTCTTCTTTATCACTAGTTTCATTCATCAACTTTCAAATGTTATTACAACTTAGCACACAATACACAGAATATAACAAGATTGTGCAAGAAGAATTAACTAAGCTGTCAGCAAGCATAAAAAAGCCCGACATTTCCACATAGCCCCACTTTACTACACTTGTATCATAAAGCCCTTTATGTTACATGAAGATTCAAAGTTGGCATGTTCAGACACGATTGCGCAGTTAGTTAATCATAAATCATCAAGTTTTATGATATACTTACAATAAGATGTTCAATTCTCTGCACAATTAATTCGAATTGCTCCACAGAGCTTTTATCAATTCTGTTTGCAGTAGTGATTAGCTATATTCTTAGTTAATCATTACAAAATGTTCTCAATTTTTAGTTGAAAATAGGTGTAATTTCAGGGTACTTTTCATCCAAAAAATCAATTCAGAAATCACTGGAAAAAAAAACCGTGCAAGTGTTAAATTGTGTGTTTTAATTCCGCACTGAATAAAAATCCTAAATCGACCCTTGTACACAAAACCTCCTTCAAGGAAAACTGGATTTATGTGAAACGTGAGGCCCAACGAGCATACAGAGCCTCCATCCTTTATAAAATGAGCTTATGGTAGGATAGAGGGGAATGATTCTTGACGTGGTAATGTAGAAAGACTCTGATCTCTTTCTTTATGTTCAATCCATCTTCAACTTTTTTACTTTTTCTTTTTAGTTTCTAGTACTTGAATCCTTAGCCACATCTTTAAAGTATTTGATTTGGATCTTGTCTTTGCTTCTGAAAATTTCAAACTAAAATCTAACTTATGCAACTATCTTTCACAAATGCATAATATACAACAAAAAATTGAGCTTTGAGCAGAAATTTTACGCTACTCATATGAATTGAGTGATTTGACCCAAATGGGAAGTTTTGAAGTATTTACAGTTATAGTTTCTTTGGGGCCTTTCATCAAACATATGGATGTCTTCAGCGTGAAACATATGTTATGAAAAAGATGAGAAAAACATGTTTTGCTAATGAATACTTAATTGGAATTAATAGAAATAAAATAGGTAATGATTAAAGATTAAGAAATGATGTACCTCTAATGCAGCACGCTTCAATTGTTGTCTAATTTGCTGGGTCAATATAAATTGCAACGAGGGTCTAATTCGAACCCTTTGTCTTTGTAAATAAAAAGTATGTTGCAGTGAGGGTTATACTTTTAGGCAAATCAATCCTTCTGGATGGCTCCAATTGTTGATGATGCTCGATCGAGTAAACTATTTTGTGAGAATAGGCGATGGTAGCGGTTCTAAGCAAGTGCTACTTAATGTGTACCCAACAGGACGCATCATTTTGTGATCCCATGCACACAAGTAGCAGTTGGAAGAAAAAATTGCCACCTATATGACCCTATAATAAAAATATTATATTGGCAGCAGTTATTCATAAAACTGTCACTTTTCTTATAATATAGATTTTACATAGGTGACATTTAGAGATAAAAACTGTCACTTATTAAGAAAATTTTTGTAATGGAAGTTTGACATCTTCCTTCATTTTCTGCGCTCGTTCTAAGTATTCATTTCCCTGTATCATATATGCGGTATCACCGTATTCTCTAGACTACTAGTGGAAATACTTGTAGTAATTGACAAATAATTTCTAAAATTATTACTAACACTATCACCTTTTTATCTGTCAAAATTTAAAATTGTAAGAGAAAATAGAAAATCGTTTCAAATGACTTTATGTAATTGTTAAAAAACCGATGTATATGGTTCAGTAATATTCTCTATTGCAACAATTTTTTATTAATAATAATTAACTGTTTAGAAAATTGTACAATTAAACTGAAATTTTAAATTTGTTGCGAGAAAAAAAAAATCATAAATAAAATTAACAGAGAGTGTCATACACAAGTTGCATGTAAAGCCCTATATTTTTAAAAGTCGCATGATACGCCCCGTGTTATTCAGAAAGTTGCATTGTACCCTTGCCGTCTAATTTTTGGTTCAAATTACCGGAGAGTGTCATACACACACATTTATGCAATAGGGTATCATAGGAAGCCTAAAAATGAGACCCCAAGGGTCGTCCCAGATGGTAACGACTCCCTTTCATTCAAGGGAGATCTTGGGTTCAAGTCACTGTGAGAGTGAATGGATGTAAAGCGGAAAGACTGGAGTGTTTGCCATAGGGGAATCATACATTGACTTACCTGGTGCATGTCTTGGGTCAGACCGTTGCACCCTGAGGGTTTTAGTTCAAACTCAGCTGTTAGGCCAGGTCAGGGGATGCTGGCGTACCCCCATCTTCGGGTGGTAGTTAATCTAGTCTATGTCTTGTGAATTGGTTGAGTGGGGGCGTTTCCAACGATTTTAAAAAAAAAGGAAGCCTAAAAATGCATTTGAGTGGATTAAAATACTCTTATTTTATGTCTTGTTTTCCTTTCTTTTATTTATCTTTTTTTTTTCTTTTGTCACACTTCTTCTTCCTCACCATTAGCACATGCCACCACCACCACATCTCTCCACCATAAATCATTAATCGAAAACTCATCATAATAGCATTTTGAGAATCTTTGTAGCCTATAAATCATGTTGATATAAGAATTTAACCTGAATCTATACATTTCAAAGAAGGTTAATGGGTTTCAAATAAAACCATATTTATAAAATTTGAAGATCTGAAAATGTTTATTATTTGTTATTAAATAGTTAATTTTCTTGTTGGTGGATTCCCCAAGGCAGATGGTTGGTGTAGGTGTAGGTGGTTGGTAGAGGTGGATGGAGGTGGTGGCGATTTTGTGCTACAAAGTGTTTCATATTATCTTCGTGCACCAAAAAAATCAAATAAGGCTGTTATCACAACGGTTGTATGGTTGGTTTTTAAACCAAATGATGTAGATCCAAATCCCTTTCAAGCTAGGCAATTCTTTGAGTTTCATCAATGACATGTGTCATGTGTCATTTTCTCATTGGTTAAAGTGAAACGACGTCGTTTTTGTCGTTTTCAACCTGTAGATTTTAGGGACATGAAAAAAACTTTGAAAAATCATATCTTTTTTTTTTTTTATCAAATCGTATGAAACTTAAATTATTAGATTCATAATTTTTTTTATAGAATGAGCAGAAACAAAAATTATAAGAAATTTTTTTTATCAAAATTTCGTTAATTTGGTCTATAATAATAAAGAGAGAACACGTGATTAAAAAAATACAAAAAAAGAAGATAAAAATACGGAATTTTTACAATTTTCCTCTAATTGAAGAACAAAAAAATTTAATTGTAATATATATATATATATATATATATATATATATATATATATATATATATATATATATATGTATGAAATTTGAGCTTGTGTTATTTCTCACTCTAGGTTAGTGTTTCTCTCTCTAAAGTTGGTATGAAATTCGAAATGGTAAAAGTGGTGTTCAGTGAAATTAGTTTTAAATGGGGGTAATTTTGTCTTTTACGACCTTAAGCTGACGGAGATAAATTGAAATTCAAATTGCGGCAAGTATGCAATATTCAAAATAACATAAGGAGTATTGTGAAACCTTTGAAAACACAAGACTTTAAATATAATTTCAGTAAAATACAAGGAGATATCATGCGTTTAATTTGTTCAATAAAATTCTAATCGTTACAATTAAAACAAATGCGTTGGTTTCTATGATGGCAGAGTGCCGCAAAGGAGTTAAAGTGCTCTTGTTACCACATATGGACTACTCAAGGACTGGATAAAGTCATAACTCCAGATGCTGGCTTCGTAGTTTCCTGACCGCTGATCAACCATTTTGACTCAAACGAAAGGTGAACTGCCAGACGCTGTAAAACTGTCAAAGTTCTATTCTTGGTTGATGTAGTGAAAGCTATTGAGTAATATAACTCTATGTATTGAGCTTCTGAATTCATAGATGCATGGGCTGATGGGCATATATTGAAATGTGAATAATCAAGAGTAAAATGTCAAAGCATAAAGATCAATGGTGTTTGCAACGAAATTACCAAACAAAGTTATACATACCTTCAATTGTTGTCACGCAATACATTTATACAATTGACAAAGCACGTATTTATATTGCATTGAGGTATGGCGGATTACTTAATACTCCATGGTGCCAAGTGGCTGCATGGATCAAATTGCTTGCATTAATTGATGAGTAATGTTATATATTACCCATTTTCTCATCACTCTTCTATCACTTCCTACGTGGAATCGTACATGGTATGCTAATTAGACTATGTTTATTACTCTTTCTTCTCTTCAATTCCTTTTTCCTCTCTCTTAATTAATATTTACTCATAATACTTTTCTTTATTTATTTAACCATATTAGACCCCTTGACCTCCCCTCCCCCCACCCTCCAAAAAAAATTATATCAGATCCAAATATTAGAAAAATAACAATAAATCAATCGACCAAAAGGGAACTAGTTTTAAGTAATTTTTTTTTCTTTTTTGTTGTGCATCGTTCTCATCGAAAATATAAGGTAGTAATCAAATTTATTTGTTGGTACAATTAATGTTTTTCTATATTCTAATTGCCAAGTAAACAGTTCTTGAATCTCATGAAAATTGAAAAGTCTCAAAAAATGAAACAAAGGTTGTTTGTTGGCCAGCTGAGAACAAAAAAGAAAAAGAAAAAACAACTAGCTTAAAGTACTCTTCGGTTTTTGCACTCACTTTTCAGTAAGAAAAAAAAAAACAATTAGCTGAAACCATATTGACTGAAAGATGTAAAAATTAGTATTAATTATTCAATGAAAATGACACATAGCAAGAAAGGAAAAAAAATTACTTAAGACTAGTTCTCCTCTTTTAGCCAATTGATTTATTGTTGTTTCCTCAAGATTTGGGTCTAATACATTTTTTTTTTTTGGTCAAGGGGTTTGATACGGTTAAATATAGAAAGAAAAGTATTTTGAGTAAATATTAATTAAGAGAGAGAAAAAAGGAAATTAATCAGAAGAAAGAGAAATAGAAATAGTTTAGTAGACATTTTAGGTAAAATTTTATATAAGAGGTGATAAAATGATGATTGAACAAGATGTGATATATAACTTTACTCTTGTTATGATAAAAAGGCCAAGGTCGACTACTCAAAGTTCTGCCAAGTGGTTGCCCGGGTCAACTTGATTTAGTAGTAGATCTATCAGTGGGCTAACAATACTACAATCTCTACTAGTCTAGAAGAACATTAAAAAATTTATGTATTTCTCAAAAAAAAAAAAAAATATCTATATATTTTTATTTAAAAAATTTAATTAGTCTTAGAGAAAAAATATATATTCATATAGTTAAAAAATAATGTATTTAAACTCTTATTGAAAAAAATTCTTTAATCCGTCCCTAACTTGATTCTAGTGTCATTACGCTACAACTTTTGCTAGGTGGAAATCAATTAGTTGATCATTTCGGCAGTTAGGTGCGAAGTAGTAAAAGCTCATTTTGGTAAGAGAAGGAAAATGATTGTAATGTTGATGGATGGTGACGAGGGGGACCCCGAGCTGAGGTGAGTTACCCATACTGAGTTGAGGCGGGCTAATCCAAGCCAAGCCCAGCATATTCAACTAATGCCCAACTTGGATGCTGATCCGACCTTACCCCGACCCAGGAAAACCCTGACCTAAGTGTCAACTGTTCTGATGGGACATAAAACCTTGATGGGACATAAAGCTGCACCGCATTAAATGTTTTCAGGTCCAAATTTAGTATAAATAGAGCTCTACCCCTTCATTTCAGAGGTAACTCATCATTATTGCACTCAACTACCTTGTCAGCTCGGATATACTAATCATTTGCACGCCTGAGGGGAAAATTCAGGTCATTACCCAACCTTTTCCTTCCATTTCCTTGTACTGGTTAAGTGGCCGACCTGAAAGTTCAACTCGAAGGTCAACCTGAAAGTTCAACTCGGAGGCCAACCTGAGAGTTTAACTCGGAGGCCAATCTGAAAGTTCAGTTTGGCAAGCGTAGCCGTCTGACCTCAACTGTGAGATTCCTGACCTCGACAGTTTGGCGTCGTCTGTGGAAAACGAGTTCTTTTTATCACTCTTCTCACCACTCATTGAGAAACCATCATGGTACAAACTAGAAGCCATAGTGCACTGGTAGAGGACTCATTCAACCCGAACAAGGACCTCGAAACCACGCAGATGCCCAGTCAAGACCCAACCCAAGCCAACATTGAAACGAGCCAACGTATACACTTAGCCTCAGAAACCAACCCTCTACAGATGGAGACCTCAACTCCAGCCTGTCACCAGAAATGAGGATGATGCTCGGAATGTTCAAAGAGCTAAAGGAGCAGGTAGCCCGGTTAGCTGCGGACCCCCCGGTCCCCCCATCAGCTACGCCGCGGCTTGCACATCCACAGTTTCGTATTCCAGCCCCAGGACGAACCCGAGCACAAGGCAGAGAGGGCTCCCCGGAGCTGGAGCTAAGACCCGCGGAGGCGAGAGGCAAGAGGGTGACCCATGCCGACCCCGAGCAGGCTAAGACCGCGGCTGCCATAGCTAAGGTCATTAACCAGCTCGGAGAAAGCCCACTCTCACCCGAGGTACTGACGATGCCATTGTCTACCGGCAATCAGATGCCCAACCTGGTGGTCTATAATGGGGATAAAGACCCAGCCAGCCACTTGTTCAACTTTGATCACCATATGACTTTGCATGATATGACCGACCTCATGAAGATGAAGACATTCCCGATCACCCTGGTTGGTAATACCTTGGACTGGTTCCAAAAACTTTGTCCCGACTCTATTGCAAGTTTTCATTAGTTGGCTGAGGCTTTCATGTCCTGCTTCGTTAGAAGCTGACGTGCAACCCGTCACACTTCGTCATTGATGTCGGTAAAGCAACATAAAGGAGAAAGTTTGAGGGTTTACACCGCTCGATTCAATGAAGAGTCCTTCAAAATACCCAACCTGGAGGACTCCATGGCGTTAATGGCTTACCAAAGTGGGCTCAGGTCGGGCCCCCTAACATCCTTCTTGGCCATCGACCCCGTGGATACCGTAGCCGAGCTGATGGTACGGACAGAAGGGTACATACACTCGGAAGAAATCCATCAGGTAAAAAGGGATGATGACAAGGAGAAGGAAGCCGGCAAGAAGGGAGAGACCTCCCGAGCCCAACCTGGGAGTAAGGCCCAAACTGACTGAGGCAAGCAGCCTCAGCAGCCTAAGCAGAATCCCTGATCCACTATGTTCACTCCCCTCAACACCTCAAAGGAGCAGATCTTAATGGAGATCCAACACCAGAACCACCTGCCTCCAGCACCGAGAATGAAAGGCCGACCGGAGAAGTACAATAGGACCAAGTATTGCCGCTACCATATGGATTACGGTCATACCACCGAGGAGTGCAAAGACTTGAAACAGGAGATCAAAGCACTGATAGCCCGAGGTCACCTCTAGAGGTACGTAGATCAACAACCGACCTGGAGTCAAGATCAGAGAGACAGGGAGAGAAGTCCACCCAAGCGCCAGGTCAGAGTCGGACGTCTAGTTGTGATCGAGACCATCGCAGGGAGATTGGCATTGAATGGGGAGACCTCGGCTGGCAAGAAGGGTTATGTTCGAGCTAGAAGAGAGTATGGGCCGGCCCGGGGTCCGGTCCCGGGGATGAAGGAGCTCATTTTCTCTTCAGAAGACTTGGAGGGTATGATATTGCCCCATGACAACCCACTGGTGATCAGTGCTGAAATAGCCAACTTTACCGTGAAGAGGCTGATGGTGGACATCGGGAGCTCGGCAGAAGTCCTATTCTTGAAGGCATTTGAGCAAATGGGGTTGGACAGGAGCCGGCTCAGACTGTTGAGGGGCACCTTGGCTGGATTCACTGGGTATGCCCACCGAGCTGAGGGGGTCATCAACCTCCCATTGAAGCTGGAAGACGGAGATAAACGAGCTCCAATGCAGGCCAACTTCATTGTAATGGATTACAACTCCACTTACAATGGGATCTTGGGTCGGGTGGCATTCAATCATTTCAGGGTCGCTCCTTCAACTTACCACCAGGCCCTGAAATTCCCGACCCCAGCCGGCACGACCACCATCCGCGGAGCCCAACTCTCATCTCGGGAATGTTATGAAAACTCTTTCTGTCCCAAATACCAGGTTGGCTGGGGACCAGATTTACCCGAGGAAAAGAGGGATGCTAAGAGAAGAAGCCCGGCTGAAGACCTTCAGGAGGTGAAACTCTTTGATGAAACAAAGAAAGCAAAAGTTGGAAGCGAACTCTTTGACAACCTCAAGAAAGGTATAAGCCAATTCCTCCTGAAAAATGAACACATATTTGCATGGTCTACCTCTGACATGACAGGTATTGACCCGACTATGATTGAGTATCACCTGAATGCCAACCCAAATCACTATCCGGTAAAGCAGAAGTGCAGGCACTTCTATTATGACAAGCAACAGATCATAGCAAAAGAGGTGGACAAGATAGTAGACGCCGGCCACATAAAGAAAATCCAATACCCAACCTGGTTATCCAACGTGGTACTAGTAACCAAGTCTTCAGGTGGATGAAGACTATGTATTGACTTCACTAACCTCAATAATGCCTGCCCTAAGGATTACTTTCCCCTGCCTCGGATTGATCAGATAGTGGATGCCACCTCTGGGTTTGAGTTACTCTCTTTCATGGATGCCTTCAAAGGCTACAACCAAATTAAGATGGCTCCCGGAGACAAAGAAAAAACTGCATTCACCACCGATAAAGGTCTCTACTACTATAAGGTCATGCCTTTTGGCCTCAAGAATCCTAGTGCTATCTACACTCTGATGGTGAACAAGGTTTTCAAAAATTAGATTGGCCGAAACATGGAGATGTGCGTCACATCCCAAACAAATAGTTGTATAAACCTTAAATTTGTGCTACTATATAATTAAAAATAATAATAAAATAGAACAAAGTCAAAAGGAAAAGAAATCTGGAGCTCAAAAAAGAGAGTGATTTTATTCCCAAAAGGACCACAAATCACTGAAAAGTTGTTGCCACGATATGGTCCAAAAGAACCCCACAAAAAGAAAAGATGAAAAGAGAGACGGAATCGTTAATTTCTGGCTGTAATTAGCCAGTTGACTACAAAAAGTAGCACCCAAAAGCACAAAAATGGCACATAAAAGTTGAGCTCCATAACCAATCAAAGCAACACTCAACACAACAAAAAGCACTCCTTCATAGAATTCAGCAACAGGTAATTGTTGGTCCTTTGCTGCTTCATGTTTTACCAAGTGGAATTACTCTTATCAACAGTCAAAGGCCTGAAATTTTCATTAATCTTCCTCTGATCATCTTTAAATATGCCACACATATATTCATATATTTGAAGACCATGTTGTTATCTAAATATACATTTAAATTTAATTTCTGGGTATAGAGGGAAGAAAAGGAAAAATGTTGTAAATATTGAAACTTGGCTAGAAATTCAAGTGCTTATGTGTGTTCATACGTGTATGTGTGGTTCTAGGCTTGTTGGGTTATTTGTTTGCAGCTAAATAAAAGATTGGACCTTTTTATAATTGCTGTTTTGTTTAGTGTAAATTGAGCTGATTAGCGAATGTTTGATCATAAATGTTTGTGAAAGTTAACACTTTTGTTTCGGTTAATTAAGTAATTACACTTCCAGATGAGAACTTTCACGTGTTAAAGAAAAGACTGATCATGGCTGGCTTTTTGATACTACATGTGTGATCATTTCGAATTAGAGTCCGCGTGGCTCATTGTGTTGTTATTGAAGAATGGTATCTACTTTGATATTCGAATGCCCATACTGAGATTGGTTTATTTATTAAGTGTTCGTTGTGAGAATCTTACTAGGATGTTGACATAATTTACGCCCTGTTTTACCCATAAATAGATGAAAAAGTTTCTATAGGTTTCTATCAAGGCAAAAGCTTTACTTGTGTGATTTTACAATATATGTCGTTCAGGTTCGTGTTCTACTTGTCCTCCTGTTGGACCAAAAGTCCCATTTATTCTGATGCTTTCTGCTTGTAGATAACTTACGTTTAGTGAAGCGAACTGATAAGGGAGGAACTTATACTTTTACAAGAATTTGAAAGTAGCCTACTTCACAGATTTTAGTACTGAGTAAATTAATCTATTAAGTTTTTGCTTAAGTTGTCTGATTTATACTGTAGCTACTTGGATTGTTTATTTCAATGTATGTGGATAATTGGGAGTTTATTAGTCTTTAGTTAATTCCTTTTTTGTGTTACTGAATAATGTGATTCTATTGTAAAATCTTCTTACAAAGTAAGAAACATTTTGGCTGATTCTAATATGAATTTCTGCAGGCTGTGCAATGACTCGAGAAGATCCAGCTACATTTTCTATCGGAGTTGTTTTGATCTCTTTGTTAAGGAACATATTGTAGATACACAATGGATTCTCAAAGCAAAGGTAAAACATGGGATGGAAGTATATACCAGAAGTTTGAGGCTATATGCTTGGAGGTCGATGATTTTGTAAGCAAGGTATTGATTTCTTTTACAGTTTCGCTTCTCAAAATGCTTGCTGGACTAAAAGTTAAGCCTTGTTGTACTGCTCTAAATTATAATAATGATATGGATCATTAAAATAAGTATTATCTCTACTTCAAGTTTACAGTTTGTATTCTAGAGGTGCGGTCTTAAGGGCTTTCCTTTGCAGGACACTGTTAAATTTGTTGGGAATCAAGTGCAAACTGTTGGTGTGGGTGTCAAAAAGTTTTGTTCTGATGTGGTGCAAGATTTGCTTCCTCCGGTGGATCCTGTAAAATGCAATTCCCATTTGATGACCGAGAAAAAAAATGACAAGATTGGAACCTATATTAGGTCAATAACAGGCATCAAGCAGAAGTCTTTATGTGCCACTGATGAAGAATCAGCTAGGGAGCAAAATGTAGCTGATCTTTCAGAAAACTGTATATCATCCGGACCAGGAAAGGCAGTTCCTCCTTCCACTGGGTGCGAATCCTTCTGAAGAAGCAGAAACTGACATAGCTTTGCAATGCAATGAAAATTCAGAAATTGGCATTGAGAAGAATGTTGCATGGGAGGAACAACCAGTTGCTCAGACTATAAGTTCTTCGGAAGATAGAAGTTTTTCTGAGTCATCACTAAATTCAACTAACTATTCTCATATAGATTCCATTCCGCTTGAGGTTTCATCACCAACTTCAGTTCATGATTCAGGGTTCAGTTCCCCTCAAGAAGATAGGACAATACGTAGTAGCTCATCAGATGAAACTGAGTCATCTGGACTTCTCTTCTTAAACATCTCTTGTGAAAACGAAGTAACAGGGTCAAATATTACTTCATCCGGTGATACCATATTCACAGAACGTGCTAATCTGTCAGAATCTTCCCATGCAAATTTGACGCAAAATGCAGAGAATATCTGCTGCAATTACCCTGATACTGTTGCGCGTGATTCCAATATTTCCAGTTTCTCATACTCTGGATCTCTACCTACTTTAGCCAGTGAGAACGAAGATGACATGCTTTCTACTATGTCCAGCAGTTTATTTTCATCAGTATCAAATGGTAGGTTCTCATGCTTCCTGGCTTCTCCTGATTGCTGACAATTAACCTTTTCCTTTAGCTCCTCCCTCCCCAACCTCCCCTCTCTTCTTTCCTTCTCCCTTGTGGTTCTAAGTAACCTCTACTTTATCTGATGTAGATGCCCAAAGAAATCATGGGTCATTGTTTGTAGTTGGATCAAACGAATCTATGTACAAACAATGCAGTGAGAGTACACAGTTGAAGACCGTGATATCTTCTTCAGAAATTGGTATGTCATGCAAATTCTGCTTATTCTTTTGCTTTTTGGACTGTGTTCAAGAATTCTATGACTTCTGCAGCAGTTAGGTGATGCTCATGATGAGTTCATCTTTATCATCTTTGCTTATAAATATTTTGTTGTTATTATATTCCCACAATCTTTTTTTTGGGTAATTTAGAGATAATGAAACATAATCTTTTCTTATATGTATAACCAAACTGAACCGAACCAAACCAAACCAAGCATAATTCTACTTGGTGGGGTCGGTTATAGATATGCCAACGCCACTCATTCTTGTGAGATTCATCTCCTCTTTTAGTTCCATACATGCAAGATTTTATTTGAATTTCTCCATCCAACTCATCTTTAAGTCTTCCTCTATGCCTTTTACAGTGTACAACCTTCATACCTTCACATCTTCTAACAGGTGCCTCCACAGGTTGTAACATGTATGTTGATTAAAATTTCTCTAGTGGTCATTCATTGTAGTACTTAGTTTTACACTTCTATTGTCAGCCTCCTAGTCTTGATTTTCATTTTAGATGGTTTGCTGTGTTATAGGAATAAAAGTTTGCAAAATTAGTGCTAGTTCTTCAATTGTTAATGTTCAGAAGTTTTACTCCTTTATTCTCCAAAAGCAAAAGATAAAATAGTTCCATGGGTTACATCTTTAAAATCTCTTTAATGATTTAGTTTCTCATTGATCATATGATCAATTGCCGAGTAATTTAGAAGAAGGTTTAGCATTCATGTTATATGGTGAATGAAAGGAATTTTAGCTTTTGATAAATAGATGTGCAACATTGTAATAATTCTCCTTGTTTAGATAGGTATCATAATAAACATAAAGAATATTTACAGAGAAGATGTTTACGATAACTTTGGGATCTATCTATTTATCAAAAAAGAACTTTGGGATCTATCTTGCTTCTGTAATCAACCTACTTGATAACAATTTTATGTTGGCATGAGTTTGATACTCTAGTTATTGATCTTACTATAATCATGATAATCACGTCTCACACAACAACAATTTTACTGAATATTTGGCATCAAATTAATGTGCTCATTATGCTCTTGCTATAGCCTTGGCAATCAGATCTCATGCAATTATAAGTGCCTCGAAGAAGTTTCCGGGGGCAATATTTTTAACAACTTTAGTTTCTACCAGCACTGTTTTCTTGTCTTTAGGTTCGGCTGCAAATTTTTAATCTTTCGAATGCCTGGTGGTAAAATTGCCAAAATGCCTTTTACCATTATTTTGAAGAGCGAAAGTCTGTTCTGCTCATTTTACTTGTTTTGTACTGATCGCTGAATGCTTTCAGGAAGAAGGGATGAATCCAATGAAAATTTGCCTGACCCCAGCATGGAAACAATTGATCTATCTGAGACAAAGCTTAATGAAAGTTGTGGCGTTGTGGATAATAGATTACTCTTTGCTCTCTCCAGTGGAGCGAAAAGATTCAAGTCATACAAGGTACTGTTTCTTTCTTGTCCTTCAATACTCTCTGCACAACCCCCTGGCCTGCCCCCTTTCAATGTTTGTTCGTGCCCCCTATCTCTTTGCTTGGAAAAGTATTAAATATAAGACGGAAAATTTCATGCTGTGTAAGTATGAAGAGTAGAATGTTCTTTTCTTTTGTAGATTGTTGGGACAATAAAACTCCTAGTTATTTTCACATAGTATGACTTGTGTACTTGTGCTATTGTTGGTATGCATCTCAAATTTTCTTCAAAATCTACTTTTGGTTTTAGTCTTTTGTAATTAGTAAATTTCTCAGTATGGGGTCACCATGTGGCTTCTTAAACAATAATATTTTCCAAGATTGAGATTCGCTGAGTTTATATCTTCTCGTCCTTTGAACACCGCAGTAGAAAATATTGGAGGAAGCTTTTGCTTCAAGAAAAAGATTAATCAAGGAGTATGAGCAGTTGGCAATTTGGTATGGAGATATTGACGCAGAAGCCAGCCAGCATTTCGAAAGTCCTTCCTCTCCTCCCGCCACATCCATTCATCTGCTGAAACCACCAAAACACGAGACATGGGAATCCGATTGGGAGTTTTTGTAGATATTAATGCTTTCCATTGGTGATTGTTAGCCTCCTCCTGTGCAAATAAGTGGTAGAGAAGGTGAAAGGCTGTTATATGTCGTTAAATCAGGTAAAAAGTCCATATATGAATAAATAGCATTGTGTTAAGTCAAAGTTATAGCTAAGGTGATTTTTTATTTATGAGATGAAGTGATATTTTTCATGCATAAAGTCAAAAAGGACATGTTTGGCAAGAGTCGTTTTTCTTGTATTGGATATAGCAGAGTCATTCATGAGCTATTTCGACCAAAGATTATATATACTTGCTTCTTTTCTCTTGGCCAGAACTATTCTTCTAATTGCAATGATGTATGGGATTGATCTTACGAACGATCATTACATTAGAGCCACCATACCTCTCTCACATAGTCTTGGTCGTCCGGACGAACGAGACATTTGTAAGTTTTTTTCAATGTATGAGGTCAGGTAAAATTATGTGGCACTTGTCAGGTGGAGTGCGTTGCCCTTGACCCAAGTCTAATGGCAATGGGATCCCGGGAAAGAATAGAAAATGGAGGCGGGAGAAATTTTGAAAGATAAGAGAAGTAATTAGAGATAATATGAAGAAAGTTTGAAAATGAGTGTGATTTATTAATGAGGGAAGTGAATCATTCCCCTTTTCTCAGAAGTATATTCTCTCCAAAAAATAGAAAACAGAAAGAAACTTAACAAGATTCTGTCACAACTTGCAAGTTCCATCACTTATGAAAGTTCTCAAACTATGTGATTGCACAATGGGAAGAACACAGCATGGTGTTGGAAGTGTGACTTTTTCTTTTATACATGACCTAGTTATGAAGGAAAAATTGTTCTAACACTTGACGGAATCACTCTCATAGCCAATGGTTGTTGAATAGTGATCGGCGTCAGGATGTGTCAAATAATTTCCTGTCACGAAGAAGACCTTTTGCTCGTCAGGATTGTCGCTAGATACTGTCAAATTTTACATATGCAGTAGTCATATTAAGTTCTTCAATGTTGTAAGATCAAGGATCAAAGTAAATGTATATTAAATTCTTGAATGTTGTCAATTCATATATTCAAAGCAAAGTATATGCATATTAAATTCTTCAAGGTTGTGAGATCAACGGTCAAAGTTTTAAGTTTATGCTTATTAAATTTTTGAATGCTGTGAGATCACATCTTCAAAGGGTCATAAAGTATATCATTAGACCAAGTCTTGGAGAGAAGTTGTCAACTAGACAATGAAGAATTACTCAAGTTGTATTTATGCAAGTTCTCTAGCCTCTCTAATACCAAAATAGCCACTCTTACCCCACGGTTTACTATATTTAGCTTATAGATCTCAAATTCCAAAATATCCTCTCTTCTCTTGAACGGGTACTAGCAACCTGCAAGTTAGAAGACAAATAGAGCAATGTGAATTTACACAAGTCTAGTACCGACCAAAATGCTTAGACTTTAAAGAGGCTAATATGAGTAAAAAGTAAGACAATATGAACAGTAAAAGTTAAATCTTCAAATTAATTAGACTTTTGGTAGGGTCGTCGGAGATCGGAGTTTTGTGTATGGTAAATATTGAATACCTTGGATAAAATTCATAACAAGCCTTTTATTGCAATCTCATGATCATGAAAAATGAGCCTCAACAAATTTTCTGAAAAAAATTGTTAGCGAATATTAGAAAATTGTTATACCATCTTGATGAAAATGATTTGAGTCAAATCATGTAAGTCCAGTCTACTTGACAGGTGTAGACCAACGTTGTGCTAATTATTGAAGGTCCAGCTCGAATCTATCAATGTCACAGACTAATTTTGTGAGTTGTATGGCCCGTGCCTTGATAGTATGAGCTAAGGCCATATTAACACTTAGGAGATTAGGATCAATTGGCTTGAATCGAAGCTACATTTTGTCCATTACAATAGAAAAATAATCTCTATGCTTTTTAATTTTTTTATCATTGTGTTCAAACTGTAATTCTATACTTATTTTTGAGCTTATTATTACATTACTATTGTTCTTTACTATCTTTCCAAATTTTTATAAGGGGTAAATTACGCCACTAGCTACTAAACTTGTCTAAACTTGAAAATTGCCCACTATTTTTTTTTTAAATTCTAAATCATCCAGTAAACTAATTTATTGTTCCACTTTACTTCATGAATTTTTGCAATTATTTAATGGATTTCTTACCATGTGCCTCACTCTTATATGGGCCAAAAAGTCGTTTTTCACTCTATTGCAGAGGCGCCAAGATTTCCCACCCATTCTTTTATGTTTATGCAAATAGAAATATTAAAGTGACAGGTTATAGAATTAATTAAGGTCAGTGTGATAGTTTACACACTATCTATTATCAATTTGCTTTTCACATCGCATGTGGGTCTAGATTTAGAGCAACTCTAAAAGTTTTTTTTTTTTTTAACTCCTTCTTTCAAATAGGGACTCGAAATGCACTTTGCTATCTCCAACAAGTTCTTTATCTCACCCTCTATTTTAGCTAGCTTCCAATTCTTTTATTCTCACTCCTTACATTTGTAAAGAAAAAACAACTCCCAATCCTACTCCTTATTGTTTATTTTTCATCATTTTCCTTCTTTTTTATATCATAGTTTTTATGTTTTAGTTTTACAAAATTCAAAATTATGATTTTATTCAAATTTATTTCTATCTTTACTTTATCACTAGGTTTTGAATAAAAGGTGATTTTTATATAGACATCAATAACATATGATTAATTCTATAATATTATTTTTTAGTTTATGTTTTAAATTGCAATAAAGGCACAATATGATAATTTTGATTTTATTCAAATTATTTATTTTTTAACTTTATGCAATAGGGTTTTATAAAAAAATATTTTTTATGCAAAAATGTTAATAATAGATGAACGAAACTATAATATCATTTTTGTATTCTGATATTTTTCTTCGCTTCAAAATGGATTAGCAAGACGACATAAAAAAAATGATCCCTTAGAATATAGCTATTAGAATGAATATGGATAGACGACAGAAAGAAAAATGTGAGAATGAAAAATAATACATAATAAGGTAATAAAATTAAATTAATGCATTAAGTACTTAATGAAGAGTATTGTTGGAGTTAAATTCAAAATCAAGAGCTCCTTAAAATAGGAAATACTAGTTTCACTCCCTATGATAGAAAAAACATAGGGAGTGCTAGTGACCATATAGTTCAATTTAGGTAGCAAATGGATATGGTAAACAAAGAATGCTTTATTACTACTTTGGTGGTTGTTGTTGAATAATCCTTTTACTTTTTCTGCATTTGCATCTATGTTCGATCTAGTACCTTATCCACGAGCTGTTTGACTTATCGTTGGATTACTTAGGTTAACTCTAACAACTTCTTTATTTTTTCTTACATGTAGAGATTTTGGATAAATTCTCTATATCTAGAGATTCATTATTTAAGTTTCACTCTAACAGCTTCCCTATATTTAATCAATCTCTTATTTCAGGGGATCCCTATTTTAGTTTCACTCCAACAGCTTCCCTACATTTAATTAATATCTTTTTTTGTGTTAGATGAGTTTAGGGAATGAGTAGGGAATTGTTTCAGCATGGAGATACTGAATATTGGCTGTAAGAATTTCCTACAAAATAGAGAAGCTGATGGAGATCAAAATCTCTAATAACTTCCCTACATATAGAGATTTTATCCTTTTAAGACACATGTTGGAGTCAACCTTATAAAGCTTCTAGAGTCAATAGTTCCTTAACGTGTTATGCATTATGTATAGTTCTAAATTTTGCTGATTTCTCGAAACAAAAGATGCATGTAGCCATGTCAAAATAACTGAGAAGGCTTTATTGAGTTGAGTTGGTAAAACTATCTATGAGGTGGCGGATAAGATGAAAAACATTGATGGTGGCAGTGGATGATTGCCGGGGGTTGTGTGCAGTGGTGGTAGTGTTACCCCATGTTTGGACTGATGAAAGTAAGTAAAGTAGAGAAAGAAACATAAAGGAAAGGAAAGAAATTTTCTTATTTGGATTGCAAAAATAATAATAATAATAATAAAGAAATGAAAATGAAATAATTTTATAATTTTTTATTTGGAATAGAGAAGAAAATGAAATGAAAGAAAATGTTAGTGCTAATTGAAAAACTATTTAAATACCTGTAGATGCCAAAAATAGTCTTAACCCAAAATAGTCCAAATGAGGAAAAACCCATGGATAATTAGTAAAGAAGTTGAGGCCAAAGCCAAAAGAGATCAACCCACTGTGTTTTCCCTCAAAAAGGGAAAAAGTGGGAAGCATGACGTGTTAAAGGAAAGCTGATATCAGTACCTCAGGACCTTACTCCTTGCAAAGGCGATGGCGTCAACAACGTTTGTGTGTAGAGATGACATATTGGGCACAGGGATTAAAACAAATTCATCATAGCAGTGGCCACTTGCAAGCTGTCAACCTTTCCCACCAAGAAAAGATCCAACAAACGTGAGTGGGTCTAAGGGAATTGAAGGGATACGTAGGCATCAAGCGAATGAGTACAGTGGGACCCAAAGGCAACTGCAGCTAATACTCTGATGTAGGTGCTATTAGGAGAAACACATAAGGAAACGTAAGATTAGCAGCTAAGCGCTACTCTCAGCCAATGAGGGAGGAGAACGCGACATCCACTTGTTGACTAAGACATCAAGCTTCCAAAGCTCTACCAATCAGAAGAGTATAGTAGCATCCACGTGGAGCGATGCGACTCAGAGGCCACAAGGATTTCTAACGGTTTTGGTCATGAGGCCCAACGTGCAACGTTTATAAGTCACATACAAAGGCAATTACATAGTAAGATAGATATATATAGAGTTAAACACTAGGTCCAACAAGAAAACATACAGACAAAGGATACACACCAGCCTTAATTAGGAGGATTCCTCAGGCTAGGCACTCTCGTTGCAAGCCTATTAGAGCAGTCATTAAGGACTTTGGACTAGCGATATGCCAAACATCTCATCCCAGTGAGAGATCAGTAGCCCAATAACATAAATGCGCTAGGGCCCTGCTTATAGAAAATCTTAAAAAGGTTTGGGGCAATAGTGGGTCTTTCTCGGAGGGCCCGATCTAATCGTGAATGTAGATTCATGAGGGATCTATAGTATCCTTTTAATATCCATTGCTATGGAGATAAGAAAAAAAAGTTAGGGGCATGAAAGACTTTTCGCAACATAACCTTTCATTTCCCTCCATACCCCAAATTGGGAGGGTTAAAGATCTCTACATAACCCTTCCTTTCTTCTAAAATGCAATCCAAATAAGGATAGAGATTCCGTAATTCATTTTCCTTCCTTTCATTTTCTATAAATATAGAATCCAAACAAGGTATTAAGGTCGAAGAAAGGGTAACAGGGGAGATTAGTGCCAATGACTTGGCTGGCTAGGCACCCTAGTGGTAGCTTTGATTTTGTATATAATAGTTATGTATGTATCTAAAATCATTTAACATATCTAATTCAGGGGTGGAGGCAGAAATTTTTGTTAGTGGAGTTAAAATCTATAATTTTTGAACTATACGAGTATATTTTTTTTTTCAGTGGAATTAATTAATTTTTTTAACTAATATATATATATATATCTAAATTTTGTTTCAAAAAATAAATATAAATTTTAATATTTTTATAGGTCAATGGGGGTTGCGTCCCTTAGATGCCTCCGCCTCTGGATCTGAATCTTCACTACATGTAAAACAAATGAGTCCGAAGTCAAGCTTGAGGAAATATATTAAAGTAAAGTTAGTCTCTTAAATTATCTGACAGTATGTACGAGCTGCATTAACATCCATCGCCTAGCATTAGTTTCCGCACACCATGCTGGAAAAGTATCTCTCTGCATGGTAGATGTTCATATTCATTTCGTGGAATTGACTTAGCGGAGACCTTATCTATAAGCAACTTGAATGCAAATACAACAAAGCAACCTAAATGATTCACGTCACCTCTGAAGTGTAATATATATCCCATGCCACCCTTCAATTTCTTTACGTCGAGAAACAAACTTATCCAGCAATTAAATAACAAATAACAACCGTCTTATTTAAAAATTTAAGTTGTTAGAGAATAATTTATTATATTTATTAATATATTCGATGGCCATGAAATACATTTTCCGGCTAATCTGGTTTGTGTGGCTGATAGAGCCATTATTTGTAGCCAGGGCCGTCTCAAACAATTTGGGGACCTTGGGTGATCATCTAAATAAGGACCTTAATAATTAAGTTTTTTTCTCATAAAAAAAAACTCTAAATTTTCTACTAAAATAATCACTACAAATAAAATGACATTTCTTCAATGTTCTTTCTCTTTATTAAGTCTATTGCATATAAGAACAATTAATAAAAAAAATGAATATAAGTAAAAGAATTAATTATTTTAAGTTAAAATATATATAAATATGTAAACAATATCAAAATTTATCACATAAAAAAACAAAAAAAAAAGAGTTGAATGTATACCTCTATGCTTTCTTTCTTGGGACAGCCCTGCTTTCTTATATTATATGCAAAATTAATATCACAATAAACAAAAATCGTTTAAGTGCTGACTTTCAATAGTTGGGCCTTCAATAGTTTAAAAATCGATTAAGTGCTGACCGTTTGACATTCTTTTACTAAGTTAGTATTATTATTATTTTTATCTTGGGGCCCCCAAACAAAGGGAGCCTTGGGCACAGGTTTGTCTGCAGCTTTAACTTTTGCAAAGCCAGGTTGCAGAGTCACTTGTGGGAAACTTACCATACCCTACCCATTTGGGATTGGTGCCGGTTGTTTCTTCGATGAATGGTTCGAAATACTTTACCGCCATGACCGGCCGTATCTAAGCAAATATTATGGACAAGAACTCGGAGGCGAGGTGCTGGATGTGTCACTAGATGGTTCTACTGTAACAATAAAAGCCAATAATTCACAGATTCGAGTATGCGAGGACAAAGCTATACTCCGGCTAGCCAGTAATCTATCTGGGAGCCCTTTCTTTTACGATTCGTTCAACAAAGTCATCGTTGCTGGCTGTGGTAATGTTATGCTCTACGGGGATCAAACTATTATTGGTGGTTGCGCATCAGCTTGTGATCATGATCAGTACCGAAGAATTAATGGCTGCTATGGCATCAATTGTTGCGTAATCAACCCTCGATCTACTGCGCAGAATTACTATTTGAATTTCACGAATTTAGTGAAAAGAAGCAATTCTTGCGCATCTGTTACATTGGATGGAAGAGACTCAACCTCTTTTTCAGATATGTCTGAAAATCTATTTGGGGTTCCGACACCCGTTGTATTGCGATGGTTGATTCCAGGGTCAAAACTCCCGTAGTTGCAAAACAGCGAAAACTGAGTCAGGGAACTTGATTATGACAATGTGACCCGTTATTATCGTTGTAATTGCCGAGGTTGCACAGAAGGGAATCCATATATCCCAAATGGATGCCAAGGTATGCTTCTAATTCTCAAAGGGAAAGCGAGTGTACCACCGGACTTTTGGTCTAATGGTATGCTCCACGCTGTGAATCGAAAGATTCTTAGATTAATTTTATGTTTGTCCCGTGAATAAAAAAAGAAAGAGTGAGTGTGTGTCTATTCTTTTATCTAATACTCTAATTATAATTAACAGATAGCTCCAATTGCGTATCAAGCCCTTCTAATTCAAGAAAACCCTTAATTCTTCGTGTCGGTAAGTTGATTCTTCACCTCCTCAACATTTTTTGTCCAATTACTTTTACACTATTTACATGCTTCTGCATCCACTGGCTTAAAAGTTGTACGCCTAGATTTCTTCCATGTGCTCTACAACACTTGACATAACGTGGAATTAATTCTGAGAATCCATGAAATATGATTTCACGTTACTTTATTTGGAAAAACACGATTAGAGTTTAACTTAATGACTTCTATTGCAAAAATTATATTATTAATTACCAACTTGGCTGAGGTTGTGATCTCATGATCTCATGTTTCAATCCGTTAAAATTCGTTTGAGATTGATTGGATAAAATAAATGAACTTTTTTGAAAATGAATTTGAAGTTTGTTAAAAAGATTAGGGAAAATTCCACATTTAGTCTCTATTGTTTGTAAAATGTCTCAATTTAGTCTCTATTTTTTTGAAATATTTCAATTTAGTCCCTATTGTTTCACTAAAAAATTTAATTTCATCCCTATTGTTTAAAATGTCTCAATTTAGTCCCTATTATTTTTCAAAAAGTTTCAATTTCGTTCCTATTATTTTTAAAAAGTTTCAATTTCGTCTCTATTATTTTTTTAAAGTTTCAAATTCGTCCTTGTTATTCAAGGACTAAATTAAAATTTTTTGAGAAATAATAAGGACGAATTTGAAACTTTTTGAAAATAGTAGGGATGAAATTGAAACTTTTGAGAAATAATAAGGATGAAATTGAGAAACTTTAAATAATAGAGACGAAATTGAAACTTTTAGGGAAACAATAGGGACTAAATTGAGATATTTTAAATAATAGGGACTAAATTAAAATTTTTTGCAAACAATAGAGACTAAACGTGAGATTTTTCCAAAAGATTAAACCAAATTTGACAATATTGGTGCTCGGCGATTTGGGTAAACAAAATTTTCAGCCATTTAATTTATCTTATTATAAGTTCGTTAGATTTAGTAGGGAAAATTTCACAAATAGTCCCTATTGTTACCCTTTTGTCTCAGTTTAGTCCCTATTGTTCCATATGTCTCAATTTAGTCCCTATTGTTTGCAAAAAAATCTCAATTTGGTCCCTTCCGTCAAATAAGGGTTAAATCTAACAGAAAGTTGGTCACGTGCACCGCATGTGACCACGGTCTCAAGGACAATTTTAGAATATAACAATAAAAGTTCAATTTAGTCCTCAATGTTTTGAAAAAGTTTCATTTGAGTCCTCAATATTTTAAAAAAAATTCAAATAAGTCCTCAATGTTTTAAAAATGTTTCAAATAAGATCTCAATGTTTTAAAAATATTTCAAATAGGTCCTCAATAAAATGTTTCAAATAAGTCCTCAATGTTTTAAAAATATTTCAAATAAGTCCTCAATGTTTTGAAAAGATTTCAATTAAGTCCTTACTTTGTTCATATTGATGAATGAACATGGTATGAACAAAGTTAGTCAACCCAGTGGTATTTGTGGATGGGTTACAAATAGGTTATGACAGGACTGATGAATATTTTTTATAACTTTGTTCATATTGATGAATGAACATGCTATGAACAAAGTTAGTCAACCCAATGATTTTTGTGGATGGGTTATAAATAGGTTATGACATGACTGATGGATATTTTTGTAGATGTATATGATTATGACAGGATATGTAAAGATAATTTTTGTAGATGGATGGGACTATGATAGCTAAATGTAATGACTTTAACCATATTTAATGACTTTTTTTTATGACAGGTTATGGGATTATGACAGGCTTTTATGACTAATGCTTTGATGATATTATTGTTATGTTTTTTTTGGATTAAGGATGAAGAAACATCATTTTTTCTAATGTTGAGGTGTTTATGATTGTTTTCATAACAGGTATTCAAATGAAAAATGCTAAAGGTCTGTAGTTGGTAACGTATATTGTGTCCTTATTCTGCCTCTTTGTTTATGTATTGTGACTTCCCTAATTTTGGTTTTGACAAATTCGAATTTGGTTTCGCGGACGCTATCTTAGTTATCTATCACTTATTAGTTAAAAGCTAACTCGACTAAATTTTTTGAGCTACATCTATCAAGACAAGTCTATTTCCTCCTTGTTAACCACCCAAACCTTGTGTGTTTAAGAGATGGGGGACCTTAAGGGTTTATTTCCAACTTTATAGAACAGTAAGGATTTAATTGAAATCTTTTCAAAACATTAAGGACTTAGTTGAAACATTTTTAAAATATTGAGGACTTATTTGAAACATTTTTAAAACATTGAGGACCTATTTGAAATATTTTTAAAACATTGAGGACCTATTTGAAATATTTTTAAAACATTGAGGACTTATTTGAAATATTTTTAAAACATTGAGAACTTATTTAAAATTTTTTTAAAACATTGAGGACTCAAATAAAACTTTTTCAAAACATTGAGGACTAAATTGAATTTTTATTGTTATATTCAAAATTGCCCCTGAGACCGTGGTCAAGTGCACAACTTTCTGTTAGATTTAACCCTTATTTGACGGAATGGACCAAATTGAGATTTTTTTGCAAACAATAGGGACTAAATTGAGACAAATGGAACAATAGGGACTAAACTGAGACAAAAGGGTAACAATAGGGACTATTTGTGAAATTTTCCCAATTTAGTACCTACATGATCTATTTGATTTTTTTTCTTTTTCTCAATCAAATAGTTCTTGAAAACAGGGAATTACTTGTGACAACAAAAAGAAAAAAACCAGAATTGTCTAAAACTATTTGTTAATATCCATGTGATGGAAATTAGAAGGTTAACACATTGGAGAGGAGATGGATCCAATCCTAGTTTTCTTTGCCAAAGCATAGAAAATAATCAACCATTGTTTTATTGAATACTTTAGTCTAAAAGGACTCCCCATTTGAATGATTCATAATGGATATCATTTCTCATATTAAAATTTACAAAGTCGTCTTATTGAAGGTATATCCAAGAAAATAACCGATATAACATTCTGGTTTTCTAATGCAGTTGCTGGGACAAGCTTGGGGATTTCATTTCTTGTAATAGCTTGCCTTTTGTTTTACAAGACAATCAGCAAAAGAAGGGAAAAAAAGACTAAAGAAAAATACTTCAAACGAAATGGTGGTTTATTGTTACAACAACAACTATTGGTTGACAAAAATAATGTTGATAAGGTAAGGCTTTTTACTGCTACTGAGTTAGAAAAAGCTACCTACTTCAATGAAAATAGAGTACTAGGTCATAGGGGCCAAGGAACAGTTTACAAAGGGATGCTAGTTGATGGAAAAATTGTAGCAATTAAAAAGTCAAAATTAACTGACAAAAATCAAGTGAAACAGTTTATTAATGAAGTTGTTATTATTTCACAATAAACCACAGGAATGTGGTTAAATTGCTAGGGTGTTGTTTAGAGACAGATGTTCATTTGCTAATCTATGAATTTATACAAAATGGAACCTTGTACAACCTTATCTATAACAAGAACAATGAAGTTCTCATGTCTTGGGATATGCGTTTAAGAATTGCAACAGAGGTAGTAGGAGCATTGGCCTATTTGCACTCAACAACTTCAATTCTGATATACCATAGAGATATCAAATCAAGCAATGTACTTTTGAATGAAAAGTACAAAGCGAAAGTATCAGACTTTGGAACTTCAAGACATATGACAATTGACCAAACACATTTAACCACTATGGTGAAAGGGACGTTTGGTTATCTTGATCCAGAGTATTTCCAGTCAAGTAAATTTACTAAAAAAAGCGATGTTTATAGCTTCAGTGTTGTACTTGTTGAACTCTTAACTGCACAAACGCCAATATCCTCAGCCCCTATTGAAGAAGAAAGTCTAGATCTTTTAGGATTAGCATCACGGTTTTTTATACACATGGAAGAAGATTGTCTCAACATGATTCTTGATTCTCAAGTTCTAGATACAGCTAGCACCGAACAAGTCACAACAGTTGCTAGACTTGCACAACATTGCTTGAACTTGAATGGGAAAAAAAGGCCCACTATGAAAGAAGTAGCCACGGAGCTCGAGAGTATCAAAATGTCTCACATGCTTTCCACTTATCCAACAAAATTTCATGGAGAAAATAGCATTGGAGTGGAACAATTAGTTATAACCTCAGATGGTATTTTCTCATGGACATCTGCGAATGATAAAGTTACACCCTCATCAGGTGCCTACCCCATATTGCCTGTAACCTTTTGACATCAAAATTAGTCCCATGGTTTATCACCTAATTAATTATGTATTTCCCTTGTTTCTTTTTCTATTTGGATGTTTATGTGTATATGATTTGAAAGTATTATACTTCTAATATTGTTCTTGGATTTGTTTTACTTTACGCTGGCATGAAAATAAAATAGCTGCCTAGCGTTTTGATCCCATGGTAATGTTACTCATTGTTATTCGAGAAATTGTGAGTTCGAATCTCACTAGTTATATTGTATGGTCTTTGGCCTCCTTTGAATTAAAAAAATAAAATAACATTTATTGCTTCTGATAACTAATTAAAAAAAGTTGAACGATTACTTAATTAGTAGTTAGTTTTTTTTTTTTGGTGAAATGCAAAATTCATTCATTCTCATGAATGCAAGAAACAAACAAAGTTTTTATCCCACCCTCGTGGGGATCAAGTCTGCATCAAGCAGTGCGTTAAGGTTAGGAGGGATATTAAAGAATTAGTCACCAGCTAATTTTTCTCGAGCTTTACATTTTGCAACCCAGTCTGGCACTTTGTTTGCAATCCATCTTGAGTTCTGAAATCGAATATGGTTGATCTCGACTGCAATTGTATTGATATCTTCCGCAATAGGGTTAACTCTGCAACATATAGTAGTTAGTTAGAGCACTACTATAACACTTGTAAGTAAGATAAATCTCTGTGGCAAGTATCTAAAACTTTGAGTTTGTTAATCAAATCAGTTCTTTACGATAGTTGTTATGCCAATCATTTTTTTTCTTTTATAATTCCACTTTGCAAGTTCTTTGTGACAGTTACATATCCAATAGAAAGATTAGTAAAACAATAAGAAACACTGTCTATAATACTAAGTGTTTCTTTTTTTTTTTTCTCTTTACCCCATCCCAACTTGCCTTCACTCTCATTAAATTTGAACGATGGTCTCACAATTGTCAAGCAAATAACCCACCACCAGATGAGGCGAGCATTTAATGACGACCTGATAAATATGTTTGTGGATGTAAAGAAATCAGCAAATTAGTAATGCATTATCTAGCTACGTATATATTCATATTGGTGAAATACAAAAAGTACCCTCTATTTTTTGAAGTATACGTTAAATATTTGGAGTATCTAACTTCATCACCTATCATATTTTTTGTCTATTGCAACATTGAAATAATATTTAAAATTATTACAAAAATGTTAAAAATTATTACAAATAACTTTAACCATTGCATATGGTACTTTTGCATATAGTTCCGTTACAAATTCTCTATTGCAATGGTTTTATATAAATAATAAGCAACATTTGAATAACGTTGCCAAAAAATAATTTCATAAGTAATTATTGGCAATAAGTAATTAATTTTTTTAACTATTGCAAAAATGTTTTAGCTTATACAACCGGTGAAATACTGTTGCAATAAGACATATATTGCAACGTTTTAAAAAAAAAATTATTTTCGCAACAATTTATTAGCTTCCATCCTGAACTATCTGTGGATGCTTCACACAAAGGAAAAAATCGATGTGGGTTGATTGGGTGTATGCTAATCACTTGTGGGATAGCAACCCATGGGATGTCGATATTCATAGTGACGCTGCTTGGTTTTGGAAAAAGTTGTTGAATGTCAGCAATTTCTTCAATATTCAATTGTTCACAAAATTGGTGATAGGAATAGTACTCTCTTTTGGATGGATCCTTGGCACCCCCATGGGATTCTTGAAGTCTTTGGTGCCTTTACCATTCGTCATTACAAGTGCGACGCAAAGGTGCAAGATTTCAACTCAGCAATTTTCACAGAACTTCAATCTTGGAAAATATTATGGTTTAATAAGCCACGTGGTAACGACATACTCAACAATTTTTAGTGTTAGGTATTGGACTCACCAATGACTAACAAGTTCTTTCTTTGACCTTCGTAAGAGCTTTCATTTCATTTTTCAACAGGCACGCTATCAAAATTTTTTGCCTGTTGACATTTTAGCCTTCCCTTCTTTTCCTTTCAGGACCTATCCGATACACTTTGCAGATAATATGGGATGCGGGTGAGAAGTACCAGCAAAATTAAAGAACAAGTAAAATTTGTTTATCCATACAAGTCATCCTTTGTCATAAGTCTTCTTTTCCGGTAATCCATTGTGATATTTATATCTATGTCCTACTGTACTGTTTGCAGGCACGTCTGCTTAGCTACAAAGTCTCCGCCAAGTCAATTCCAAGAATTAAATGTGAACACCTACCTTGCAGAGTTATATTTTTACATCATGCTATATGAAAACTAATTTGGGGCAATGGATTTTAATACGACGCTTGAATTCGGTCATATGCATATCTCTCCTCATGGTAGATGTACACATTCAATTATTATTATCATTTTTAATTTAAAGAAGGTATAAATCGTACAATACATATTAAATAATATCATCAATGATAATTTAATTTCACAATTTTTTGCACTCATGGCTAGGAGTAGAGTTGGCATATGGGACAGCCCGGCACGATCCGACAAGACCTGATTGAATTATGGGTTGAGAAAATTGAGTTTGACTCAGCACAGATGTTTTGTGAACTGAGCTGGGCCGTGCTCATTTTTCAGAATATAGGACCCAGCTCGACCCACGAGCCCGTTACTACGAGTCGCGAGCTGGGCTAGGCTGGGCTAGGTTGGACCAACTCTTTTTTTCGTGATTAGTGTATTCTGAATATATAATATATATACTAATATACAAACACCAATATATATATATAAATGTTACTTGGATAGTTGGATTAACAATTAAAAATAATAATATGAAGTGACTTAAAGTTGGAAGTTGCAAACTTGCAATATCATAAAAAAGATTTGATAACAAGTCATTTAATATAAACTGAAGAAATAAATTTGCTACTTCTTATTATTATTTTGTTAAAAAAAGTTACTACAACTTGGTAGTTTGTTTTAAAAAAATATTAGTTACTATGATTTACATTGCATGCATAAAGCATAATATTTCAATTTTTTTTAATAATTGAGCTCAAATTGTGCTTAATTTGTTGAGTTCGAGTTGGGTTCGAGATAGGCCTTATTTGGCTTGGAGTTTGGCCTGTGCTAGGTTCGAACTGGGTTGGGCTGGACTCATGGGCTAAGATGGGTTGGATCAAAAACTATATGACTCAGTTCGGCCCACCTATATGTGATGGGTTGGGTCGAGTTGAACCCACTTTCAACTGAGATAGACTGAGCCTGAATTTTTGCGCTTCTAGTTTTGAAGCTTTGAAAGAGAAACCTTGGAATTTCCCCACTAACAGCTGGCAGCCTAGTGCACCAACCGCGTGGTATGACGGGCACTCAAAGACCTGGCGGAGGAGGGCCCACCGAACTTTAACCATCGAAATGCTTTTAGTCCTCAACTCCTGAACTTTCTGATCAACACTCCGAATAGGTTTCTCTGCATAGGTTAAAGTTTCACTGATCTCTAGTGGCTCGGGCTCAAGAACATAAGCAGGATCTGGTTGATACTTCCGAAGCATAGAAACATGGAAGACATCATGAATTCTGCCCAGGCAGTTTAGAGATTTCGTCAACGGGGTCATGTTCTTTGAGATAGCGTTGACCGTAAATCCCTTAACTTTCGACTTTGAGATTCAGAGAGGCGCGTTGGCCCTGTGCTTCGGCTTTCGTTGGCGGGCTTTCGTCATCCATCACTGTCTAGGATGGGCCGTCGTTGTAAAGACGCGTATCCATACTCCATTCCTCTCCCTATCGGTCGAGCATCTTCAAACCTCGGGTCTTGCTACGTCAACTACTGTAGATAAGAGGCTTTAGCCTATAAATTAGCTTAGTAGTCAGAAGGAAGCAAAGAAAAGTATGCCCTACATCTATGTCAACAGGTTGGAAGGTGTGTTGGGTTGAACTGGGCCTATGTCGGCCCAACCCAAATGCCACCTCTAGCTAGTAGCATACTACTAGACTAAAGACTCGGGGTGTTCATATTCAATTATCGGAAGTGTTGTTACGCATATCGATTTAAATGCTCATGGTTGTACTTAAGAAAGAAAAGACATTATGGTGAGCAAACTTGGAATCTGGACTTAGCAGATACCTTACGTTGCGCAAACTTGACTGCAGATACTATAAAACATGACCAGATCTGTGTATCATTTCTCCTCAAAGGTGTAGTATATATCCCTTTACCATACTTGAATTTCTTTACAGCAATAAATAGCCTTATCAAGCAATGACCCTCAAGCACTTTTTTCTTCTAATATGTTTTCTATGGCTTGTCGAGCCATTAGCAGCAACTTCAACTCTTGCAAAGCCAAGTTGTAAGGATACTTGTGGAATCGTTACCATACCGTACCCATTTGGGATTGGTCTTGGTTGTTTCCTCAACGAATGGTACGAAGTACTTTGTCATGATGATTGACCTTACCTACACAAATATAATGGACATGATTTCCGAGGTGAGGTGTTAGATGTGTCACTAGATAATTCGACTATAACCATAAACGGCTACGATTCAGCGATTCGTGTATGCAAGGACGAAGGTATCTGGCTCGGAGGTAATATGTCCGGGAGCCCTTTATTCTACCGCAATAACAACAAAGTCATTGTTGTTGGCTGTGGTAATGTGATGCTCTTCGCGGATCAAGCTACTATTGGTGGATGCACAACCACTTGTGATCAGTACAGAAAAATTGATGGTTACAATGGCATCAATTGTTGTAAAATCTTTCTCCCATTTACTAACCAGAATTACTATCTGAATTTTTTGAATTCAGTGACCAGAAGCAATTCTTGCGCATCTGTTATCTTGGTAGAGCAATCATGGTACCCAACAAACTCAACATCTTTTTCAGATCCTTCTGAAATTCTAGTTGGGGTTTCAATCCCGGTTGTATTAGAGTGGATGATACCAAAAATGGCGCTCCTGGAGTTGCAAAGTAACACAAATTGCTACCATGGAGAAAAGTATGTTTTCTTTTGTAAATGCCCAGAATGCACAGAAGGAAATCCATATATTCCTAATGGATATCAAGGTATGCTTTTAATATTCTGAGTAAGTGACTGAGTGCGTATAAGGATTCGTGTCTAACTATTAGTTGATTAATATATTGAGCCTAATTAACTAATTCAAAATATTTAAATTTATGTTGACAATAATAGTAAACCCAGGTCATTATTAACCGAACATAAATCTCATACAGAAATGATGTAGATGGGCATATGTCATAGTGTATGTCTGTGATTTTATCTAACACTCTAATTGAAATTTGCAGGCCGCTCCAAAAAGCCCGAATGTGTGTCGACTGCTAATTCAAGAAAAAAATTAATTCTATTTGTCTGTAAGTTGATTCTTTTTTACCGCTACATTTTTTTGCCATTAGTTTAAACTACCAACACAGTTGATTCTGGAAAATGCTTTAGAAAACGATCATGTCACTATTTTTCCACGTGGGCACTTGTGAAGTCTACACGCATGTTTGAGTCGCATGATCTGAATGTTGGAGAATGCAAATTGTTGGGTATCGGCGCAGCGGAATGGTCTGGGACAATCAGTATCACACAACTAAAATATGAATGAGAACAGAGAAAGTAGAGACACAAGATTTACGTGGAAAACCCTCAAACAAATCGAGAGAAAAACCATAGGCAAGTAATGGAGGATTTCACTATGATGTGAAGTATTTTACAATAACCTTCTCTCTAATATAAGGAGAGAACAATATCACTCTGTCAAATAATAGGATAAACTAACTCTCACTCACAAATATAGAACAACAAAAAAAGAAGAAAAAATACTCAGGATAAAGCTTATTTTTTCTCTCTGATTTGGAATGTTTTGGTGATGCAAAATGGTGAGGAATGAGCCTCTATTTATAGGCTCATTCCATACCCGAAATCAAAGCAACGCAGCAGTGTGAAAATGATTTTCATGTGCCTAACTTTGCAGCCTAACTTTGCTGCACAAATCTTCCTTTTTCCATTGCTTTTCTCATTTCCTTGTCTCCCACTTTTGTTTCTTTTCTTTGTTTATTGTTGTTCCTTTTTGACCAAAGGCTCAAAGTGAGCTTTAACCAGCTCACACAAACCAAACCCAAAATTACTCTTGAAATCTTGAAAAATGAAGAGACAAGGCTCAAAGCATTTAATAATCATTAATTGGATTAATTGAAGATACAATATTGAATCTAGTCATGTACTTAATTTGTGTCTTTTAGTATTCCTAGATTAAATAAGCTCTCTTAGTATCTCTTAATTTTCTTATCTACTAGTATAAATAGACTTTAGTGGCTTTGTATCATGCACATCCCAAGTACCCCAAAGCAATTCAAGCTATGTAGTCGTAAAAAAAAAATTGAGTGTTCGTGAATGTAGGCTAAGCATGCACTACGTTAAAAGCTTCGTGTTTCCTTGGCATTTGTGTGCTAAATCTAATTTCCAATAAGCACTTTCCAGATTGACCTATTGATTCTTGAGATTACCAACTACCAAGATTGAATAACAACCATTACCAACTATTAGCAACCGTCTCTGATGCATCCACTTACACATCATTTTAAGGCTTCCTCTCATATATAATATATTGAAGCTTCTTAAAGAAATTATCAATATTTCAACAGGCAACGTCTAATTGATAGTAATTAATTTCCTTGGGATGAAAAATAGATTTATTGTATACTAGAGGAGAGATATCAAAATTTTGTTTGCCGAAACAAAGATAATCAACAACATTAAATATTTTACGCATATTTTCTATTTTCTAATTGCAGTTTGTGGAACAAGCTTCCAGATTTTATTTTTTGTGACAATTGGCTTTTTGTTGTACAAGTCCATCAATAAAAGAAGGGAAAAGAAACTTAGAGAGAAATACTTCAAACAAAATGGTGGTTTACTGTTACAGCAACAACTATTAGTTGACAAAAATATTTATGACAAGGTAAGGTTTTTTACTTCGAGATAGTTGGACAAAGCTACTGACTACTTCAATGAAAATAGAGTACTAGGTCATGGAGGCCAAGGTACAGTCTACAAAGGCATGTTGGTTGACGGGAAAATAGTAGCAGTTAAAAAGTCATAATTAGCTGACAAAAACCAAGTGAAGCATCTTATTAATGAAGTAGTGGTTCTTTCACAAATCAATCATAGGAATGTGGTTAAGTTGTTAGGCTGTTGTTTAGAAACAAACATTCCTTTGCTAGTTTATGAGTTCATACCAAATGGAAACTTTTTCGATCTCATTCATAACGAGAAGGATGAATTTCTCATGTCTTGGGACATGCATGTAAGAATTGCAATAGAGGTAGCAGGAGCACTGGCCTATATGCACTCGGCAACTTCAATTTCTATCTATCATAGAGATATCAAATCAAAAAATATACTTTTGGATGAAAAGTATGTAGCAAAAGTGTCGGATTTTGGAATTTCAAGACACATTACAATTGACTAGACTCATCTAACCACCTTAGTGAAAGGGACATTTGGTTATTTAGACCCAGAGTATTTTCGATCAAATAAATTTATTGAAAAAAAGTGATGTTTATAGCTTTGGTGTTGTGCTTGCGGAACTCTTGACAAGACAAAAACCACTTTCTTCAATCCATACTGTAGAAGAAAATTTCTTAAGCTTAGCAGCATGATTTCTTATATCAATGGAAGAAGATCATCTAGACATGATTCTTGATACACAAATATTAGAGACAGCTAGCAACGAACAAGTCACAGCAGTTGCTATACTTGCACAACGTTGCTTGAACTTGGATGGAAAGAAAAGGCCCACTATGAAAGAAGTAGCTATGAACCTCGAGAGTATCAAAATGTCTCACATGCCTTCAACATCTCAGACAAATTTTGAAGGAGTAAGCTTCTCAGGTTGTAATTTATCCTCGACAACTGCAAGTGATTTAGCTCGATAATTTATACATTATATTAAAAATTGTATTCGAAACAACTAAGTTGTCTAAGCTCAGTTCATGTTCCAATTATAGCTCATTTGAAATTGATACATTAAGTGAAAGGATAATTCAATTTGTATCTCTAAGATTTGATGGGGTTGACACTTGCACCCTCTGTGGTTCCATATTTCATTTTAGTTACTTATATCCTTTGGCAGAAACTTCTTTGAAATATAATTGCAATTTATTCCCTTTTATTTATTTTTTTCTATTGTTCTTTCCTCTTTGTTTTCCTTTACTTTTTATTTTTTTCTTCCCCCCTCCTTCCCCAACACACACACACATGCACACCCCTTTCTCTAGCTTCCACCATCCAGTTTTTCCCCCTCTCCCATTCTCTTTTTCTCCATTGTCTAACACCTCCTCTTAATGTCCTTCGACCCTGTATTTGACTGTGAATATAAATACGTAGCAGAACATACACCTATATAAGCGTGGAGTGAAGTAGTTGTATAGAGTTTTACAAGTTTGATATTATTCCAAACTCAAGGGAATAAACAACAAAGACAACTAGGGTTGACAACGGGTAAAGCTTAAATCCAAATTCGATATACTATGTTATTCCACATAATCTAGAAGCTTAAGTTCTGAGAGAGAAATTATTATATTTACTGATTTTTACTTCAACATTGTGGTTTTCTTTAACAATCCAATTGTAATTAGCTAATAGCTCCAATAAGAATTACATATCAAAAAGAAAAAGATTAATCATGGTTTTTTGCCTTTTGTTTTTCCTCCGCTTAACTTTTTCACAATTGCATCTATACTTATCGACATAGTTTGTATCCACTGGCTCAAAAGCTGTGCGTCAAGATTTTCTCTCCATGTGCTCTACAGTAAATAGGACAATATTGTTATAATATGCACTTGTTGCATAACGAAAAATTAGAAACTTTTAAACCACCTTATAAGATTTTAAGTACTCTACTTAACACTAATTAGTTTTAAGATGAAATTCAGTGATTCTTAACAAGGTTTAATAGCTAGGCCCATTGTCTAGTTTTGTTCATCTTTCGCATGTATTATCTTTCATGCATGTTCATCCATGTGTGACTTTCTCAAATCATGTCACACGTGTGTTCAATTTTCTTCCGCGTGTAGCATCTTCCACACTTGTCCATGTGCGACCCATCTCAAAATCAAGTCGCACTTGTATTCAATCGTCCACGTGTATTCTATGTGCGATCATCAGCCTTCCATGTATGTTTGTCCAAAACATGTTTTCAATCTTCCGTGTGTAACTCATCTTAAATTAGGTCACACGTGGGGGAAGTGTTAAAATATACACTTGTTCTATATCGAAAAATTAGAAACTCGTAAACCACCTTATATAGTTTATGATGGAACTCATTGATTCTTAACAAACGTGCAATTGATTCTGCACATGCAATAAATTCTCAGGTTATCTAATGCATAAACTCTTGATGCAGTTAGCGTTGGCCCAAAAAGCCCAACCTTCAAAGTCCACCAAACTAGTAAATGAGAGATTGTAGCGGTATAAAATCTACCAAACTATACTTTGGCTCGTGATTGACTCTGTAATAACTTGAAGCAGTACTCATTTGAGATTAGCTCGATAATTTATTACATCAAAAACTATATTTGAAATAATTAAGGTGCCTAAAGTCGACTATGTTCCAATTATAGCTCATTTGAGATTGACACATTAATATAAATAGACTTTTAGTTTGAACACGAATTTAACGTTTGCTAAAAAATAAGACAATATTTGATTGAGATAGGGCTCGGTTGGGCGTGGCTCATTTATAGTGGGTAAACAAGTTTTTCAATCCTTAATCTATTTCATTATGAAATTCCAGTTTGGCGGCCACTTGACAAAATGTGAGCGGCTTAGTTGTAATAGAGTGACGAAAGTTTGATATTATTCCAAAATTAAAGGACTAAACAATAAACAAGAAATGGCATGGAAAGAACTATCATTAGTTAACTAACATGATAAGATACACATCATAATCAATCAATAATTAGTTAAATAACATGATAAGATGCACATCATAATTAATCAAAAATTCAATTAGAGTGATCATGGATTAAGTGGCAATTTGTGTTTGGAGGGAATGGAGATGTGAGAGGGACTGGAGGCAGAGTCAATGGGTTGACTTTAGAGTTAGACGACGTCGTACATTAAGAAAGACCGGAATTATCAGAATCTGGAATTGACTATAGCCGGCGGAGACTCAGTTGCTGTGCAGACTTGCCTGCAAATATAATAGCACATACCAAAATGTATTGTTTCTCACATCTCCGTACACTTCAATTGGTTCACAGACAAAAACAGACTTATCAAGCCATGAGCCTGAAGTACTTTTTTCAGCTAATATCTGTCCTATTGGTCATGATAGTAGAGCCATTAGCAGCAACTCCAAGTCTTGCAAAGCCAGGTTGCAAGGATACTTGTGTCTGACCAAAAAAAAAAAAAAAAAAACAAGGATACTTGTGGGAACGTTACCATACCTTATCCATTTGGGATTGGTCCTGGTTGTTTCCTCAATGAATGGTACGAAGTAGTTTGTCATGATAACCCACCGTACCTAAGCAAATATTATGGACAAGAATTTCGAGTTGAGGTGCTGAATGTGTCACTATATGAACAAACTATAACAATAAATCACAGTATTTCAAATATTAGTCTCTGCGAGGACAAAGGTATCTCGCTCGCCGGTAATTTGTCGGGGAGCCCTTTCTTTTACGATTACTACATTATCACTGTTGTTGGCTGTGGTAATGTGATGCTCTTCGCGAATCAAACTATTCTTGGTGGATGCACATCCACTTGTGATCAGAACAGAAATATTAATGGCTGCTATGGCATAAATTGTTGCGAAATCACTGTCCCATCATTTCGTCAGGATATCTCTTTGAATTTCTCGAGCTCGGTGGACAGAAACAATTCTTGCGCATCTGTTATCTTCAATAATTATCGAAGTGATTCAACCTCTTTTTCGATTAATACCCCTGAAAAAAAAAATCTGGTTGTATTGCGATGGGTGATTCTAGACTCTCAACTCCCGCAGTTGCAAAATCCAATATTGCTACCAGGCAATAATATTTTCTGACAATACCAGTTACTATCGTTGTGATTGCGGAAGTACTTGCAGAGAAGGAAACCCATATATGCCGAACGGATGCCAAGGTATGCTTCAAACTTCACAAAGAGAGAGTCTGTGTGCTTTGTGATTTTATTAATTGTGATTTGCAGTTATACCCGATAATCCCGATTGCTTGCCAACCTCTAATTCAAGAAAAAAATTAATTATCCTGGTTGGTAAGTGGATTCTTTCTCTCCTCTTCATTTTTCTTTTTCACGCGATTGATTTAATTAAACAACCTACACATTTTTACATACATCATGCAATTGATTCTAGGGATGCATAGTAATTCTCACGTTTACTACCGTATAAACTCTAGATCCCACTAAACTAGCAAACGGAATATTTGAGTATAAAATTTACCAAATATATATACTAGGAATTTGGCTTGTAATCGACCCATTACAAACTTGCTTGAGATAATTCCATGAAATTATCAAGTTGAGTTTAAATACAATTTCATGTTAATTAATGTGAAATGCTAAATTAGAGTATAACTCATGTAAATGACTGAAATGGTCATTTATCTTTGAACTCTGTGATATTTTAGTCCCTTATCTACTAAACGTGACAAATTAATCCCTTATCTTTAAATCTGCTTAGTCCTTCTTATAAATTTTGTCAATTTTTTAATGTAGATTACTTGCACTGGAACGTGACCTATTAGTCCCTTATTCCTCCAAAATCTGGCTTAAGTTAGTCATGTACTTGGTGCATGCAATTCGTGTTAAAAAAATTGATGAAATTTGTTAAAAGAACTTACGGCGTTTCAGATTTAAAGATAAGAGACTAATTTGTCACATTTAATAGATAAAAGACGAAAATGTCACAAAATCCAAAAGTAAAGAACCATTTCAATCATTTACTCTACAAAAAATAACTAGGTTGTTAGAGTGTAGCTCATGTTTCGGTCTCATTTGAGATCCAAACCTTTACATAGCTAAACTTAGTTTTTGAACATGAACATAAAGCTTGTCAAAACATCAGACCAAATTTCAACATTTTGGTGCCATTTGGCTCATTTACGTTGGGTAAACGAAATCTCAGCCATTAATCTATCTACAATTTGATTTTTGTTTCTCTCTATATCCAACACAGGGAATTAAATACAAGAGTGAAAAAGGAAATAAGGAGAATATCGAGAACTACTAATTGAAATATAATTGAGTAGCAACCATTATCAAATTAAAGCTTGATAAAGAAATGAATTGAACATTTAAACAGGCCATATCAAATTGATAGTTTGCTATCCCGATGGATTGTGTAATTCTAGTTTCGGCCTCCATTAGAAGGAAAAGAAAATGATAGTTTCCTTTCGAGGCAAAATATAAGGATTATATATATAGTCAAGAGGAGAGATATTCAAGTTTTCTTTCCCAAAGCGAGGAGAATTAACTACCAATGTTTGACTAAATATTTTAGCTTAGATACAAATGCATCATATTTTTGTCTTTCAATGCAGTTGAAGGGACAAGCTTTGGTATAGTAATTCTAGGGAGATTGGTTTTTTCTCGTACAAGATAGGAAAGAAAACTTAGAGAGAAATTCGTAAAAAGAATGGTGATCTATTGTTACAGCAACAATTGTCCGTTGATGAAAATATGGTTGACAAGGTAAGGTTTTTTACTTCGAATGGGTTGGACAATGCTTCTGACAACTTCAATCAAAATAGAGTACTAGGTCAAAGAGGACAAGGTACTGTTTACAAAGGCATGTTAGTTGATGGGAAAATAGTAGCCATTAAAAAGTCAAAATTAGTTGATGAAAATCAAGTGAAGCAGTTTATTAATGAAGTAGTTGTTCTTTCACAAATAAATTATAGAAATGTGGTTAAACTACTAGGTTGTTGTTTATAGACCAAAGTTCCTTTGCTAGTTTATGAGTTCATACCAAATGGAACCTTGTATGACCTTATTCATAACAAGAATGAAGAAGTTCTCATGTCGTGGGACATGTGTTTAAGAATTGCAACTGAGGTATCAAGAGCATTGGCCTATTTGCACTCAGCAACTTCTATTCCTATCTATCACAGAGATGTCAAATCGAGCAATATACTTTTGGATGAAAAGCACAAAGCAAAAGTGTCTGACTTTGGAATCTCAAGACATGTTACAATTGAGCAGACTCATTTAGCCATGATGGTGAAAAGGGACTTTTTGTTATCTTGATCCAGAGTAGTTTCAGTCAAACCAATTTACTGAGAAAAATGATGTTTATAACTTTGGCGTCGTACTTATTGAACTCTTAACTAGACATAAGCCAATATCTTCAACCCGTAGCACACAAAAAAGTGGCTTAAGCTTAGCAACAAGGTTTCTTATATCCATGGAGGAAAATTGCCTGAACATGATTCTTGATACTCAAATTCTGGATACAACTAATGACAAACAAGTCACAGCAGTTGCAATACTTGCTCATCGTTGCTTGAGCTTGGACGGAAGGAAAAGGCCCACTGCGAAAGAAGTAGCCTTGGAACTTGAGAGTATCAAGATGTCTCACCCGCCTTTAGCAGTTCAAAAAAATCTTCAAGGAAATAGAGACACCGAAAAAGAATTGGTACTCTTTTCAGATGATATTTTCTCATTGACAACTGCAACTGATACAATTGCATCCTCTTCAGATGTTTATCCCTTATTGTCTGACACTTTTTGATATCAAAATTAGTACAATGTTCTAGTACATGCATTTTAATATTCTCTTTATTCCTTACTAAATTTGAAAATGTTGATAATCCCACTATTGTTAATGTATTTGCGTTACTCTATAAAGGATGAAATATAATGTTCTATATTTTGTCGCAACTGATAACTAATTTGAATAATTGCATGATTACTTACTTATTTAGTAGTTATGTGACTGTTGAAATTGGATAATTTATGTACCAAGCATATAAAGATTGACCATTAATATCAAATAACTTTGATTAAGTTACTATGTCAATCAAATACATGCATTTTAATATTCTTTTTATTCCATACTAAATTTGAAAATGTTGATAATCCCACTATTGTTAATGTATTTGTGTTACTCTATAAAGGGTGAAATATAATGTTCTATATTTTGTCGCAACTGATAACTAATCTGAATAATTGCATGATTACTTACTTATTTAGTAGTTATGTGACTGTTGAAATTGGATAATTTATGTACCAAGCATATAAAGATTGACCATTAATATCAAATAACTTTGATTAAGTTACTACGTCAATCAAATACATGCATTTTAATATTCTCTTTATTCCATACTACATTTGAAAATGTTGATAATCCCACTATTGTTAATGTACTTGCGTTACCCTATAAAGGATGAAATATAATGTTCTATATTTTGTCGCAACTGATAACTAATCTGAATAATTGCATGATTACTTACTTATTTAGTAGTTATGTGACTGTTGAAATTGGATAATTTATGTACCAAGCATATAAAGATTGACCATTAATATCAAATAACTTTGATTAAGTTACTATGTCAATCAAATACATGCATTTTAATATTCTCTTTATTCCATACTAAATTTGAAAATGTTGATAATCCCACTATTGTTAATGTATTTGCGTTACTCTATAAAGGATGAAATATAATGTTCTATATTTTGTCGCAACTGATAACTAATCTGAATAATTGCATGATTACTTACTTATTTAGTAGTTATGTGACTGTTGAAATTGGATAATTTATGTACCAAGCATATAAAGATTGACCATTAATATCAAATAACTTTGATTAAGTTACTATGTCAATCAAATGACTTTTTAGAAAAAAAAAACATTTACTTTTCAAGTGAGAACGTGCACAAATATTCTCAAATGAGCTCAACAATCTACCTCTAATATAGATATTACATAGTAACATTTTGAGTAAAAATCATTTGAGAAATGCAAAATTCCATCAATGTAGTTGAAAATAGTATCACATAATTTTCAATTGTTTAACTTTTAAGAGAGCGGAGCTTCGTACTAGTTCCAAAAATGTGATTTCCAGTTCCAATAAACCAATCTCTCATTAGAAAATATTTACCCGTGAAAGAATTAGATCCTTTATAAGATTCAATTGCATATTTCATCTATGTGCACGTCCAATATTCTAGAAGATGTGTTAGTAGATTATATTTATGATGCCTATGAAGGCCAAAGTTGAGGTGCATTCAATGTGTTCAAACTTCGCCCGCTCAATTGGATATGCAATTAATATCGAGTTTGATTCTTGGACAAATTGAGTGTTGATTTTCAATTTTACATGACCAATTATTTTAAGCATCTAGGGATTGAATGAGTGTGGGATAAAAGTTGTGGAAGGAAGAGTCGGTGAGTCTGCTCCCACTTGCCTTTCCTCCTAGCAGATGAACAACTTATTAATGAACAACAACGTGAAAAGTGTGCGTGCACTGTATTGCAAAATAGAAAGAATTCCACAATTATATAGTGGACTACTGTTATTATGTTGTCGATATGTGAGTTGGATTCTTTCTGCCTAACCCACTTTTGCGTCCACTTCATCAATGTGTTGTTTCCTTTTCGTTTCCTCGCTCGATAGAGAATGAAAAGCTGCCACATAACTTTATATTTCATCTAAAAACTTAAACAATTGAAAATAAGTTTATTATATTATTTTAAAAAGAAATCAGAGAGCTTAACACTTTAGAGAGAGATTTATTATATTGTTTTGTTATCTTATGCAGACGGAGTTTTTTTTTTTTTTCAAGTCTACATTTAGACAATTTTAATATTTTTAAATGGATGATGATGAATTTAAAACCTTAAACTTTTTGGTATCAAGCTCTAATACTATATTAGAAATAAATTTATTATATTATTTTATTATCTTTAATACTTGTAACCCAGCTACATCTTTAATCTAATTTGGCTCACCTTTAATCTGGGACCACATGGCAATAAACTAAAATCTCTATATGGACTGAAACTTCCAAGAAAATGTTAGTTATTTGCTTTTCTTTTGCTTTACAAGTAGAAACATTTTATTTTGCCAGGTGAAACACGCATGTGCATTGCATCTTGACTAGAATAACGTAGTTGAAAATTCTTGAAAAATGAAATGATCGCTTAGCGTGTGTTATGCGTGTGGGTCCTATGTGTGTATGAGCCCCACGCGCACATAGAGAGGACTAACCTGAACATAGGTTGTGTATAACTTTTACAATCAATTAATAAATGATCTATAGCAGAAAGCATTAGCCACTTTTGTACCAACTAATGCGACAAATGTTTAATTTTAAATTCATTTTATCCTAATTTTAATTCGATTGCAAATTAAAGAGAGGAATTGATCATTGATCATTGATCACAATAAATGGAGTTTGGAATTGTCTTAGCAAGCACATATCCTTTTTCTGTTCAGACTTTGACTGCAAATACCACAAGACACACCTTCGTGTATCAATTCTCCTGTTAAGTGTCGTGTATCAATTCTCCTATTACGTGTCGATGCTGTTAGTACATATCCCATTGCCACACAAATTGCTTCACAACCAGAAATAGATTTATCAAGCCATGACCCGGAACGACTTTTTTCAGCTAATATGGTTTTTATGGCTGATTAAGCCATCAACAGCAACTTCAACTCTTGCAAAGCAAGGTTGCAAGCATACTTGTGGGAACGTTACCATACCCTACCCATTTGGGATTGGTGCCGGTTGTTTCCTCGATGAGCCATACGAAATAGATTGCCGTGGTGACCGACCATATCTAAAGCAACACGGCGGTGAGGTGCTGAACGTGTCACTAGATAATTCGACTATAACGATAAATGCCAATGGTTCAGAGATTCGTCTATGCGAGAACGATGCTGCAAAACTTGCCTTTAATTTCTCGGCAAGCCCATTTTTTCCTGATTTCTACAACAAATTCATTGCCGTTGGCTGTGGTAATGTAATGGTATTTGGTGATAATGAGATTCTTGGTGGATGCACATCGACTTGTGATCAGCACAGAAATATTAGTGGCTGCTATGGCATCAATTGTTGCGAAATTATTATCCCACCTGATATCCAGCATATCTATTTTAATTTCTCGAGTTTAGAGACGAAAACAAATTCTTGCGCATCTGTTCTCTTGGTTGAACAATCATGGTACCCGAGAAACTTAATCTCTACTTCAGATCCCTCCGAAAATCTAATTGGAGTGCACATCCCTTTCGTATTGCGGTGGGCACTTCCGAAGCTGATGCACCCGGAATTGGAAAAGGGATCAAGGTGTTATTTTAAATCTTCTCGGCATGGATGGGACTTTTGGGACTGTAAATGCCCGGAGTGCACAGAAGGGAACCCGTATATTCCGAATGGATGCCAAGGTATGCTTCTAATTTCTTAGAAAGAGTGTGTGTGTGTGTGTGTTAGTTACTATGATTTTATCTAACACAGTAATTGAGATTAGCAGATCTCTCCAATAAGATCACTTGTGCGTCAGTATATAATTCAAGAAGAAGATTAATCATGGTTGCTGGTAAGTTGATTCTTCCTCCACGCTTCATTTTCCTTCAATCACATTTTTTCATCAACGGTTTTTGAAGTTGAGGTCCCTTAATTTTATATATTCGACCAAGTCTAGTCTATTTTTTTTTATTTTAATACCAAGTTTAGACCTTAAAATTACCCTTTTCCAAAAAAACAAAAGAATGTTTCATTTTTCATCTTATGAAACAAGACATGTTCATTAGATGACCAATTCTAGAAACATTGTCGTCCCCCAACTGCAATATGAGATATTCTCTCCCTACTTGTTAAGACATTTTCAATGGAGGTTTCAAATTTAGAGACTTTTCAAATTTGGGTGTTCCAAGCCTGTTTTTAGAGCCCCAAGCCTAAAAAGCAATACTATTTATGACAAAAGTATGTGAGGTCCACCACTTTTGACTTAAATGATGTCAAAATAGAGCCACAATCTAAATTTTATCATGAATAATGTTATTTTTTTAGGTTTAGAGGCTTTAAAAACAGGCTTGGAACACCCAAATTTAAAAAGTTACTAAATTTGAAACATCTATTGAAGATGGCCAATATTATATCACTTAAGATATTAACTCCGAAAATCGATCTCAAGACCTGTCGCACTTAAAGCGGAAATCAAACCACTAGACCAAATGCCTAGTGTAAATGTGATTCTTCGTGTCTAGTGATTGGCATTTCTCCATAAAGAGGAACTATATACGAGAATGAAAAGAAAGAGGAGTATACTAGGCCTCTGGTCTAATTGTATATTTCTTACTTTAAATGTGAGGGGTCGCGAGTTCAATTTTTATTGGTGACATCCTTTGATTATGTACTATACGGCTTAGTCTTCTATTGAATCAAAAAAAAAAAAAAAAAAAGAAAGAAAGAAAGAAAGAGGAGTATATATATAATTTTCCAGAACTATCAATAGAAATTGGATAGCAACCTCTACCACCTAGCAGCAACTGTCTCCTTCCACTTCAGCCTCTACGAGCACATCATTTCAATGCATTTTTATCATCACGTACATTTAAATCTTGATTGAGAAATAGAAAGATAATATAATGGGGAGGAGTGGGACCAAACTTTCTTTGTGTTGAATATAATAAATAATACAACAAATTCCTCTTTAACATCTTAAACTTTTAGGTGAGATGGTGACTTAACATGACATCATAGTTTAGGCACCAAAAGGTTATGAGTTTAAAACTCACTGTCACCCATTTAAAAATATTAAAACTGTCCAAGTACAAGACTAAAAAACTAACTCCACCTACACTTGCGGGATCATATTGAATATAATAAATAATACAATAAATCACTCTTTAACAACTTAAACTTTTAGATGAGGTGGTAACTTAACACTTTGCGACAGCAACTTAAATTAAAAGCAAATGTTCATTAAATAGTTCAGATAATCAGCATTACCTTTGGTTTTTTGATGCAGTTGGAGTGACAAGCTTGGGGATCTTATTTCTTGTAACATTTAGTTTTTTGTTGTACAAGACAATCAGTAAAAGAAGGAAAAGGAAGATTAAAGAAAAATTCTTCAAACGAAATGGTGGTCTATTGTTACAACAACAAATGTCATTTGAAGAAAATATCATTGACAAGGTAAGACTTTTTACTGCTACTGAGTTGGGCAAAGCTACTGACTCTTTCAATGAAAATAGAGAATTAGGTCATGGGGGTCAAGGTACGGTTTACAAAGGTATGTTAAGTGATGGAAAAATAATAGCAGTTAAGAAGTCAAAATTGGCTGGTGAAAAGAAAGTGAAGGAGTTTATTAATGAAATAGTTATTCTTTCACAGCTTAACCATAGGAATGTGGTTAAGTTACTTGGTTGTTGTTTAGAGACAGATGTTCCTTTACTTGTCTATGAGTTTATACCAAATGGAACCCTGTATAACCTTATTCATAACGAGAACGATGAATTTCTCATGTCCTGGGACATGTGTTTAAGAATTGCAACAGAGGTAGCAGGAGCCTTGGCATATTTGCACTCAGCAACTTTAGTTCCTATATATCATAGAGATATTAAATCGATGAATATACTTTTGGATGATAAGTATAGAACAAAAGTGTCAGACTTTGGAACTTCAAGGCACATTACAATCGATCAGACTCATCTAACAACTATAGTGAAAGGGACATTCGGTTATTTGGATCCATAATATTTCCAATCAAGCCGATTTACTGAAAAAAGTGATGTTTATAGCTTTGGAGTTGTGCTTGTTGAACTATTAACTAGACAAAAGCCAATACCTTCAAGCCCAACACTTGAAAGCTACTTAAGCTTAGCAACACGGTTTCTTATATCAATGGAAGAAGATCGTTTGAACATGATTCTCGATAAACAAGTCCTAGAGGCAGCAAGCTATGAACGAGTTGCAAGAGTTGCTAAACTTGCACAATGCTGCCTGAGCTTGGATGGAAAGAAAAGGCCTACTATGAGAGAAGTAGCCATGGAACTCGAGAGCATCAGAAAGCCTCTCATGGCGCCTTCAACAGTTCAAACAAAATTTCAAGAAGTTAGCACTGGAGTAGAACCAGTTATCTTTTCAGAGGGTACTTCTTCAAGAACATCTGCGAATGATTCCATTACATCCCTATCATTTGCCTACCCCTTATTGTCTAACACTTTTTGACATCGAAATTGCTCATATGTTCTATTAGATGCAATTTTGTACTTTCATTATTACTTTTCAGGTTGTAATTTAATGGTTACGATTTGAAAATGTTAATTCATAACATTGTACCTTAACTTGTCTTGCTTTTAACTTAGATGAAAATAGAATAGTTGTGACTAATTAGAATAATGGCTTGATTAGATAAATAATAATGAGAATCGCCCAAATACAAACAAACAATCAAACCCCATCTGAAAATAAAGCCTGATCACGGAATATTATCTTTGCCTACTCGCAAACTCCCACAGGACATTCTTTCATACTCTCGCGCCTCTCCCTGCAAGATCCTCATCCGTTTCATTACACCCCACAGGAATTGAACAGCAGCAGACTTACAAAACCATTCTATTATCATTAGGAAAAATCATCAAATCTCACTCTACAACATCCAAAATCTGTCCAACATAGCCCTCTTCAAGATCACCAGGTGGGCAACCTCGTTGGGATTTACAAAGCATGGAATGTCGTTGGAGTTTTCGTCCTGCTAAAAGAGACAATAAAAAATCTGAACCATATTGGCAGGTATCACCATTGTACCTCATGTTTAAACAATTGTACCTTCCTCTAGCAGTGTAAAACTGCTTTGGCTTTACCATAATAGTTATTCATCACGCATTGTCTTGACATTTGTTTTTAAGATCACCTCTGTTCTTCTTGTCATGTGGCTCTCAAAAATATTTGAGGTAAGAACTAACACTGCATTTGTATTGAGGGAAATATGGGGATGGATGTGAACGGAAACTACGCAGATAAGGTTTCACTCCCCTTGTTAGGATTCAACTCTTTTTGTTTTTAAATTCAGGGGATATCTAAGGCCGTATAACTTAACCAGCGAGGTTCAAGCTCGCAACATCTCGTATACACAACGAGTAACATTATCACTAGACCACAGCCCTAATAGCTGATTCAACTCTGTTTTAAGAGGAGGGAAGCCAACAGATGCTTATTATCCTCCCGTTCCTTCATTCTATTTTCCCAAATTGGAGTAAATGGAGGGATGAAGAACTAAAACTATATAACATGTTCAAAATATTCTATTCTTTTCAACAAATTATAATTTGCTGCCAAATAAGACACATTTTGCCTAGTTGTCCTTACCCCAAAAACAAGGTGCATGTAAATGTTCACAAAATTGATCTTTTCCTTCTAAAAACTAAGCCATGATTTCATTCATTTCTTTTCCTTCTCATCCAAACAAAGGAGACGTGAGTTTTCTTCTATGCTTATGACTTTTCCTATCATTTCTTTAATTTTCCTCCAATACAAAAATACTGACTATTCATGTCCGCGTTGTGGAATCTCACCAATTTCACACACTGACAGAGGGTAGGTATGGACTTAGAGGAGAAAAAGGGCCCTGTTTGAAAACTTGCGAAAGTTAACTGACACGGAATGACTCCGACCGGCCTAAACTAGGGATTATCACATAGTTTCTTACGTAAAGTGAATGATCGTGTACATAGATACGTTAAGAACATAATATTATTTTTACGTGATTCGACATTGTTTATGTCCACGAAATATTACTCTTTATTACTCATAGAACTACTATAATAATAACTCAGATACATCTATCTAGAGGTATTTGTGCTCTAACTCTAATCTAATCTAATATGGTACACCCACCTTATGGTGTGTGACAACTAAACTTAACTCATATACCCCTATTTATAATAGGCTAAAACTAGTCCAATTATAATTGTGATTCCTATCTTTCATAGTATTTCAACTCTTATCAAACCTCTAATTGTCTTCAGTATCTCCACTTGGAATTCAAGCCATATCCAACAGAAGCCATGATGCTATCGGACATTTTTTTTTTCAAAGATGCTAGCGGACATTGATTCGTATATCTTGGTCAAGTCCTGCACATGCTCTTGCATGTAGCCTACATGATGATGTTGTTCGCAAGCAATATATAAATATGGTAATGTATAATCTATACGAGTGTGTCGCATTTAATTTTATGTTATGAGTCTAATGTATAATTTTAGCAAAATACAAAAAATTTCTTTGCACTTTACATGTATGAATATAGGATTAGGATCCTTTTCTAACTAGTTCTTTATCCTAACATTCAAACATTGCATCACCGTCATCCATTTCATCAAAATATTTAAATTTAACTTTTTCTCTTTTTTTTGCAGTTTAAAATTAAAATAAATGATTGAGATGCATGATTAGAATATTTATAGGTTTAATTATGAGAGAATCATTTTCATTTCATTAAAGCCTAATTAGCAAGTATCATTTTTAGAGCAGAGAAAAATTTATTCAAGTTAATCTCTGAATGATTTGACGGAATACATGAGTTGTATTAATTTCCACCACCCAAAATTAGATTTCCTACACCATGCAGAAAAAAAGAAAAGAAAAAGAAAAGGAATCTCTATGCATGATAGAGATTCTCACAATCAATTATATATTGGAATAGACTTAGCGGCCGGCCGAGACCTTATCGCTGAGCAGACTTGACTTCAACTATAATAAGACATACCAAGATGTATCAATTATCCACTAAATTTCAGCATATATCCCATTGCCACATTTCCAAATCTACCAAGCCATGGCCCTGAAACACTTTCTTCAGCTAATTTGTTTTCTATGGCTGATAGAGGAATTAGCAGCAACTCCAAGTCTTGCAAAGCCAGGTTGCAAGGATACTTGTAGGAACGTTACCATACCCTATCCATTTGGGATTGGTGCCGGTTGTTTCATTGACGAATGGTTCGAAGTAATTTGTCATGGAAACCGGTCTTACCTAAACAAATATTATGGACATGAATTCCAAGTTGAGGTGCTGGATGTGTCACTAGGAGGAGATCTGAGTATAACAATAAATTCCAATAACTCACATATCAGTGTATGCGAGGACAAAAGCATCCGGCTGGCCGGTAATTTGTCGGGGAGCCCATTCTTTTACGATTTGAACAAAGTTATTCTTGTTGGGTGTGGTACTATTACGCTCCTCGAGGATGCACGTATTCTGGGTGCATGCACATCCATTTGTGGTCAGTCGTCGATCACATATGGCTGCGATGGCAACAATTGTTGTGAGATTTCTATCCCATCTACTGTCCAGGATTTCTATTTAAATTTCTCATATTCAGTTAGCGGCCGAACCAATTCATGCGCGTCTATCATCTTCGGGAACGGTTTGGGATACTCGGCCTCTTATTCTTCATATCTCTCTGAAATAGTCCGGGATTCATTCCCCGTTCAATTGCGATGGTCGATTCCAGATCTGATGGTCCCGGATTTGCAAAATAATTCAAATTGCTATAAAAGTGAATATTACGGAGAGTATCGCTGTTCTTGCGGAGGTTGCAGCTCAGGGAACCCATATCTTCCGAATGGATGCCAAGGTATGCTTGTAATTTCTCAAAGACAGAAAGGGAGTGTGTATGTGCATGATTTTATCTAACACTGTCATTGGGATTACCAGGTGACTCCGATATTTCCTACTGCATTGTTGGGTATCGGCGCAGCGGAATGGTCGGGGATAAGCAGTAGCACGCAGCTAAAATATGAATGAGAACAGAGAAAGTAGAGACACAAGATTTACGTGGAAAACCCTCAAACAAATCGAGGGAAAAACCACGGGCAAGTAATGGAGGATTTCACTATGATGTGGAGTATTTTACAATAATCTTCTCTCTAATATAAGGAGAGAACAATATCACTCTCTCAAATAATAGGAGAAACTAACTCTCACTCACAAATATAGAACAACAAAAGAGGAAGAAAACTACTCAAGAGAAAGCTTATGTTTTCTCTCTAATTTGCTATGCTTGGATGATACTAAATGGTAAGAAATGAGCCTCTATTTATAGGCTCATTTCATACCCAAAATCAAAGCAAAATAGTAGTGTGAAAAGGATTTTCATGTGCCTAATTTTACACCAAACTTTGATGCATAAATCTTCCTTTTTCCATTACTTTTTGTCTTCTTTTGACTCACCAAAAATGTAAAGCTACCAAATGTGACTTTACCTCATTAGTTGGTTTTTGACGGCTCACATTCTCCCACTTAAAGTCATATTGGATGATCTTCAAATCTCTCCATACTTGTCAATTCCATGTTGCTTACGTCTTTGTTAGGCCAAAGGAGGATCTACTCCAAACAAACTTGTCAACGTTGATTGACTTTGTCATGACATCTGCTAGGTTCTCGTTGGTGTGAATCTTCTGCATATCCACACTCCCTTCCTCCATTACTTCTCGAACAAAGTGATATTGAACACCTATGTGTTTCGTCCTGGAATGAAATGCTGGATTCCTTGCAATGTGCAAGGCACTCTGACTGTCACAAAACAAGGGAATTTTCTCTTGTTTGTGCCCGAGCTCCTCCATTAACCGTTTAATCCAGATTGCTTCTTTACAAGCTTGTGTAGCTGCCATGTATTCAGCCTCTGTTGTAGATAGGGCCACAACAGTCTGTAATTTAGATATCCAGCTTACCACGCCGCCTGCAACTGTAAACACATAGCCTGTAGTAGACTTCCATTTATCAGAATCACCTGCAAAATCCGAATCAACAAAACCTTTGACAGTAAATTCTGATCCTTCAAAACATAATGCAACATCCGAGGTCCCTTTGATGTATCGTAGGATCCTCTTAACAGCATTCCAATGCTCTCTACTAGGATTCGCCATGAACCGACTGACCGCACCAACTGCTTGAGCAATATCTGGTCTCGTGCATATCATAGCGAACATGAGACTTCCCACTACTGATGCATACGGTACTCGAGACATTTCTATCCTCTCCGCTTCAGTGCTAGGGCACATACTTGAGGATAATTTGTAATTGACAGGAAGCGGGGTTGAGATTTCCTTACAATCTTGCATATTGAAGCGCCGCAAGATTTTCTTCAAGTAATTCTTCTGGGAAATCCATACCTTCCTACCTTTTCTATCTCGGTGAACTTGCATCCCTAAAATCTTGTTTGCTGGTCCTAAAGCCTTCATATCAAACTCCCCAGCCAACTGTGCCTTCAATTCTTGGACCCGATCTTTACTGGGACCTGCTACCAGCATGTCGTCCACGTACAACAGCAGAATGATAAAATCATCATCACCAAACCTCTTGTAGTACGTACAATGGTCTGAATTGAGTCTGTTGTACCTGAGGCTAATCACGAAGGAATCAAATCTCTTGTACCAACACCTTGGCGCCTGCTTTAAACCGTACAGAGATTTGGTCAACCTGCAAACCAAGTTTTCTTTTTCTTTCTCAACAAAACCTTCTGGTTGAAGCATGTAAATCTCTTCTTCAAGCTCACCATGAAGAAAAGCTGTCTTTACATCTAATTGTTCTAAATGTAAGTCTAACACAGCACACATGGCCAAGACTACTCTGGTAGTTGTAAGTCTTACCACAAGAAAAAATATCTCGTTGAAGTCAATTCCTTCTTTCTGAGCATATCCTTTCACCACCAGTCTTGCACGATATCGCTCCACTTGGTCATTACCATCTCGCTTGATCTTGTAGACCCATTTATTACCAATGGCTTTCCGTCCAGGTGGTAGTGGAACAAGCTCCCACGTCTTGTTTTTATATAGAGCTTCAATTTCTTCTTGCATTGCTGTCATCCACAGGGCAACATCGGGGCTTTTTATAGCCTCGTGAAAGGTAGATGGCTCTCCATCCTCCGTTAGAAGACAGTATGCAGCATTGCTCGCCATGACAAAATCTGAATGCCAAGTTGGTCTTGTTGTCTGACGCAATGAACGTCGGACTTCTATAACCTCAGCATCATCTGGTTCTTGTTCCTCGTGCTCCGGTGCAGCTTCAGAAGAAGCATCTCCTTGTTTTGACTTATCTTCAATTTGTATTGTAGTAGTCTCCTTTGAAGTGTTGCTGTCGTCTTCACTTTGCAGTTTATCTTCTGCAAATATCACATCTCTGCTGATGACAACCTTGTGGGCAGTGGAATCCCACAGGCGATACCCCTTAACACCATCAGCATTTCCCAAGAATACACATTTCCTGGATTTTGGATCCAGCTTTGTTCTTTCTTGGGAACCATACATCACATATGCCGGACACCCAAATATGTGCAAGGTAGAATAATCTGCGGGTTTTCCGGTCCACATTTCCATTGGTGTCTTCAACCCAATTGCAGTTGACGGTGACCGGTTTATCACGTAACAGGCAGTTCTAGCTGCTTCTGTCCAAAATGATTTGGCAAGACCTGCAGTTTCCAACATAGCTCTCATTCTTTCAAGAAGAGTTCTGTTCATCCGCTCTGCTACACCATTTTGCTGAGGTGTATGTGCAACAGTAAATTGCCTCTGAATACCCTCTTGCTTGCAAAATGCCAAGAAGCTCCCGTCAGTGTATTCTCCTCCGTTGTCCGTCCTTAAACACTTGATCCTTTTCCCGGATTCAAGTTCCACCAGCGCTTTGAATGTTTTAAATATTAGAAACACATCTGACTTGTTCTTGATTGGATACACCCACAGTCTCCTGGAGTAATCATCAATAAATGATACAAAGTATTTGGCTCCTCCTAGGGACAAAATCGGTGATTCCCAAACGTCTGAATGGATCAAGTCTAGAATGTGTTTGCTTCTGGCAGTAGATCTCCCAAATTTCAATCTATGCTGCTTACTGGTAACACAGTGCTCACAAAAAGGTAAGTTTACCGTCTTGAGCCCGGGTAGGAGATTACGTTCAGCAAGAATCTTCAAGCCTCGTTCTGTCATGTGGCCCAATCTGCGATGCCACATTATAGTTGATTCTTCTTGGCCGGCTGATGCAATTGATACATCTGCCTCCTGTAACGTATCTCCCAAAAGCATGTATAGATTTACCCCGATCTTTTCTGCCTTGATCACCACAAGCGCTCCTTTGACAACCTTCATGATCCCATCCTCGATATGGGTCTTGCAGCCAAGGTCATCCAATTGTCCAATGGACAATAGGTTCTTCTTCAAGCCCTTCACGTGTCGTACCCCTTGAATAGTGCGAATGGTACCATCATACATTTTAATTTTGACGGTACCGATACCAGCAATCTCCAAGGCATGATCATTACCCATGTACACAGATCCTCCAGAGACAGGTTCATAGTTGTGGAACCATTCTCTACGAGAGGTCATATGCCATGTTGCTCCCGAATCCATTATCCAAGCATCAGTGAGCTCCTTTCTGCCTTTTGATACAGTTGCTGCTTCGCTGTATAAAATATCTCCATCATCTGGTGCAGTCGCCACACATCCCTGAGAATTTGTCACCTCGGGATTCTTTTTGTTGCTCCAACAATCCTTCTTGAAGTGCCCTTTCTTGCCACAATTGTAGCATTTGATATTCTTTCTACTCTTTGATTTTGATCTACCTTGGTTGTTGCTCCCACTAGAGCCACGTTCCGTTGATCTACCTCTCACCATTGATAATGCCTCTGCTTGTTGTGAACTTTCGATTCTGTCTTCCTTACTTTTGCGCCTAGATTCCTCTTCCAGAACAGCGGCTGCAACATCATCAAAAATAACAAAATCTGAAAGAACATTGTTAGTGTAACTAATGATGAGTTGATCATACGAATCAGGTATACTTTGAAGTAGAATTTCTGCACGTTCAAGCTCCGCTATTTTATGCCCAATTGCAGTCAATTGAGAGAATAGCGTATTTAAGGTATTGATGTGATCTGTCACCGATGTGGACTCACTCATCCGTAGGGTGTAAAGTCTCATCTTCAAGAAAATCTTGTTGTGAAGTGACTTAACCTCATACATTTTGGTCAGCGCATCCCAAATTTCTTTTGCTGACTTCTTTTCCTCAACGCTTGACAATACCGAATCTGCCAATGCCAGGTGCAGATTAGCCATAGCGTTGTCATCCATCTCTTTCCACTTGTCGTCCGTCACCTCCGCTGGTCTGTCTCCAATTGCTGCCAAGCAATTTTCCTTTCTCAAGATTGCCTTCATCTTTAATTTCCAAAGGGAAAATTTACTCCCGTTGAACTTCTCGATTTCAAATTTTGCCGCCATAGTATTAACAACGATCTGCTTCGTAACTTGAACCGGCTCCCACTATTTCACTGTGAATAGTACTATTTATATGAATAGTACCGTATACGTGAATAGTACCAAAACCGTATACGAAAATAGTATTGATACCGTATAGGTGAATAGTACTATACCGTATGCGTGAATAGTAACCATGAACAATAACCCCGTATGTATACCAGTGACCCGTAACCAATGGCTCTGATACCACTGTTGGGTATCGGCGCAGCGGAATGGTCGGGGATAAGCAGTAGCACGCAGCTAAAATATGAATGAGAACAGAGAAAGTAGAGACACAAGATTTACGTGGAAAACCCTCAAACAAATCGAGGGAAAAACCACGGGCAAGTAATGGAGGATTTCACTATGATGTGGAGTATTTTACAATAATCTTCTCTCTAATATAAGGAGAGAACAATATCACTCTCTCAAATAATAGGAGAAACTAACTCTCACTCACAAATATAGAACAACAAAAGAGGAAGAAAACTACTCAAGAGAAAGCTTATGTTTTCTCTCTAATTTGCTATGCTTGGATGATACTAAATGGTAAGGAATGAGCCTCTATTTATAGGCTCATTTCATACCCAAAATCAAAGCAAAATAGTAGTGTGAAAAGGATTTTCATGTGCCTAATTTTACACCAAACTTTGATGCACAAATCTTCCTTTTTCCATTACCTTTTGTCTTCTTTTGACTCACCAAAAATGTAAAGCTACCAAATGTGACTTTACCTCATTAGTTGGTTTTTGACGGCTCACATGCATGACCTCTAATTCAAAAAGATTAATTCTACTTGCCAGTAAGTTGATTCTATCCTTTTTTTTATTTTTATTTTTACTTTTTTAATTTTTTTCCTAATCCAGCAAATGTATGTAATTGATATCAAGAAAGAAAATTGAAAAGAGTAGAAAATTCTTGCCTAGACAGAAAACAAAACCCGCTCGGGTACAAAAAAAAGATAGAAAGCTAAAGCTGAAACGTTTCGCCCAAGGCGGATAAAAAACCAGCTTAGGCGCAAAAAAAAGAAAGAAAGCTAAAGCTGAAAATTATCGTGATGAGGACGGATAAGAAACCCACCCGAGTACCAAAAAAACAGATTGATAAAATTGAAAATTACCAGCCGAAGACGAAAGCCACCCAGCCGCCACTTAAGGGTTTATTTCCAACTTTATAGAATAAGGATTTAATTGAAATCTTTTCAAAACATTGAAGACTTATTTGAAACATTTTTAAAATATTGAGGACTTATTTGAAACATTTTAAAACATTGAGGACCTATTTGAAATATTTTAAAAACATTTAGGACCTATTTGAAATATTTTTGAAACATTGAGGACTTATTTAAAATATTTTTAAAACATTGAGGGCTTATTTGAATTTTTTTTAAAACATTGAGGACTCAAATGAAACTTTTTTAAAACATTGAGGACTAAATTGAACTTTTATTGTTATATTCCAAAATTGCCCCTGAGACCATGGTCACGTGCACTTTCTGTTAGATTTAACAATTATTTGACGGAAGGGACCAAATTGAGATTTTTTTGCAAACAATAGGGACTAAATTGAGACAAATATAACAATAAGGACTAAACTGAGATAAAAGGGTAACAATAAGGACTATTTGTGAAATTTTCCCTTACTTTAAACTACCTACATGTTATGCATCAACTAGGTCAGAAAGCCCAGTTAACTAGCGAGCGAAATATAGTAATATTTTGTCAAATTTCTAAAAGTGCTATGTTGTTATATTTGGTTTACACTCAATATTTTTAAAAATAACGAGTAATTTTTCAAAAATACATGTAGCTTAAATAGACAAATGTATTATAAGAAAAATACAAGTGACGATATACTTTATATATTTTTGCAAATACACGTGTAATAGATGTTTAACTTATTCGTACAAATAATACGAACTTAATCTTTTTATTTTTGAAAATATTAATCCTAATTTAATATTAAAAATTTAAAAATTAAAACAGTTGAATTTAATTTATACAAAAAAAATGTTTATGAATTTTTATTATTATTATTTTTTTAATTTGAATAAATGGCCTACGTACAAATCATCATTAACTTTCACTCTTAACTTAAGAAATTTGACTGTTATGTCTTTCTGTCTCAATAATTCTTTGAAACAAAAAAATTTAACAGAAGAACGAAAAGAAAAAAACAAAAATGATCCAAAAGTACTACCTTGTGAAATTGAATACTAACAATTACCAACTAGTAGCACAAGCATTTTCCTGCTCCAGTGTATTTACCTCTTGATTGAGAAATCAATATCTAAACAAGTCACGTCAAATTGGTTGAATCCCAAGGCAATCCTCAAGTATTTTCCTTATTCTTGACTAAGAAATCAATGCTTAAACAAGTCACATCAAATTGTTAGTGTTCAATGAGGGAAAAAAGCCAGAATATACTAACTATGAGAGAGATTCAATATTTTTGTTTCGTTTTTTTTTTTTTACCAATTGGAAAAAAAGTAACCAACATTTCATTTACTGTAGATAATTTTCCTTACATTTTGGATTTCTCATGCAGTTGGCGGGACAATCTTGGGTGTTTTATTTCTTATAACAGCTAGCGTTTGGTTAAACAAGAGAATCCGTAGAAGAAGAGAAAGAAAGCTTAAAGAGAAAATTTTCAAACGTAATGGCGGTTTATTGTTACAACAACAAATGTCCGTTGATCAAAATATTGTTGAAAAGGTAAAGCTTTTTACTAGTGTTGAGTTGGGCAAAGCTACTGATTACTTCAATGAAAATAGAATACTAGGTCACGGAGGCCAAGGTACAGTCTACAAAGGCATATTAGTTGATGGAAAAATTGTGGCAGTTAAAAAGTCAATGTTAACTGATGAGAACCAAGTGGAGCAGTTTATTAATGAAGTAGTTGTTCTTTCACAAATCAATCATAGGAATGTGGTTAAACTACTAGGTTGTTGTTTAGAGACAGAAGTTCCTTTGCTAGTTTATGAGTTCATACCTAATGGAACCCTATACAACCTTATTCATAACGAGAATGATGAATTTCTCATGTCTTGGGATATGCATTTAAGAATTGCAAGAGAGATCGCAGGAGCATTAGCCTATTTGCACTCATCAACTTCTATTCCAGTCTATCATAGAGATATCAAATCAAGCAACATACTTCTGGATGAGAAGTACATTGCAAAATTATCTGACTTTGGAACTTCAAGACACATTACAATCGATCAAACTCATCTTACCACTTTAGTGAAAAGGGACATTTGGTTATTTAGATCCGGAGTACTTCCAGTCAAGCCAATTTACGGGAAAAAATGATGTCTATAGCTTTGGTATTGTACTTGTTGAACTATTGACTAGACAAAAGCCAATATCTTCAACTCGTACGGATGATGGAAGTTGCCTAAGCTTAGCAACACGATTTCTTACATCCATGGAAGAAGATCGTCTCAATATGATTCTTGATACTCAAGTTCTAGAGACGGCTAGCTATGAACAAGTCGTAGCGGTTGCTAAGCTTTCACGACATTGCTTAAGCTTGGATGGAAAGAAACGACCAACTATGAAAGAAGTAGCCATGGAACTGGAGAGCATTAAAGTGTCTCACAATCCTTCAACAGTAGAAACAAATTTTGAAGGAGAAAGTAGCAGTGGAATAGAATTGGTAGTCATTTCAGATGGTACTTCCTCATGGACAGCAACGAATGATACCATTACTTCTTCATCAGATGCCTACCCTTTATTGCCTAATAATTTTTGACATCAAATTACTCCTATGTTATATAGTTATATATTTTCACTTTTTTTTTTTGGAAATTGAAGTTTATGGTTGTGCCGACCCCACCTAGTGAGACAAGATTTAGTTTGGTTTGAAAGTTTATGGTTGTGATTTGAAAATGTTGATTTGAAATTTATTGAAAAAAACAATGTTTATAGCTTCGGTACTGTTGTACTTATTTAACTCTTAACTAGACAAAAGCCAATATCCTCAGCCCCTGTTGAAGAAGAAAGTTTTTTAGGATTAGCATCGATTTTTTATACACATGGAAGAAGATCGTCTCGACATGATTCTTAATTCTCAAATCTCAAGTTCTAGATACAGCTAGCACCGAACAAGTCACAACAGCTGCTAGACTTGCACAACGTTGAAAACACTATGAAAGAAGTAGCCATGGGGCTTGAGAGTATCAAAATGTCTCACATGCCTTCCACCTCTCCAACAAAATTTCATGGAGAAAATAGCACTGAAATAGAACAGTTAGTTATAACCTCAGATGGTATTTTCTCATGGACATCTGCGAATGATGTAGTTACACCCTCATTAGGTGCCTACCCTATATTGCCTGTAACCTTTTGACATCAAAATCAGTCCCATGGTTTATCACCTAATTAATTATGTATTTCCCTTGTTTCTTTTTCTATTTGGAAGTTTATGTGTATATGATTTGAAAGTATTGATACTTCTAATATTGTTCTTGGATTTGTTTTACTTTACGCTGGCATGAAAATAAAAAAGCTGCCACTAGGCTTTGGTCCAATAGTAATGTTACTTGCTATTGTGCGAGAGGTTGCGAGTTCGAGTCTCGCTAGTTATATTATACGGTCTTTGGCCTCTTTTGAATTAAAAAAATAAATAAAATAGCTTTTATTGCTTTTGATAACTAATTAAAAAAAGTTGAACGATTACTTAATTAGTAGTTAGTTAGAGCACTCCTGTATAAGAATGACAGCGATTCGATTAACCACAATTTTTGACAAAACCAAAATCGAAACCGTTTAGTATAATCGAAACCGACAAGTATAAAAAAACTTCGAATAACCGAAACTGAAACTGATAATTTAAAAAAATTTAATTTAAATAAAAAAAGAGTCAAAAAATTTGAAAAAAATATTAATTTAAATGTAAAAAAATTCTAAAAATACAATAAATCTAAATCCACACATCATAAGAAGAATATATAAATATAATATTTTATTTTTGGTTAAAATTTAAATGTTAAAGAATTTTTTTTTTGCCAAAATTAAAGAGAACAAGTCAATGTAGTGCAATTCTATTGTTAATTTTTTAAACTTTAAACATTTTTTAAAATTAACAAAAAAAAAAAAAACAAAAGAGACTGTACAGATAAAACTTTAGATCTCTGTACAAACCATCGCTCAAGCATTGCCTAATTCAAATCTTACAAAAAAAAAAAAAAATAGAGCCAATAATTACATCTTTGAACAAACAAAGCTCACTAATTGCCCTTGAAAAGTGTATCAAAATACCTCTAAGCTTAGCTAATATTCTGCATAACAACAAGCCAAACTTTGGCATAGGCTAATTCACAGAACTCACATTTCTATCAATAGCAATTTATACATTTATCAAAATCAACAAAAAATAAAAATAAAAAAATCACTGCACTCCACTCCACATAAAACTAAACTCCAATTTCAAATGTGCGACGAAACATGAGATTAACATGTTTTTGTGTATGAACTGATTTAAAGACTAGTATAAAGAATGATTGCAAAGCAGTGAGATTGCAGCTTGAATGGTAAGTGACGGCTTGTGCAAGAAGAAAGAAAAGAAAGAGTGCTCTAATTTTTAGTGTTAATTCCTTTAACCCTAGTCTTTTAATTGTTATTTTTTAAAATCATAAATGGTAGTATTGGGCTTAGTCCAAATCTTTTAAAATATGTAGTCCACTTCTATTAATATAATTTTAGTACTAGTATATCGGGCAACAGTCTAAAAACTATTTATATATTTTATTACATTATATTATATATATAAATATATACATATATATTATATAATAAATTAATAATTGAGTTTCGGATTTCGATTTTGTTCAACGTCAAAAACCAAAACCTATTGATTTATTCATCGGTTTCCCTTTATAAAACCCAAACTCTAACGGATTCTCCATCAATTTTTGTTATCGTATTTTTATTGGGCGGTTAACCATCAATTTTAGATAGAATGAATACTCGTTGTCATCCCTACTCCTATTACACTTGTAAGCAAGATAAATCTCTGTGGCAAGTATCTAAAACTTTGAGTTTGTTAATCAAATCAGTTCTTTACGATATAGTTGTTATGCCAATCATTTTTTTTTCTTTTATAATTCTACTTTGCAAGTTCTTTGTGACAGTTACATATACAATAGAAAGATTAGTAAAACAATAAGAAACACTGTCTAAAATACTAAGTGTTTCTTTTTTCTCTTTACCCCATCCTGACTTGCACCCGCTCTCATTAAATTCGAACGTTGGTCTCACAACCACGACCAGATGAGGTGAGCATTTAATGATGGCCTGATAATCTGTTTGTGGATGTAAAGAAATCAGCAAATTAGTAATGCATTATCTAGCTACGTGTATATATTCATATTGGTGAAATACAAAAAGTACCCTCTATTTTTTGAAGTATACGTTAAATATTTGGAGTATCTGACTTTGTCACCTATCATATTTTTTGTCTATTACAAATAACTTCAACCATTGCATATGGTACTTTTGCATATAGTTCCATTGCAAATTCTCTATTGCAATGATTTTACATAAATAATAAGCAACATTAGAATAGCGTTACCAAAAAGTAATTTCATAAGTAATTAAATTTTTTTTAACTATTGCAAAAATGTTTTAGCTTATAAGTAATTAAATTTTTTTTAACTATTGCAAAAATGTTTTAGCTTATACAACCGGTGAAATACCATTGCGGTAAGACACATATTGTAACATTTTTTATTTATTTATTTTCGCAACAATTTATTAGCTTCCATCCCGAACTATCTGTGGATGCTTCACACAAAGGAAAAAGTCGATGTGGGTTGACAGGGTGTATGCTAATCACTTGAGGGATAGCAACCTAGCTATGGGATGTCAATATTCATAGTGACGCTGCTTGGTTTTGGAAAAAGTTGTTGAATGTCAGCAATTTCTTCAATATTCAATTGTTCACAAAATTGGTGATGGGAATATTACTCTCTTTTGGAAGGATCGTTGGCACCCCCATGGGATTCTTGAAGTCTTTGGTGCCTCTACCATTCGTCATTACAAGTGCGACGCAAAGGTGCAAGATTTCAACTCAGCAATTTCCACAGAACTTCAATCTTGGAAAATATTATGGTTTGATAAACCACGTGGTAACGGCATACTCAGCAATTTTTAGTGTCAAGTATTGGAATCACCAATGACTAAGAGTCTGTTTGGCCTAACTTTTGACACTTAAAAGTATTCCTTTAAGTTTAGAAGCTGATCTTACCTGTTTGGCTCATTTCTAAAAATGCTTTTAGGTAAAAGCTGAAGCTGAAAAAAGCTGAAAAACAACAAGCTCCAAATTGGAGCTTTTCAAAATAGACTTTTGTGAAACTATTTTTATATAATGCGAGAAGTTATTTTCTTTTTCTTTCTCAAATATACCCCTTCATATTTTTTAAAATACAATATTGCTCTCAAATTTTCTAAAAGCTCAATATTATCCAATATAGGCCAAACAGTCCACGATTTTTGTTCAACAACACTTCTAACCAAAACTCTACTGCAAAAACTCTACAGTTCAAAAGCTAAAATTTGACAGTTAGACCAAACAGAGCCTAACAAGTTCTTTCTTTGACCTTCGTAAGAGCTTTCATTTCATTCTTTAACAGGCACGCGATCAAAATTTTTTGCCTGTTGACATTTTAGTCTTCCTTTCTTTTCTTTTTAGGACCTATCCGATACACTTTGCAGATAATATGAGATGCAAGTGAGAAGCACCACCGAAATTAAAGAACAAGTAAAATTTGTTTATCCACACAAGTCATCCTTTGTGATAAGTCTTCTTTTTCGGTAGAGTATTAGTATATACCACTCTATTTTTATTATCTAAATACTATCTCTTACATGGATGCTTAGTTAGCATACTATAATAATAAATTTTTTTAATTTATCTTCCTTCTTTTAGTATGATAACTAAATATACACATAAAAAATAGTATTTGAATGATAAAAATAAAATGTTATTTAACATTTTTCTTTTCATATTTATAGCTATGTCCTGTTGTACTGTTTGCAGGCACGCCTGCTTAGCTATAAAGTCTCTGCTAAGTCAATTCCAAGAATTAAATGGGAACACCTACCATGCAGAGAGATATTTTTACATCATGCTGTATGAAAACTAATTTGAGGCAATGGATTTTTTAATACGGCGCTTGAATTCGGTCATGCATATCTCTCTTCATGGTAGATATACACATTCAATTATTATTATTATTTTTAATTTAAGGAAAATATAAGTCGTATAAAATACATTAAATGATGTCATCAACGAGAATTTAATCTCATAATTTTTTGCACTCATGGTTAGGAGTAGTACTGGCATATTGGACAGCTCGGCAAGATCCTTCATGACCCGACTGAATTATGGATTGAGAAAATTGAATCTGACTCGACATAGATGTTTAGCGGGTTGAGTTGGGCTGGACTCATTTTTCAGATATAGGATCCAATTCTGCCCACGAGCATGCTACTACTAGTCGCGAGCTGGGTTGAGTTGGGATAGGCCAATTTTTTTTTGTGATTAATGTATTCTGAATATATAATATATATATACTAATATACAAACACCAATATATATATATATATATATATATATATATATATATATATATGTTACTTGGATAGTTGGATTAACAATTAAAAATAATAATATGAAAAGACTTAAAGTTAGAAGTTGCAAACTTGCAATATCATAAAAAATATTTGATAACAAGTCATTTAATATCAACTTAAGAAATAAATTTGTTACTTTTTATTATTATTTTGTTAAAAAAAAAAGTTACTACAACTTGCTAGTTTGTTTTTTTTTTTAAATAGTTACTATAATTTACATTGCATGCATAAAGTATAATATTTCAATTTCTTTTAATAAGTGAACTCAAATTGTGATTAATTTGTGTTGGGTCCGAGTTCGGCTCGAGTTAGGCCTGTCCTGGGCTAGACTGGACTCATGGACTAAGTTGGATTGGATCAAAAATTATATAATCCAACTTGACCCACCTATATGTGATAGGTTAGGCCGAATTGAACCCGCTTTCAACTGAATTGGGCTGAACCTGAATTTATGTGTGATGGGCTGTGCTGGACCTGTGTCGGTCCAGTCCAAATACCACCTCTAGCTAGGAGCATACTACTAGACTAAAGACTAGGGGTGTTCACATTCAATTATCAGAATGGTTGTTACGCAGATCAATTTAAATGCACATGGTTGTACGCATAGTTATCAGAATCATACGATTCACGATTCGAATCTTACGATTCGATTCGATTCATAAGAAAAATGATACGAATCAGCATGCGAATCGAAAATACACATGAATCGCACTGAATTATGGTGAATCTTATGATTCAACATACGATTCAACGATTAATACGATTCATTGCAATGCTACATATACGTCAAGTCTCATTGTTTTTTCTTTCTCTTTTCTTCTATGTCCAAACCATAACAAAGCATAGTCAACCATAATAAAAATAGCCAAAGTCAAGACACAAAAACCTTTACTAGTGTTGTTGGCTAAAATCCTTGATAAAGTTGAAGGTGATGAAGAGATAAGTGTAGTTGTTGTGGTTAATAATGTTGTTGTGATGACCTTTTTATTAGTTTACTTTAAATATTCATACAAATATAGAGTTATAAATTCAATTTTGAATGTGAACGAATCGTTACGATTCACGATTCGATACGGTTCACGATTCAAAAAAATAATATTTCGATTCGTGATACGATTCACGATTTGACAACTATGGTTGTACGTAAGAAAGAAAAGACATTATGGTGAGCAAACTTGGAATCTGGACTTAGCGAATTCCTTACGCTGCGCAAACTTGACTGCAGATACTATAAAACATGACCAGAACTATGTATCATTTCTCCTCAAAGGTGTAGTATATATCCCATTGCCACAGTACTTCAATTTCTTTACAGCAATAAATAGCCTTATCAAGCAATGACCCTCAAGCACTTTTTTCTTCTAATCTGTTTTCTATGGCTTGTAGAGCCATTAGCGGCAACTTCAACTCTTGTAAAGCTAGGTTGCAAGGATACTTGTGGAATCGTTACCATACCGTACCCATTTGGGATTGGTCCTGGTTGTTTCCTCAACGAATGGTACGAAGTACTTTGTCATGATGATCGACCTTACCTACACAAATATAATGGGCATCATTTCCGAGGTGAGGTGCTGGATGTGTCGCTAGATAATTCGACTATAACCATAAACGGCTACTATTCAACGATTTGTGTATGCAAGGACGAAGGTATCTGGCTCGAAGGTAATATGTCCGGGAGCCCTTTATTCTACCGCAATAACAACAAAGTCATTGCTGTTGGCTGTGGTAATGTGATACTCTTCGCGGATCAAGCTACTATTGGTGGATGCACAACCATTTGTGACCAGTACAGAAAAATTGATGGCTGCAATGGCATCAATTGTTGCGAAATCTTTCTCCCATTTACTAACCAGAATTACTATCTGAATATTTCGAATTCAGTGACCAGAAGCAATTCTTGCGCATCTATTATCTTGGCGGAGCAATCATGGTACCCAACAAACTCAACATCTTTTTCAGATCCTTCTGAAATTCTAGTTTGGGTTTCAATCCCGGTTGTATTGGAGTGGATGATACCAAAAATGGCGCTCCCGTAGTTGCAAAGTAACACAAATTGCTACCCTGGAGAAAAATATGTTTTCTTTTGTAAATGCCCAGAATGCACAGAAGGGAATCCATATATTCCTAATGGATGTCAAGGTATGCTTCTAATTTCTGAGTGACTGATTAAGTGTGTGTGTAACGACTCATATCCAACTATGGTTGATCAAATTAACTAGATAAAAATATTTAAACACGTGTTGACAATAATAATAAACTCAAGTCATTATTCACCAAACACAAATCTCATACAGTAGCATGGAAACAATGTAGATGGGAATGTCATAGAGTGTGTGTGTGTGATTTTATCTAACCCTCTAATTGAAATTTGCAGGTCGCTCCAAAAAGCCCGAATGCGTGTCGACTTCTTATTCAAGAAAAAGATTAATTCTACTTGTCTGTAAGTTGATTCTTTTCGACCCTCACATTAGTTTAAACTATCTATACAGTTGATTGTGGAAAATGCTTTAGAAAGCGATCATGTCTTGCACGTAGGCCTCACACACCTGTTAATCCCGCGCGTATGTTTGAGTCGCTTGATCAGGCAGGAATGCTTTCCAGATTGACCCGTTGATTCTAGAGATTACCTACTGTCAAGATTGAATAGCAACCATTACCAACTAGTAGCAACAAGGCCGGCCCAAGCTGTGGGCGGCTTGGGCCTGTGCCCAAGGCCCCCTTAGTTCAGGGGTCCCAATTTAAAGAAATTATTTTTTTTATAGGTCTATCTTTTTGTTAACTTGTAATATTATACTATTTTATAATTCTAATTTTTATTTATTTTTATTTGTAGTGATTATTTTAGTAGAAAATTTAGATTTTTTTTTTTAATTGAGAACAAGTCTAATTATTAAGGCCTCCATTTAAATGATCGCCCTAGGTTCTCAAATTGTTTAAAACGCCTCTGAGTAGCAACCGTCTCTCCCTACACTTTAGGGCTTTCTCTCAAATATAATTAAAGCTTGTTAAAGAAATCAATATTTAAACAGGCGACGTCTAATTGATTGTTTTCTAAACGAGTCATAAAGGGTATAACGAACATGCATGTCATCTCCTTGCGAGGAAAATAGAAGAATTATATACTAGAGGGGGGATATAAAAGTTTTCTTTGCCCAAAACAAAGTTAATCATCATGTTTTATTAAATATTTTACAGTACATAACGGCCACTGGTGAAACCAAGTAGGCTCCAGGGGGTGCATGTGAAATTTGGGAAAACAAAATCTTTTTTATTTTTTTATTTTTTATTTATTTATTTATTTATTTTTTATGTTTTTCTCTCTTCATTTTTCACTTCTATTCTCTTATTCTTAAATAAGTTTTTAATTTATTTTCTATATTTTGGAGACTTGTGTTTATCATTGTATATGAATTTCGTTTCGTTTATTTTTGTAATATTTTTAACATTTAAGTTAAATTTTTCTAATTTAATTGTACATTTATTTTGTTTTTTTATTTTTTGAATAATTTTTAGATTATTTTTATTCTAATTGATTATTTTGTGTCTTTAATTAATAATTCAAATTTAAATACCAGTGAATTTTCTATTTTTGAATATTCTAATATTTTATCATTAAAATCATAATTATAAGTTTATAGACAATAGTTTTTATATATATATAAATTTATATAAAACAAATTTTCATAAATGAGTGTCCCTAACCCTGGTTACTGATTCTGTCACGTAGTGCACCTCCTAACTTCTGATGTCTGGCTCCGCCACTGTGACATAACCTACATCATATTTTCGGTTTTCTAATTGCAGTTTGCGGAACAAGCTTTGGGATTTTATTTCTTGTGACAATTGGCTTTTTGTTGTACAAGTCAATCAATAAAAGAAAGGAAAAAGACTTAAAGAGAAATACTTCAAACAAAATGGTGGTTTACGGTTACAGCAACAACTATCAGTTGACGAAAATATTTTTGACAAGGTAAGGTTTTTTACATCAAGAGAGATGGACAAAGCTACTGACTACTTCAATGAAAATAGAGTACTAGGTCATGGAGGCCAAGGTACAATCTACAAAGGCATGTTGGTTGATGGGAAAATAGTAGCAGTTAAAAAGTCAAAATTAGCTGACAAAAACCAAGTGAAGCAGTTTATTAATGAAGTAGTGGTTCTTTCACAAATCAATCATAGGAATGTGGTTAAGTTGTTAGACTGTTGTTTAGAAACAAACGTTCATTTGCTAGTTTATGAGTTCATATTGTTGGGTATCAGCGCAGCGGAATGGTCGAGGACAAGCAGTATCACGCAACTAAAATATGAATGAGAATAGAGAAATTAGAGACACAAGATTTACGTGGAAAACCCTCAAACAAATCGAGGGAAAAACCACGGGCAAGTAATGGAGGATGTTACTATGATGTGGAGTATTTTACAATAACATTATCTCTAATATAAGGAGAGAATAATATCACTCTCTCAAATAATAGGAGAAATTAACTCTCACTCACAAATATAGAACAACAAAAGAGGAAGAAAAATGAGAAAGCTTATTTTTCTCTCTGATTTGGAATGTTTTGTTGATGCCAAAATAGTGAGAAATGAGCCTCTATTTATAGGCTCATTCCATACCCGAATTAAAGCAACGCAGCAAAAGTCATTTCTTGCGCAGTGTGAAGCCAACTTTCAATTGCATGCGCCTAACTTTGGAGCCAAACTTTGCTTTCTTTTTCCATTGCTTTTGTCATTTTCTTGTCTGCTACTTTTGTTTCTTTTCTTTGTTTATTGCTGTTCCTTTTTGACCAAAGGCTCAAAGTGAGCTTTAACTAGCTCACATTCTTCTACTTAAAGCCCACTTTGGATGATCTTCAAATCTCTCCATACTTGTCAATTCCATGTTGCTTACATCTTTGCTAGCCCAAAAGAGGATCTACTCCAAACAAACTTGTCAACGTTGATTGGATTTGTCATGACATCTGCTAGGTTCTCGTTGGTGTGAATCTTCTGCATATCCACACTCCCTTCCTCCACTACTTCTCGAACAAAGTGATATTGAACACTTATGTGTTTCGTCCTGGAATGAGATGCTGGATTCCTTGCAATGTGCAAGATACTCTGACTGTCACAAAACAAGGGAATTTTATCTTGTTTGTGCCCGAGCTCCTCCATTAACCGTTTAATCCAGATTGCTTCTTTACAGGCTTGTGTAGCTGCCATGTATTCAGCCTCTATTGTAAATAGGGCCACAATAGTCTGTAATTTAGATATCCAGCTTACCACACCGCCTGCAACTGTAATCACATAGCCTGTAGTGGACTTCCATTTATCGGCATCACCTGCAAAATCCGAATCAACAAAACCCTTGACAGTAAATTCTGATCCTTCAAAATATAATGCAACATCCGAGGTCCCTTTGATGTATCTTAGGATCCTCTTAACAGCATTCCAATGCTCTCTACCAGGATTCGCCATGAACCGACTGACCACACCAACTGCTTGAGCAATATCTGGTCTCGTGCATATCATAGCGAACATGAGACTTCCTACTGCTGATGCATATGGTACTCGAGATATTTCTATCCTCTCCGCTTCAGTACTAGGGCACATACTTGAGGATAATTTGTAATTGACAGGAAGCGGGGTTGAGATTTCCTTACAATCTTGCATATTGAAGCGCCGCAAGATTTTCTTCAAGTAATTCTTCTGGGAAATCCATATTTTCCTGCAGTCTCTGTCTCGGTGAATTTGCATCCCTAAAATCTTGTTTGCTAGTCCCAAATCCTTCATATCAAACTCCCCAGCCAACTGTGCCTTCAGTTCTTGGACACGATCTTTGCTAGGACCTACTACCAGCATGTCGTCCACGTACAACAGCAGAATGATAAAATCATCATTGCCAAACCTCTTGTAGTACGTAAAATGGTCTGAATTGAGTCTGTTGTACCCGAGGCTAATCACGAAGGAATCAAATCTCTTGTACCAACACTTTGGCGCCTGCTTTAAACTGTACAGAGATTTGGTCAACCTGCAAACCAAGTTTTCTTTTTCTTTCTCAACAAAACCTTCTGGTTGGAGCATGTAAATCTCTTCTTCAAGCTCACCATGAAGAAAAGCCGTCTTTACATCCAACTGTTCTAGATGTAAGTCTAACACAACACACATGGCTAAGACTACTCTGATAGTTGTAAGTCTTACCACCGGAGAAAATATCTCGTTGAAGTCAATTCCTTCTTTTTGGGCATATCCTTTCACCACCAGTCTTGCACGATATCGCTCCACTTGATCATTACCATCTCGCTTGATGTTGTAGACCCATTTATTACCAATGGCTTTCCGTCCAGGTAGTAGTAGAACAAGCTCCCACATCTTGTTTCTATGTAGAGCTTCAATTTCTTCCTGCATTGCTGTCATCCACAGGGTAACATCGGGGCTTTTTATAGTCTCGTGAAAGGTAGATGGCTCTCCATCCTCCATTAGAAGACAGTATGCAGCATTGCTCGCCATGACAAAATCTGAATGCCAAGTTGGTCTTGTTGTCTGACGCAATGAACGTCGGACTTCTGTAACCTCAGCATCATCTGGTTCTTGTTCCTTGTGCTCCGGTGCAGCTTCAGAAGAAGCATCTCCTTGTTCTGACTTATCTTCAATTTGTATTGTAGTAGTCTCCTTTGAAGTGTTGCTGTCATCTTCACTTTGCAGTTTATCTTCTGCAAATATCACATCTCTGCTGATGACAACCTTGTGGGCAGTGGAATCCCATAGGCGATACCCCTTAACACCATCAGCATTTCCCAATAATACACATTTCTTGGATTTTGGATCCAGTTTTGTTCTTTCTTGGGAACCATACATCACATACGCTGGACATCCAAATACGTGCAAGGTAGAATAATCTACGGGTTTTCCGGTCCACATTTCCATTGATGTCTTCAACCCAATTACAGTTGACGGTGACCGATTTATCACGTAACAGGAAGTTCTAGCTGCTTCTGCCCAAAATGATTTGACTAGACTTGCAGTTTCCAACATAGCTCTCATTCTTTCAAGAAGAGTTCTGTTCATCCGCTCTGTTACACCATTTTGCTGAGGTGTATGTGCAATAGTAAATTGCCTCTGAATACCCTATTGCTAGCAAAATGCCAAGAAGTTCCCGTCAGTGTATTCTCCTTCGTTGTCCGTCCTCAAACACTTGATCCTTTTCCCGGATTCAAGTTCCACTAGCACTTTGAAAGTTTTGAATTTTGGAAACACATCTGACTTGTTCTTGATTGGATACACCCACAGTCTCCTGGAGTAATCATCAATAAATGATACAAAGTATTTGGCTCATTCTAGGGACAAAACCAGTGATTCCCAAATGTCTGAATGGATCAAGTCTAGAATGTGTTTGCTTTTGGCAGTAGATCTCCCAAATTTCAATCTATGCTGCTTACTGGTAACACAGTGCTCACAGAAAGGTAAGTTTACCGTATTGAGCCCGGGTAGGAGATTACGTTCAGCGAGAATCTTCAAGCCCATTCTGTCATGTGGCCTAATTTGCGATGCCATATTATAGTTGATTCTTCTTGACCGGTTGATACAACTGATACATCTGCCTCTTGCAACGTATCTCCCAAAAGCATGTATAGATTTACCCTGATCTTTTCTGCCTTGATCACCACAAGCGCTCCTTTGACGACCTTGATAATCATATCCTCGATATGGGTCTTGCAGCCAAGGTCATCCAATTGTCCAATGGACAATAGGTTCTTCTTCAAGCCCTTCATGTGTCGTACCCCTTGAATGGTGTGAATGGTACCATCATACATTTTAATTATGACGGTACTGATGCTAGCGATCTCCAAGGCATGATCATTACCCATGTACACAGATCCTCCAGAGGCAGGTTTATAGGTGTGGAACTATTCTCTACGAGAGGTCATATGACATGTTGTTCCCGAATCCATTATCTATGCATCAGTGAGCTCATTTCTGCCTTTTGATGCAGTTGCTGTTTCGCTGTATAAAATATCTCCATCATCTGGTGCAGTCGCCACACATCCCTGAGAATTTGTCACCTCGAGATTTTTTTTGTTGCTCCGACAATCCTTCTTGAAGTGCCCTTTCTTGCCACAGTTGTAGCATTTGATATTCTTTCTATTCATTGACTTTGATCTACCATGGTTGTTACTCCCACTTGAGCCATGTTCCATTGATCTACCTCTCACCATTGATAACGCTTCTGCTTGTTGTGAACTTTCGATCCTGTCTTCCTTACTTTTGCGCCTAGATTCTTCTTCCAGAACAGCGACTACAACATCATCAAAGACAACGAAGTCCGACAGAACATTATTGGTGTAATTAATGATGAGTTGATCATACGAATCAGGTATACTTTGAAGTAGAATTTTCGCACGTTCAAGCTCCACTATTTTATGCCCAATTGTAGTCAATTGAGAGAATAACGTATTTAAGGTATTTATATGATTTGTTACCAATGTGGACTCACTTATCCGAAGGGTGTAGAGTCTCCTCTTTAAGAAAATCTTGTTGTGAAGTGACTTGACCTCATATAGTTTGGTCAGCACATCCCAAATTTCTTTTGTTGACTTCTTTTCCTCAACGCTTGACAATACCGAATCTACCAATGCTAGGTGCAGATTAGCCATAGCGTTGTCATCCATCTCTTTCCACTTGTCATCCGTCACCTCCGCTGGTCTATCTCCAATTGCTGCCAAGCAATTCTTATTTCTCAAGATTGCCTTCATCTTCAATTTTCATAGGAAAAAATTTCTCCCGTTGAACTTCTCGATTTCAAATTTTGCCGCTATATTATTAACGACGATATGCTTCGTAACTTGAACTGGCTTCCACTATTTCACTATGAATAGTACTATTTATGTGAATAGTACCATATACGTGAATAGTACCAAAACCATATACGAGAATAATATCGATACCGTATAGGTGAATAGTACTATACCGTATACGTGAATAGTAACCGTGAACCGTAACCCCGTATGTATACCAGTGACCTGTAACTAGTGGCTCTGATACCACTATTGGGTATCGGCGCAGTTGAATGGTCGGGGACAAGCAGTATCATGCAACTAAAATATGAATGAGAACAGAGAAAGTAGAGATACAAGATTTACGTGGAAAACCCTCAAACAAATCAAGGGAAAAATCACGGGCAAGTAATGGAGGATGTTACTATGATGTGGAATATTTTACAATAACCTTCTCTCTAATATAAGGAGAGAACAATATCACTCTCTCAAATAATAGGAGAAACTAACTCTCACTCACAAATATAGAACAACAAAAAAGGAAGAAAAAATGAGAAAGCTTATTTTTCTCTCTGATTTGGAATGTTTTGTTAATGCCAAAATGGTGAGCAATGAACCTCTATTTATAGGCTCATTCCATACCCGAATTAAAGCAACGCAGCAAAAGTCATTTCTTACGCAGTGTGAAGCCAACTTTCAATTGCATGCGCCTAACTTTGCAGCCAAACTTTGCTTTCTTTTTCCATTGCTTTTGTCATTTCCTTGTCTACCACTTTTGTTTTTTTTCTTTGTTTATTGTTGTTTTTTTTTACCAAAGGCTCAAAGTGAGCTTTAACCAGCTCACACATACCAAATGGAAACTTGTTCGACCTCATTCATAACGAGAATGATGAATTTCTCATGTCTTGGGACACGCGTGTAAGAATTGCAATAGAGGTAGCAGGAGCACTGGCCTATATGCACTCGGCAACTTCAATTCCTATCTATCATATATCAAATCAAAAAATATATTTTTGGATGAAAAGTATGTAGCAAAAGTGTCGGATTTTGGAATTTCAAGACACACTACAATTAACCAGACTCATCTAACCACCTTAGTGAAAGGGACATTTGGTTATTTAGACCCAGAGTATTTTCGATCAAATAAATTTACTGAAAAAAGTTATGTTTATAGCTTTGGTGTTGTGCTTGCTGAACTCTTGACAAGACAAAAACCACTATCTTTAATCCATACTGTAGAAGAAAATTTCTTAAGCTTAGCATCACGGTTTCTTATATTAATGGAAGAAGATCATCTAGACATGATTCTTGATACACAAATATTGGAGACAGCCAGCAACGAACAAGTCACAACAGTTGCTATACTTGCAAAACGTTACTTGAACTTGGATGGAAAGAAAAGGCCCACTATGAAAGAAGTAGCTATGGAACTTGAGAGTATCAAAATGTCTCACTTGCCAATTTCAACAGCTCAAACAAATTTTGAAGGAGAAAGTAATTGTGGAGTAAGACGGGTAAGCTTTTTAGGTTGTAGTTTATCCTCGACAACTGCAAGTGATTTAGCTCGATAATTTATATATTAGATAAAAAAATTATATTCGAAACAACTAAGTTGTCTAAGCTCAGCTCGTGTTCCATTTATGGTTCATTTGTGATTGATACATTAAGTGAAAGGTTAATGCCAATTTGTATCTCTAAAATTTGATGGGGGTGACACTTGCAAATTTCAATTTAGATACTTATTATCCTTTGACAGACTTCAATAGAGTTAAACGTCTTTAAAATATAATTGCAATGACTTAAATATTATTCCTTTTATTTATCTTTTTCTATTGTTCTTTCCTCTTTGTTTTCCTTTACTTTAATTTTTATTTTTCCTCCCCTACTCCTTCCCCAACACACACACACACACACACACACATACACACCCCTTCTTCTCTTCCGCCATCCACTATCTTCCCCATCTCTCCCATTCTCTTTTTCTCCATTGTCTAAAACCTCATTTGAATGTCCTTCGGCCCTATGTTTGACTGTGAATATAAATACGTAGCACATAAACATACACCTAGATAAGTATAGAGTGAAGCAGTTGTATAGAGTTACAAGTTTGATGTTATTCAAAACTCAAAGGACTAAACAACAAAGATAACTAAGATGACAACGATCACTATTTAAATCCGAATCGATAGGTATCTCATCCAATCAGAAACCCGAATACTAATCTAATGGATTAATTTAATAGGAAGTTACTGATGGAACAAGGTTTGGTTATAGATTTTGAGAAAACCCAGTTACCCAAAATCCAAAAATTTGTGTATTAATTTATTAAAAATGAATATATTTATATATACATGCTTCCTACATCATTCTCTCTTTCTCTTTCTTTTTATCTTTTTTTCCTCATTTAGTTTTCAGTTTTTCCTACCTTTGGTTTCTACTCTTTTTTTTTTTTTCACTCTCTTGTCCTCCTGACCTTTTTCACTTTTACATTTCTTTTTCTCTATTCTCTCTATCGGGTTGATAGCAATCACTCAACGGATGCAACTGAATCAGCTCAAAGTGGAAAGCAAAGTCGAGATAATTGTAATAGTTAGTCAATGTACAACTTAGTTAGAGGACACGTGTGTCACGTGCTACTGCACTAGATCTCTTGAGCTATTGTAAATGTTAGAATATATATTTATCTTACATAGAAAAATCATAAATTCTTAGACTATTGAATAAAATCCTGAGTTACTCCACTTAGCACCAATTGGTTTTAAGATGGAAACCCAATTATTTTAATATGGTATCAGAGCTAGGCCCATAGTCTAGTCTCATTCATCTTCCGCGTATGACCCATCTCAAATCAGGTCCACTTGTTTTCAATCTTTCGCGTGTACATAGTCCACGCATTTTCAATCTTCCACATGTGTGATAACATGGTGTCCAATCTTCCAAGTGTGACAATTTCAAAATAAGGTTTATGAGTGTTTAATCTTCCACGTGTGACCCCTCTCAAATCAAGTCACACGTGAGGGGGAATATTAGAATATACACTTGTCTCACATAGAAAAATCATAAATTCTTAGACCACTTAATAAGATCTTGAATTGCTTCACTTAACACCAATTAATTTTAAGATAGAAAACCAATTATCCTAACAACAGATATATATATATATATATATATATATATATATATATATATATATACATGAGACTGTACTGATCTTCAATAAGACAAAATGCAAACACAAATTCACTTTCTCTCTCTAAAATTCTCTAGTTTCATTATGGTATCAAGAGCCATTTGAAGGCTATCAGCTTGATAAAGATAATGACTAACGACTCCACTCTCCTTTTTAACTCTAAGGAGGTTATCATCTAGCACAATCCAACTCGTCAAGTGCAGTACAGGGGCCAATGTAAGAATGGTCTCTATCCTGCCTTTTAGCTCATGTTCCACCTCTTCTGTCTTCTACCATGCCAACAGTTGCATCAGGACTACTAAACTTCTGCCTATTGCGGCTGTATGGCATTTGAGGCCTAGGTCACCCTCCAAAACAAATTTTTCAGTCTTTACTTTCCTCTATGAATGTAGTAGCTTTAGCTAAACAAATAGTGTGTGAACCTTGCTCTATTGCAAAGGCTCACAAAGTACCTTTTTCTATGTCACAAACAATTTCTGCACAACCATTCGATTTAGTTCATATAGATGTATGGGCCCTGCCAATGTTTCATCCTTTATGAATTACAAATATTATATAATGTTCATTGATGATCATTCCAGATTTTCGTGGATTTATCCTCTTAAAACTACAATGATTCAAACACAGTTTGCAGCCAAAATTAAAGTTTTTCGCTCAGATAATGGTACTGAATTTCTGAATCATAGATTTGGTTCCTACTTGCAACAGTTAGGTACTATCCATCAAAATTCTTGTCCACATACCCCGGAGCAGAATGGTCAAGTAGAGCGAAAACACATGCACCTAATAGAGACAGTGTTAGCTTTACTCCACGAAGCCAATCTGCCAGCTAAATTTTAGTTAGAAGCCCTCATTACTTCTAATTTTCTCATTAATCGACTTCCTAAAGCAGTGCTTAACAATCAGGCTCCTTATGAGTGCCTATACTCTAAAAAGTGAGGTTATACTTTTTTAAGAGTGTTTGGGTGCTTGTGTTTCCCTTGGCCTAGGCTTAGGCCTTACAACAAGCACAAATCTCAGTCTAGGTCCACTCCTTGCCTTTTTCTGGGATATTGTAACAGATCTAAAGGTTACAGATGCCTTGACTTTGCTAGTAATAGATTGTATACATCTAGACATGTTCAATTTTTTTACCATATCTTTCCTCTTGCTCCCTCTACATCTGTAGTGTCTTCCAATGATAATCCAGCTCCAACTCCTCCCATAGTGCCTATATTCTCTTCCAACAGTCCCACTGATACTACAAATCTTAGTTCTTCTCCTCCTATTGTTCCTGCAGATTCATCCTCTAATCAATCTCCTATCTATTCTCATGCCTTTACTCCTAGCTCTTCCTCTATTGAGCCTTCAGCCCCTTTCCTTGATCCCCTGCCACTTAATTGTCCTCCTCAGTCTAGCTCCCAACCTGTGGTGACTTCTACTCACCCTATGGTGACAAGATCTAAAACAGGATCTTTAAAACCCAAACTTTTTCTCACTACCACACTCATCAGTACTCCTTCCACCACTGAACCATCCACTTACAAGGAAGCTGCTAAGTACTCTCACTGGCACCAAGTTATGAACAGTGAGTATCAAGCTCTCGTGAAGCAAAAGACTTGGACTTTGGTTCGTTTGCCACCATCTAGAACTGCCGTTGGATCAAAATGGGTGTTTGGAATTAAGCAAAATGCAAACGGTTCGGTGGCTCAATACAAAGCCAGGTTAGTTGCCAAGGGGTTCTATCAAGAATATGGTTTGGACTATACTGAAACTTTTAGTCCAGTCGTGAAGCCTTAAACTGTGAGAATTTGCATTGCTTAGCTCAACATTATCACTGGTCAGTTAAACAAATAGATGTATCAAATGCCTTTTTGCATGGTGTACTCTCAGAAGAAGTATATATGTTACAGCCTCAAGGATTTGTGCATCTAGATTTCCCCAACCATGTATGTCATCTACACAAGTCTTTGTATCGACTGAAATTCCAAGGGCTTGGTATCAGTTACTCTTATCTTTTTTCATTGCTCAAGGGTCCAAATGCAGCGTAGATCAATCCTTCTTTATACATAAATCAGCTACACATTCGGTGATCATAGTCATTTATGTCGATGATATTCTCATAACTGGCGGTGATACTACCTTTATCAGCTCCTTAGTACACTACATGAGTAGTCATTTTGCAATGAAGGACTTGGGCCAGCTACTTACTTTCTGGGAATTGAAGTGCAGTCATCTGCTCATGGACTACTCCTTCACCAAACCAAGTATGCGACGCTGCTCAAAAAGGTTGGGATGTTAGAGTGTAAAACATCTCCCACACCCTCAGTCACTAAGTATGCTACCTCTGTTGTTGCTGACAGTCTTCCATACCCCTCACCTACCTATTTTCACAACTTAGTTGGGGCACTGCAGTACCTAACAACTACTCCACCAAACTTGCAGTTTGTTATTAACTCTATTTGTCAGCATATGCATTCCCTAACTAATTATCATTTCACTGCACTCAATCGGATACTGAGATATATAAAAGGCACCTTCCACCTTGGCTTACTTCTGCAACCTGGTTCTCTCGATCTTAATGCCTTCTCTGACTCTGATTGGGCGAGTAACCCAACTGATCGGAAGTCCACCACAGGTGTTTGTGTATATCTTGGACCAAATTTGATCTCCTGGAGTTGCACAATAGTTGCACAATCGTCAACCAAAGCTGAATATCATGCCATGGCACACACGGTTGCTGAGCTTAAGTGGCTTACTTATCTTCTTCATGATCTAGCAGTCATTCCCATTGTCCCGACATTATGGTGTGACAACAATTCTTCCTTGGCATTTGCTGTTAATCCGGTATTTCATGCTCGCACCAAGCACGTTGAAATCGACTATCATTTCGTTCGTGAGCAAGTTCTCTGCAAAGTACTTAGAGTGTCTCATATTGCTTCCTCAGCTCAGGTCGCTGACCTCTTTACCAAGTCTCTTTCAGTTGCACAATTCCATCTCCTTCGCAACAAGCTTCACCTAGCTCCTGCATTGCTCAACTTGAGGGGGCTGATAGTTATCATTCAACAGATGCAACCCGAATCAACTCAAAGCGGAAAGCAAAGTCAAGATAATTGTAATAGTTAGTCAATGTACAACTCAGCACAAGTTAGTTAGAGGACACATATGTGTCACGTGCTTTCACGTGCTACTGCACTAGATATCTTGAGCTATTGTATATATATACATGAGACTGTACTGATCATTCAATAAGGCAGAATGCAAACACAAATTCACTTTCTCTCTCTAAAGTTCTCTAGTTTCATTACGGGTTTTTATTTACTTAATTATTTATCTAAACTTCTTCAAATCTCACTTTGATACTCTATTCGTTCTCTCTCTCAAACTCTTTTACTTCTTCAAAACTACTTTCCTAGTCAACGTTATCTCTAGAAAATGACGAACGGGAGCTTGGCACCCACGGACCTAACAAAAGGGACATTAAAATATGTTGAATTAATATAATCGACGCTATGTAAAATATGTTGAATAATTCAACAATCTTTTTTTAGAATTAAAGAGGGGTGTTACAAACTAAAACTTAAACACTATGAAAGCAATATTAAAACAAGAGAGAATTTGAGAGAGTAAGATTTTTGATATCTTCAAGTGCAATTTTCATCTTACAAACTCCCTTTATTTATAGAGTTTTCCATCTACTTGATAACATCACACATTACATCACAATTCACATACATAAAATAATCTTTTCTACACAAGAATTCTATAGGTATCTTTTGACTATTCAATTGTAGTAATTTTTCACTCACTTAAGAATCTTATAAAAGAATGTCTTCACCTTGATGAGTATATAAAAATGAATATCCACAATATCATATTTTCATAACAAGGGGAAATATGTTGAATTAATATCATCAACACTATGTCAAATATGTTGAATAATTCAACAATCTTTTCTTAGAATAAAAAAGGGGCAATTAGAATTTTATTGATCTTCTTCTTCTTGTTATCCTATTGAGTTTATCTTTTCCTTTAGTAGGAATAATCTTCTTGTTATTACTGTTATTTCTATGTTTTCTTGAAGTAATATTTTAGTTATTTTTCTAATTTTTTTAGGATATTTTTTCATTTATATATATATATATATATATATATATATATATATATTTATTGGTCGGGTCAAGGTACCGGCACTACTACAAATATTTGCTGTGCGAGTTTGACAAGAGAATTTTAAATCTGAGTGGGCACTTGATTGGGTTTAGTAAGAATTATAGTATTCAAATTTGATTTTATAAATTTTTGCGAGTAACCAGCATGTCAGTATTCCTAAACACAACTCTCAGATGAAAAATACTTCTGTGTGACAAGAAAAGTCATCCCGCTATGAAATACAAGTGCACTCTGACACTCCGTGTGTAGATCCCCATCCATGTATTAACGGCCTAGATGACCCTTTTGCCGCAGGGAAGCACGAACCCCTCATATATATTAATCTTTTGGTTGACTTTTACAACTTAATAAGCTATATGTGTTGCGTACAAATTCTTGTCAATGATCTCATATTCTCATCTATCACTCCATATATTGAATAGCATTTAGTTGACGACGATCTGGTCCATCAGTTTGAACAATAAGTAAGAAATGACACGGAAAGGATCTGCCATTAGTTAACCACCCGGATAAGATGCACATCATAATCAATCGATACAATAAGAAGAAATAGCGCGATTTCTGTTTGGAGAGGGATGTGGGGTCGTTAATGTAATTTACAAAAACAGAAAACGTTGAAACTTAATTGAGGTTCCAAATACTACAAAGTTTCGTGTTGATTCTATTGTTCTTGTACTTTTTCCTAGTTTCATTTTTATATAAGATGTTTTGAGAAAAAGAAAAAAGAGAAGACAACTTAAAAGTTATACATCTAAATTTTCTCTCCATGTGTAATTGATCGTGTGCATGGATAAAAATTATTATGTTTATACTAGTGCATAGAGACTAAACGTCGCCAGCCCATTAAGCCCAGGGGCGGAGGGAGGGGGGACCGAGGGCCGACCTCAAAAAAAAAAAAAAAAAAAAAAAAAATTTAATAGAATTTTTTTTGAAAAAACAGATTTGACCCCCCAAGTAAAATGTCAAAAAAGTATTGAAATCTTTAAAAACATGGAGTTAGTTTAGTAGTTAATTGTAATTACCAATATGTTAATGACGAACGGGAGCTTGGCACCCACGGACCTAACAAAAGGGACATTAAAATATGTTGAATTAATATAATCGAGGCTATGTAAAATATGTTGAATAATTCAACAATCTTTTTTTAGAATTAAAGAGGGGTGTTATAAACTAAAACTTAAACACTATGAAAACAATATTTAAGAGAGAATTTGGGAGAGTAAGATTCTTGATCTCTTCAAGTGTAATTTTCATCTTACAAACTCCCTTTAGTTATAGAGTTTTCCATCTACTTGATGACATCACAATTCACATACATAAAATAATCTTTTCTACACAAGAATCCTATAGACATCTTTTGACCATTCAACGGTAGTAATTTTTCACTCACTTAAGAATCCTATAAAAGTAGTTCTTCACCTTGATAAGTACATAAAAATGAATATCCACAATATCGTATTTTCATAACAAGGGGAAATATGTTGAATTAATATCATCAACACTATGTCAAATATGTTTGAATAATTCAACAATCTTTTCTTAGAATTAAAGAGGGGTGTTATAAACTAAAACTTAAACACTATGAAAGCAATATTAAAATAAGAGAAAATTTGAGAGAGTAAGATTCTTGATCTCTTCAAATTGAATTTTCATCTTACAAACTCCCTTTATTTATAAATTGTTCATCTACTTGATGACATCACGCATTACATCACAATTCACATACATAAAATAATATTTTATACACAAGAATCCTATAGGTATCTTTTGACCATTCAATGGTAGTAATTTTTCACTCAAGAATCCTATAAAAGTATTTCTTCACCTTGATGAGTACATAAAAAAATAAATATCCACAAAATCGTATTTTCATAACAAGGGGAAATATGTTGAATTAATATCATCAACACTACGTCAAATATGTTTGAATAATTCAACAATCTTTCTTAGAATAAAAAAAGGGGCAATTAGAATTTTCTTGATCTTCTTCTTCTTGTTATTCTATTGAGTTTATCTTTTCCTTTAGTAGGAATAATCTTCTTGTTATTACTGTTATTTCTATGTTTTCTTGAATTAATATTTCAGTTCTTTTTCTAAATATTTTTAGGATATTTTTTCATTTAAATATTTTTTTTTTTTATTGATCGGGTCAAGGTACCGGCACTACTAAAAATATTTGCTGTGCGAGTTTGACAAGAGAATTTTAAATCTGAGTGGGCACTCGGTTGGGTTTAGTAAGAATTATACCAATTTCAAATTTGATTTTATAAATTTTTGCGAGTAACCAGCATGTCACTATTCCTAAACACAACTCTCAAATGAAAAATCCTTCTGTGTGACAAAAAAAGTCATCCCGCTATGAAATACTAGTGAACTCTGACACTCCGTGTGTAGATCCCCATCCATGTATTAACGGCCTAGATGACCCTTTTGCTGGAGGGAAGCACGAACCCCTCGTATATATTAATCTTTTGGTTGACTCTTACAACTTAATAAGCTATATGTGTTGCTTACAAATTCTTGTCAATGATCTCATATTCTCATCCATCACTCCATATATTGAATAGCATTTAGTTGACGACGATCTGGTCCATCTATTTGAACAATAAGTAAGATTTGGCCCTAAATTAGGTCAAATCAAAAGTCCTAAATACAGTTATTATACTGCCGATTTTTCGAAAAACTTTTAGAGTTCTAGTCTAACGGACTAAGGTGGACCTTCGTCAATCGGTGACCTCCAAAAAAAAAGAATATTTAATAGAATTTAAAAAAAAAAACAGATTTGGCCCCCCAAATAAAATGTCAAAAAAGTATTGAAATTTTTGAAAATATAGAGTTAGTTTAGTGGTTAGTTGTAATTACCAATATGTTAATTATGTGGGTTAAGTCACCACATTTGTATTTTTTTTGCCAGTTTTTAGCTAGTATGTGTGTCTATTTATTTGTAAAAATTGAGTTTCTTTTCTACTAACTCAAAAAATACAGTGCAAAAACTACTATACAAAAAAAAAAAAAAATTTGACTCCCTCAACATTAAATTTCTGGCTCTGTCCCTGATTAAGCCCAACCACCTAAGCCTACAAAAGTAGTAAACTAAACAGTAGTAGGGCTATAAAATATACCTAATACACTTCGCGGTTGACTAGTGATGGATTCAAACTTCCTTGAGATCAGTCCATGAAATTATATACTCGAGTTTCAATATGATTTCACGTTAATTAATTTCAAACACTTGATAGAATTTAGCTAGTTAATTTATCATTTCAGACAATAGAGTAGAAGTACCCAATTGTTTGGGCTATACTTATGTTCCGCTGTATTAAAGTTCAGTTCGGATTAATATCCCTCCATTTATGAAAAGAAGAGGATCAACCATGGAAATGTTAAAAAATGCTGAAGCATTCAAGAAGTTGATGACACTATTCGGCATGAAAATGATTTTGGTTTGAGGGGGCTGTTGGAGCATGCAAACTAAAATTCAAGGTGACTCTTGAAAAAATAAAGAGACAAAAAGTGATTGAAGAGACATGTGTATTTAATGCACATGTTATTAAAAGTCAACAAATGTAATATGAAAAGAAATGGAGGCAAAGGCTAGCAAACTTTATCCTCTCATCTCTCAACTATAAATAGAATTCATTGGTTTTGTATCAAAACACTCCAAGTTTATTAAGTAATGTAGTTATAAGAGCCGGTAGTAACCGAACTCAAGAAAATGTATCAGGCTTGGTTGTCTGTGGTTATAACCACGTTAAAAGTATTTTCTGTGAGTAATAGAAAACTACTCTGTGGATGTAGGCTAAGTCTGAACCATATTAAAATTGCGTGTTTATTGCATTTGTGTGCACGATCCGAATTTTCCAACATTAACAATATCAAGAGATGCAGTTGAAGCTCCATCAATCTCCTCCATAATATCCTTGGCAAGTGAGGCTTGGTTTAGCTTGAACGCATTCACTAGACCTTGGAGGTTTAGTAATAGAGGAGGGGGAGGTAGAAGGTAAAAGCTTCTTCTTCTTCATTCCCATGGTGGATGGCAATGGAGCAAAAAAAGGAGCAACAAAAGAAGAGGGCAAAAATGGGGAGGGGAGGAGGAAAAGGTGACAATGTGTGGGAAAACGAAGCTAGGTGGGCAGCAATAGGGCAGTGGAGTGGTGGTGGTAGTGGTGAGGTTTTGAGAATAACGAGAGCATATCTCTTAGAGAAAAGAAAAAATATAATTCTCCCTTGTTTATACTTTCAACTTAATTTAGTAAAAATTTATAATATGTAATGCTTATTTTTTGAAAGTTATTATTAAATTATGTCATTATTTAGGGACGAAATAAGTGTGGATATTCGAATTCACGTCGCTAAGTTAAGCAGGGAATAACGACAAAAATTTGAATTGTCGTTGCTATTCTATCGCCAACCAATGTCCTTGGCTATTCAGTTTTACTAAGTAATTTTAAAAAATAAACACTACAAATTATGAATTTTTTTATAATCTAGTAAGTTAGTGACAGAATAATGACGAAATTTTGAATTGTCGTTGCTATTTCATTGGTAACTCAAGTTTCATCACTATTCTGTCATTAAATAGAGACAGAATTTAGTAATATAATTTTCTGTCACTCTTCCGTAGCTATTTAGCGAATAAAAATGTCCGGTCCCTATTTCGTCGCTAAATAGCGAAAGAATAAGTTTCGTTACTAAAATCCGCCCCCCGCATCGTTTTTCTTATATTATATGTAATTTACTTTAAATTTTATCATCTTATTAACTATGAGATTTTATTTTATTTTTAATATTTACTGATTTTAGTTTTTGTAAGTAATTTTCAAAGTCATTGAATTTTAGCTACGATTTTGGTAACACGTTATAGGAAATGATTTGGATTATGGATATCCCCATTTTTAAGGTTTACCGACTCGTTGATATTCTTAGCTTTATATTGCAAGTATCATAAGCAACTTGAAAATTAAATTCAAAGACAATAATTTGGTTCACATAATATCTCAGTCCATGGTGCCACTATTTTAATTAGTTATAAAAAGAAAAAAAAAAGAAGCGATAGACGTACTATCTTTTTATCCTACAGTTTGAGCAACATTATCATTTTCAAATCATTACTATAAACTTGAGACCTAAATAGTCTCGAGTTTAAATTACTGAAAAGTAGGTAAGAAATTACTATTGAATTACATCAGACAATAAGGTTTAGGCAACTGACTAGGATGTAACTGTGTCACTTGCAATTGTTGATAAGAAACTATCATCTGAAAAATTTACCATTCCGACTCCAAGGCTACTTTCTCCTTGAAAACTTGTTCGACCTGTCGAAGGCGTGCGAGGCATTTTGAGACTCTCAAATTCTATAGCTACTTCTTTCATTGTGGGCCTTTCCTTTCCATCCAAACTCAAGCAGCGTTCAGCAAGTTTAGCAACGGCAGTGACTTGTTCATTGCTAGCTGTCTCAAGAATCTGGGAATCAAGAATCATATGGAGACGTTGTTCCTCCATGTATTTGAGAAATCGAGCTGCTAAGCTCAAGCAACTTTCTTCTTTTGTAGGGCTTGAAGATATTGGTTTTTGTCGAGTTAAGAGTTCGACAAGTACAACCCCAAAGCTATAAACATCACTTTTTTCAGTAAATTGACTTGATTGAGAATATTCTGGATCTAAATAACCAATTGTACCTTTCACTATGGTCGTTAGATGGGTCTGGTCAATTTCAACGTACCTTGAAATTCCAAAATCTGACACTTTTACTCGGTACTTTTCATCCAAAAGTATGTTGCTTGACTTAATATCTCTATGATAGACGGGAACAGAAGTTGCCGAGTGCAGATAGGCTAATACTCCTGCAACCTCTGTTGCAATTCTTAATCGCATGTCCCATGAAATGAGAAATTCATCATTCTCATTATGAATAAGGTCATATAAAGTTCCATTTGGTATAAATTCATAGACCAGCAAAGGAACCTCGGTCTCCAAACAACAACCTAGTAGTTTAACCACATTCCTGTGATTAATTTGTGAAAGAACAACTATTTCATTAATAAACTGCTCTAGTTGGTCTTTGTCGACTAATTTTGACTTTTTAACTGCTATTATTTTTCCATCAACTAACATGCCTTTGTAAACAGTACCTTGGCCTCCATGACCTAGCACTCTAATTTCATTGAAGTAGTTAGTAGCTTTGTTCAGATCAGTAGCAGTAAAAAGCCTTACCCTGTCAATGGTATTGTTATCTACTGACAATTGTTGTTGTAATAATAAACCACCATTTCGTTTGAAAATTTTCTCTTTAAGCTTTCTCTCCCTTCTTCTGCTGAATGCCTTATACAACAAATAGCTACTTGTTATAAGAGATAACATCCCCAAGCTTGCCCAACCAACTGCATTAGAAAACCCAAAATGTTATGCAGACTATCTAGACTAATATATTTAATTAAGAATAAATAGCACTGTAACCCTTATGGTTTGTTTAAAGTGCACAACACTTCATGTGCTTTTAAAAGTGCACCGGAACCCCCTGTGGTTTGCAAAAGTAGCACTCATGTCCCCTCTAACCTTTTTCCTTCAAGTTTCTTAACAGAAATTGTAAAAAGACGTAAATACCCTTAATTTTTTTTATGTTCTCTCTTTTCTCCTTTTTCCTTTTGTTTACATATATCTATATATATATAGATTTGACCAATAAAAATATAATATATCTACCATACTAGAAAAACAAAAAAAAAATATATATATATATATAATATATATGTACACACACCACACCAGAAGAAAAAGAGAAAGATAATATACAACATATAATATATATATATACACACACACACACACATATATATATATATATATATATATATACACCAAACAAAAAAAAATGAAACAAATATGTATATATAATACATATACACATACATACACATACACACACATACACACACACACACACACACACACACACACACATATATATATATATAGGTACATTTGATGGGGTTTGGGGGTAGGGTAGGAGGAGTCTGATAGGGTCAGGGGGTTCCCGGGGCCAAGGCTGGGGTTGGGGGGGGGAAGGTGTTCGACGAGGCTAGGGGGTGGCTGGTGGTGTTCGACGGGGCTGGTTTAAATAGAGAGGGGAGGGGGGATGGTGGGCTGGAGAAGATGACTGGTTTTTCTTTAAAAAAAAAAAAATCATTTTCTTTAATCTTTTCCTTTGGTGAAAAGAATGCATGGAGAAAAAAAGAAAGAAAAGAAAAGCAAAAAAAAAACATATATATATATATATATAAAAGGGTATTTTTGTCCAAACAAATACCATTTTAAGTCCAAAAATATGAAAAATTGCATTTGACGCGCATACAACACACTCTTCGTTAAAAGTAACAATTTTTTTGACGGAGGGAGATATGGTGCTACGTTTTTCAAACTATAGGGCGGTACGGTGCACTTTTAAAAATACAAGGGGTTCTGTGCACTTTTGACAAACTATAGGTGACTATACTGCTATTACCCTTTAATTAATATTGCATGTTGATTCTCTTTGCTTTGGCAAAGAAAACCAGGATCTTTCACCTCTTAGTACATTATTCATAGTTTTCTTCTCTAGTGTATTTTAACTTCGCTAAGGAAATAATAATTTGGCATGGCTTGTTAATTTGTAAATTGATTTAATTTCTTAGTCAAGCTCTAATTATACTTGAAGTGGAGGCCTCAAAATGATGTGCTACTGGAGCTTTTGTAGTGGATGGAAGAGATCGCGGCAAGCAAATACTTATTGCTGTTCAATTTTAATGGTACGTAGCTCTAGATATTTCTCATAATTATCTTCTTTTCATCTCGTATTTAGTTCCCTTTTTTAAAGAATTAATTATTGGATGAAGATAAAGAAGAATCGAAGTTGTTAAGTGTTGAAAATAATAAATAATATTATAAACTCATCTCTAATAGCTTAACTTTTTAGATGATGGAGGTGGTCACTTAACATTAAGTATCGGGTGGGATTTGAGAAATTTCTTTTAGTGAATGAAAAAGTTTTTAAGAAAGTGAGCAATCTATTGTTACAAGATTGAATTGTACTGATCTTTAGACAAAAGGTACATGTTCATGAGATGAAAATGTACTACTATCTTTTTTTTTGGTAAAAGAAATGTTTAACTCTTTTTCCAGTTTTTATCAGCGAATGTACTACTTTGTAATATGAAAAATGTATAAATAAAAAGAGATAATGTGCGACTATTTTCAATCCTATTGAGTAGAGAATATCTTACTAAGCTAGTTGTCTTTCCTCATTTCTTATTAGGGCCCTAAATATGCTGTGAGTTAAATTAAAGTCGTGTATTTTCTCTTGGAGGCAACACTGCAATATTCATAACTTCAATGGCTAATTTTAACGCCAATTTTGTTAAGTGAAAAAAAGTCATTCATAAATAGATAAATTATAACCGACGAGCCAAAATATTACTGAGCTCTACATTGTTCAACTTTTGTTTGGTCTTTTTATCAAACTTCGAATCCATGTTTATTAAGGCTCCGTTTGTTTGCTGTAAAATATTTTTCCAAAAAATATTTTTCTAATTTTTTATTGTTTGGTAACACCAGAAAATTGGTCAACTAGAAAATATTTTTCAGTCAACAATTGCAGCTACTTTTGCTTAATATTCCGGTGTTTAGTAACACTGAAAAATTGGTCAACTGAAAAATATGTTTTAATCAACAATTGCGGTTAATACAAAATTTAGAAAAATATTTTCATGTCCTTTAGGAGAAAAAAATATTTTACGGAACTCACTGTACATCCAAACACCAGAAAATATTTTACAGTATTCTATTTTTTAGAAAAATATTTTCCTACAACAAGTTATTTTACGTCAAACAAACGGAGCCTAGAAAAATATTTTATTTTCAAAGAAAACATTTTCCACAACCAAATTATTTTACGGCAAACAAACGGAACACTAAGACCACAAACAAACAAACAAACCAGGAAAAAAAAAGGAAAAAGAAAAAAAGAATAGAAAAACATGTTTATAACTGACTTTATTTCCCTCACGTATCAATCTCAATCTCAAATGAGCTTTAACGGGACTGGAACATGAGCCAAGGTCCGACAACATAATATTTATTACACATTTTTGAAATAATAACTCATCAAGCAAAACTCTAATCAAGTGTTTCAAATTAATTAGGGTAAATGTTACTCCGTCCCCTGTGAAATCCATATATATCAGCCCGCCCTCCTGTATTCATAAAACTATCAGACACCCCCTATAATTTGTAGAAAACATCACGCTACCCTCCTCCGTTTGTTGTTCGTTTGTTTTCTATCCAAAGTGCATCCCAGGCGCCATTTGTGCAGCTAGGTATGTTTTTTGACTTTATATGAGTTAAACTATTGACTAAAATACCTTTGTATCTATCTTTATCCAAAAAAAAAAAAAAAAAAATTTCATCATCTTCCTACTCATTAGCACCCCCACCCCCTACCCACCCCATCCACTCTTGTCCCTAGCTTCCCATCCCCCATCAGCTCTCCAACAAAGCAGAAACCAAAGCCATCTATGATAAGCAAAACCCCCGATTCAATCTGGTTAAAGTTGCAGCTTTTGAGCACAGAGATTCACGAAATATAGGTGTATATAGTTGCAGCCTTTGAGAAGATAAGATAAACAATAAGATTCACGAAATATAGGTGTATATATATGTATAAATTATAAAAATTATTTCAACTTTTTTTGTATATATATATATACATATATACATACATATATATATATATATATATATATATAATATATATATATATATATATATATATATATATACACACACAGAGAACACGCATACACACGAGACATACACAAAACGCACGCGGGGCTAGGGGTCGACGACGGTGGTGTGAGGGGCTTGGGGTGGGGTGGAGTGGGGGTTTGACGGGGTTTGGGATGAAGATTATGATAATTTCTTTTTTTATTTTTTATTTTTTTTGGGTGAAAAGAATGGGAAGAGAGAATAAAGAAAAGGGAAAAAAATGTATAATATAAGGGTTTAAAAGTTATTTTAACAAAAAATTTAACGATGTTAGTTTAAAATAGACGGAAGGGGGCGGTGTGTCTGGTTTCAAAAAATACAGGGTGGTGTTTGATAGTTTTATGAACACAAAGGGCGAGACTGATATATATGGTTCACAGGGGAGGCGGAGCGATATTTACCCAATTAATTAACATGTTCCAATATTCAAACTCAGCTTGATAACCCATACTCCAATCCACTTATAATTGATTGTTAAAACATTTAAGGGGAGTGAAAGAATCAACTTACCGATTAGAACGATTAATCTTTTTCTTGAATTAGAAGTTGATGCGCCATTGGTACCACTGGAAATACCTGTTAATTACAAATATAGCGTTAAGAAAATCACATATGATATGGGAAAATCTTCTTGATCAGAAAGTGAGCGGATAATTTGTTTTAAAAATACTTAGATGCTTTTTCCAACCCAAATGTGATTGGATGACTAAGAACCAACCTCTGAATGGCCCCCATTAATGATGTTCCCTCCGAGGAATAGCTCGGAATAGTATGGAACCCCCGCATAATCTAGGGTCTTTTTTTTCATGAATAGCATAAAGATGACCCCAATCATCGCACATAGGTAACTGATAACATATAACATTAACAGCCTTTCAAGTTTTGAATTTTGATTTCTTGTGTTGTAATATGTGCTTCCTGATTATCGCGAATAGGTAACTCATCTTTTCCTAAAATATCTACTTTCTTAAAGTTGTTATTGCTTTAGCTCTTGCTCATGACTTAATTGTTAGAGGTATCCCCAGGAGTCACCCCGAGATTCCCACCTTTTTTGCAGGTTTAATCACTAGGAGCGGAAGAAGATGATCTCTACCTTATTAACATACACTCTACCCCTCTCTCTCTCTCTCTCTTGAGAAATTAGAAGCATACCTTTGCACCCATTCGTAATATATGGGTTCCCTTCTGTGCCTTCAGGGCATTCACAATGATAGCCTCTATACTCATCGCTGAAGCAATTTGGCTTGTTTTGTGATTCGGGGATCGTGAAGTTTGGAATAGTCCACCGTAATACAACGGGGCTCCAACTCAAAATTGGCTCTTCAAGAAAGCAGGGATCTGAAAATTGCCCACGGTGACTCCGGTAGCTCCCTAGCGTAACATATGCGCAAGAATAGCTGCTGATCTCTAAAGTCGTGAAACTCAAATAGATACGCTGGAGATTATGTGGGATAGTGATTTCGCAACAATTAATGCCATAGCAGCCATTAAGATCTCGTTGCTGATCACAAGCAGATGTGCATCCACGCAGAGTAGTTTGATTCGCGGAGAGCAAGATATTACCACAGCCAACAAGAACGACTTGGTTGTAAAAGTAGTAGGAAAAAGGGCTCTCCGACCAATCACTACCGAGCCAAAAACCTTTATCCCCGCATACATGAATGATTGAATTATTGAAAATAATACTTATAGTCAACTGGTTTAGCGACACATCCACCACTCGATATTTTTGTCCGTAATATTTTTTTAGATACGGTTGGTCATCAAGACAAAGTACTTCGTACCATTCATTGAGGAAACAACCGGCACCAATCCCAAATGGGTAGGGTATGGTAACGAGCCCACAGGTGTCGTTGCAACCAGGCTTTGCAAGACTTGGAATTGCTTTTAATGGCTCTATTAGCCATAGAAAACAGATTAGTTGAAAACTGTACTTTAGGGTCATGGCATAAGTATATTTTTGTCTGTGAAGTAATTGATCAAGGGTGACAATGGGATATATGCTGATGCTTGAGTGGAGAACTGCTGCATCTTGGTAGCTCTTATTGATTTGGTCTCCCCATGCCAAGTCAATTCCAAAATTAAAATAATTGCGCCTGTTTTTCTTCAATGTTCGACCTTGTAAAATTAAATCTACATCTCAGCTAAGTTACGCAATTGACTCTGTCTCACATCTTCATTCTCCAAACGCATTACTTTGAGTATTCAAACTTGTTACAGTTTGTTTGATTCACATTTTTAAGTGGCCAAACTCAAACTTCATAATTTATTTACTCAATGTACATGAGCCAAGCTAAACCGACACTTTTTCAAAAAAAAAAAAAAAAAGCTAAACCGACACCGTATCTTGCATTTTTTGTTTGACTTTTTGACAACTTCAAATTCTTGTTCAACCTAAGTTTATTAACTAAAGCATCAACATGAAATGAGCTCTAATAGAATTGAACATAAGCCGGAGTTACATAATTTAGTTAGTTTAAATAATTAATTATTGAGACAAATTCTAACGGAGTGTTTTGAATTACTTGAGATGATCTCATAATCAAAGTCAACTTGGTAGTTTTAATGATTTACATGAAACAAGTTTGTAATTAGTCAATTACGAGGCAAACTCCAAGTATTGGTTGATTGTGTAGCCCTTCTCTACGTTGTTTCTTAGTTTGGGGGATTTTTCGGTTTGCGACTATATCTAAAGTTAATGCACTAGCTAGTTAACCTTAGAATTTTATGAATGGGGAGAATCAATTCCCTATGTTGTGTTATGTATCTCTTTTTTGTTAATCAAGTAAATGTGTGTACTTTATAATGAAAATAATGTACAAAATAATTTTTTCAAAACAAGTAATCAGAGGGATATGGTGGTCAAAGAAAGAAAGAGGAGAAAATTGGTTGCGTCCGAACACTGAAAGATAATACTATGGGGCAAAGAGGTGCAGTCAAGATTGTGCTCAAGCGCAAACAGGCGCAGTCAATGCTGCACCAATCCGTGCCTAGGCGCTGAATGGTGCAGTCCACTTCCCAAAAAAACTATAAAAATGTGCTAAATCAAGTCAATATTAAAGAAAGCTCTATTGACGAAATATCTATTGATTCTTGTGTTTGAAAAAACTCTTCCGACTCTGTTCTTTGCAAGCATATTTGCTGGCCTTAGGCCTAAACACATGATTTTGATGATAACAAATCATAGTGATTTGGTTGTATCAAGTGTGATTGTGGTAATATGTTTATATGATTAAACTCACACTTGTGACTCATGTGACTAAATTATATACATCTGTTTGAGTCAAATATTCATTGATGACATATCTTACATGGCAAAAATAATTGTATTAATCTTATGAAGAATGCAAGTACAATTGAATTTATCAAGTATATGAAATCAAATATGTTTATATTCTTAAAATACACACTTGTTTGGCTTTGTGCATTAAATGTATATATCATGATAAACCAAATTGTGCCTTTGAATGTTTTGGCTTATTTGGATTATATTGTACTAAAGATTTTATGAGCCAAAATATGCTTGAATGCTTGGTGGAAGAGAATATTGTAAGAAAAGAAAAGTGATATTCAAAAAAGAAGAAATGCAAGATCAAAAAGATGAAAAGTTTTGTTGGCCACAATTATCAACATCACCACAAGCATATAAAGTCTTGAAGAATTAAAGAAATGAAGATCTTGAAGATCAAGACTTGAAGGCTTAAAGATGAAGTGGCAACATAAGGCGGAGAAGTGGCAACATAAGGGGTGGCGACTTCAAAATTGTCGTTCGCCTTGGATTTGTACTTATGTGGCTTACACTCTTGGTAATCTTTTAAAATATTCTTTAAATCTTTTCTCAAAAGCTCTTTGAGGTCAAAATATCTTTTGAAGAATTATTCTTAAAAGGTGCAAATCTTTTTACCTTCAACAGATTGATCTTCAGGTGAAAATTGGTTTAAAACTCTTGAATTGCAAAATCGGTTTTAATCTTTCCCCAAGAGTTTAGAAAATATTTTGAGATGTTTAAAAGGTTAAAAACTCTTTTGAAGAAGTATTCTTGAGGTTTTTAAGTGTTTTGACTTCAAAAGAATTTTCAGAATCGATTTGGATTAGTTTCTGCAAGCTTTCTAATGAAAAATGTTGATCCGATCAAATGGCCCCGGTCGGGTGGCTCGACTGGATTTACTTTTCCAAATCCATGGAAGTGACTATCTAGTCAAGTGACTCGGTTGAGTGACTCGACCGAATCCATTCTTCCAGATCCATGGCAGAGACTATCACGTCGAGTGACTTGATCGGATTCGTTCTATCGGATTTTCAAAATATAATCGTTTTAAATTTGTTGGAGCCTTTATTTAAAGCCATAGCATCACCCACATTGAAAAACACCTATTTCAACTTCAAGAATTGAATACCAAGCTTTCAAAAGTCTTTATTACTCATTTATTGCTACAAATCTTGAGCTAACACTTGTAAATTTTTGAGCATTCAAGAGCTTTATTTGTGTTATCAACTCATAGAGGAGTTAAAGCTTTTTATCTTTCAAATATACATATTCTTGCTTTTATTTCTCTCTAGATCTTAGATTGTGAGAATCATAGAAGAGAAGAAAATATTGTAAATTCTTTGTGGACTCAAAAGAAGAGATGTAGTAGGTTTAAGTTTCACCTAAATTTGAAGAAGTTTGTTGCTCTTGTGGATTCAAGAGTAGGTTGTAAGTTGGTTTGTGCTTCACTAACATTTGAAGAAGCACCTCTAGTAGAGTTTGTAGAAAAAGCAAAAGAGAAGATACCTTTGGTGGTAGAGTGGAGTAGCGAAGACCCCAAAATAGTCGACTCATATTTCTCTCTCTACTCTTTACTTTGTTCTATACCTTGTGTTTGATAAATTGTTTGAAAGAAATGACTAGTCAAGAGTATATTCGAAAAAGTAATAGCATTGCCCCTATATCCTAACTCACCCATTCTCTTAAGATAATTTTGGACTATCAACATCCTCACAAAACTTCATCACGAGCTGCTCCTTAGAGGTCACCTCATTCTTTTAGATACTTATGCATTGAAAAGCACAATGGGGTGGGAGAACTAAGCATATAATTTTTAAACTGGTAGATTCCATAATTTGTAGGTAGTTAAACATAATTGTGGAAAAATGAAATGGAAGAAATGATAATGTACACTCATTGGCGGAGTTAAGTGGAAAAGATGGTTTGCATTTTTTTTTCAAATCATTATATTGGATACTCACTCACCTCTCTCACTACACGAGTACACACCCTAAGATTGGGTGCCTGGCTCAGCCACTAGTAACACCTAAAATTTTAGGGATCTCTTAAGCCCTATGATCTCAACCCAAGATAGCTAATTTAATGGGTTAGTTCTGGAATATGGGAAACCATGACTATTTAGGGGCTACAAACTGAATGTAATAAAATCTGCAATCTATTAAGTTTATTACTTGTCCTAAAACGTTAAGGAACCTTTTGTGATAGGAAACCAATCACCTAACCACTCCTACCAACAAGAGAAAGTCATATGCAGGAACATCCAATGGTTCTCCAAAAAGAAGAAAAATTTTCCAACAGGAGAAAACTCCTAATTCTCTCTCTAAAAATATCTTTCCTCTAGAAAAGAGCTTGCTAATTGATATCCCTTTCGAGCAACAATCACCCAATATTTGGAACTCGCCCCTACTTGTGGCTCAGAAACTCAGGAAAGAAGATCAAGAAAAAAACTCCCTCATCTGCCATTGTGGCTGAAAATGAAATGCTAGGGTCTGTCTCTGAACAGCCCTAGCAAGACAAATGATTGCTTTGAGTTAGAACTATCAAGGATTGGACTCTTCCATGACAATTTAAAACTTGAAAGACATTGTCTCTTAATATAGGCCCCATCTGATTAGCTTGTTTGAAACTAAACACAAGGGAAAAAAAGCTAATAAAAGTGTTTAGGAGGATTGGCTATGACAATCTCTTTTGTGTCGATTGGATTGAAAAGTCAGGAGGGATCACCCTTTTATGGTCTAAAAATATCACTCTAAAAATATCAACCACCATCACAATTTTATTCATGCAGAGGTTGCCACTGATCACTCAATCTAATGGAAGTTGACTATTTTTCATGGTTGCCCATTTCTTAAGGAAAGACAATCTCTCTGGCCTGTCACCAGTGATCTTGAGCCAGATAAAAGTCAACTTGGTAACTAATAGGGGCCTTCAACGAAATCAAGCAACATTCTGAAAAGATGGGCAAGAAACAAAAATCAAACATCAAGATACAAAAGTTTCAGGAGTTTTTCAACGTTAATGGCCTAATGGATATTGAGTCCAAGAGATGTCAATTTACTTGGAGCAATAACCGTCATGGAGAAGTGAATGTTAAAGAGAATCTTGACAGAGCTGTTTACAACCTAGCGTGGAGCTTCCTCTACCCAGATGCTTGGGTGGCTAACCACCCTCCTTTTTGTCTAACCATAACCCCATCATCCTTTCGTCATCTGTTGAGCTTAGAAGGAAAAAGAAAATTTTTAGGTTTGAATCTTTTAGGGCAGAGGATGAAAGTTGTGGAAAAACCATAGATGAAAGCTGGAATAATCCATCCTTCAGATTTGATAGGAAAGGTATTATGCTGACACGTAAAAAAGTTAGAACATGTATCAACAGTCTTTCTTCTTGGAGCAAAAGGCGTTTCCCCAACAACAGAAAACTCATCGACCATTTCAAAGAGCAACTCACAAACCTTCATAATTCCCCTTGGACTCCCAATAATCAAAACAAGATTGAGAAGATTAACTCAAAAATTGAGAAACCTTGGAGCAATGAGGAACACTTCTGGGCAGCGAGATCGAGAATCCAATGGTTGAGATGCGGGGATAAAAATACTAAGTTCTTCCATGCTTGTACAATCTAGAGAAGAGCTAGAAACAGAATCCTGAGATTACTTTCACCTAATGGAGAACGGATTGATGATCAAGAGTCCATAAAAAATGCAATACAAAATCACTTTAAGAATGTCTTCTCAACTATAGGGCCGAGAAACATGGAATTGGCCCTCAGTAACATTTCTTAGGTGGTTACTCCATCCATGAATGATGATTTGCTTAGACCTCTTAAAATGGAAAAGGTTAAAATTAGCAGTTTGGAGCTTGAACCCCTCAAAGTCTTCGAGACCTGACGGTCTCTCAGGTATATTTTTTCACAAGTTCTGGGATATTGTTAAAGATGATGTATTTGCCACTGTTAATGATTTTCTCTTGAATGGTGAATCTTTGGGCAAGCTTAACCACACTCTTATTTCTCTTGTCCCCAAAGTCCCTAAACCCGAAAACATCTCCCAATTCAGACCAATATCTTGCTCAAATTTCATTTATAAAGTGATTTAAAAGGTTTTGGTTCTTAGAATTAAGCCTTTCATGGATGGTATCGAATCACCTTTTCAAAGTGCATTAATCTCGGGGTCGGTCATTCAAGATAACTTAATTATTGCCCAATAAATTACGCATCACCTTCGAACCCTCAAAAGCCCATGGAAATTGAAAGTTGAGTTAAAAATTGACGTGAATAAAGCCTTCGACCTTGTCAAGTGGGACTTTTTGGGAAATCTCTTAAACAAGTTGGGATTTCACCCTCACTGGACCAAGCTTATCACAAATGCTATCTCTACTGTTAAATATAATCTTTGTGAATGGTGAGTTCCTTCCTCTCCTTGAACCTCAAAGAGGGATAAGACAATGGGACCCGCTGTTCTTTTACTTTTCTCTTTATTGACCGAAGCTCTCTCAAAACTCCTTAAGCATCAAACAATCTTGGACAACATCAAAGGTGTCAAAATCTCTAAATAATATCGTTTAAAGACTCATCTGCTCTTCACGGATGATACACACTTCTTCATTAAGGCTAATGAGAGTGAAACTCTGGCTCTTATGGACACTCTTTACCACTACTGTTTTGCTTCCGAGTAAAGTATTAATCTCAGCAAATTTGGAATTGTATTTAGCATTAATCCCAAACAGTAAAAGATGAGATATGTGGCCTTTTGAGAATCATTTGCAAAAATGACCTAGAAAAATATCTGGGTATCCCCACCAGTTGGGGAAACTCAAAGACTATCACACTAAATTGGCTCTTGGATTTTTTTTTTTGCAAAGGTGCAGGACTAGAAGGAAAATTTCCTTTCTGATGGAGGCAATGAGATTTTGATTAAATATGTTCTCCAAGCTACATCGTGTCCTAGATCCTTATTCCAAAAATAATTTGCAGAAAAATTTGTTCAATTGTCTCCAACTTTTAGTGGAGGAAAAATGGAAAAAAAAATATGGCCTTCACTGGGCTAACTGGTATATTATGACAGATTCAAAGCGGGAAAGAGGAATGGGATTTAAGAATTCTAAACTTATGAATATTTCTCTTCTCGTAGGGCAAGCATGGAGAATTCTCAAGAATCCCAATTCCCTCACTACAAGGTCATCAAAGGCAAATATTTTCCTCGTGGCAACTTTTGGAATGCTAAAGTTGGCTCAAGACCTTCATGGGCCTATCAAATTATCATGGTAGAAAAATACTTTCTCAAAAGCACAACTTCATGGAGGGTTGGAGATGGCTGCACTATCAACATTTGGAAAAACCCTTGGGTCTCTGATTTTAGAACCATTCCAAAGCCTTCAAATTCTCATCTCAATAAGGTTAGCGAGTATAGTTCTCGGGAGAGAACGCTGCAAGTCGAGGGAAGCTCGCCAAACCAAAGTTCATTACGGAGTTCATCATCAAGGCATCAAAGGTTAAGAGGGAGTCTTTACTTGGGTAAGTCCATTGGTATTGTAATTTATTATATTTCTTAATGAACAGGTTTGTTGAACTAGGGGAGGTCCCGTGGACGTAGACCGCACGGTTGAACCACGTTAAATTTTGGTGTTCTTGTTTCTTTCACAAGTTTAATATTTCCGCTGTTGTTTACTGTTACTACTCATGTTGGAATATTAAATGGAACAAATTGACTAAACAATTAGAGAAACAGACTGTTAACGATCTATGATAGAACTAATGATCCAGTTAATGTTACAACATCATTTGTAACAGAGTTTTGCTACACCACGATTTTGCATTAGCTTTTCAAGTTTATTCATATTAATCACAAACCTGTCCCTACTTTATCTGTATAAACTTTTCAAGTAGTATTAGAGCTGGTTACGAACTAATTCGGTTAGATTCTTGGGAGTTTTGAGTTTGTGTATTGCATGAATAGGTATGGACACCTTGCGTGATAGAGGCTCAATCACTAAACCATCATTTTTGGATGGTGCGAATTATACATATTGGAAGGCTCGAATTAGGGCATTCATCAAGTCAATTGATAAGAGGGTTTGGAAGGTGATTTTGACTGGCTAGACAATTCTCACCAAAATGGATATTGAGGGTAATGTTGCAACAAAGCCTGAAACAGAATGGACCAAGAATGAAGATCTTTTGGCAAGTTGGAACTCCAAGGCACTGAATGCAATATTCAATGCTGTTGACTTGAATCAATTCAAGCTAATCTCGACTTGTGAATCTGCTAAGGAAGCTTGGGAGATATTGCAAACAACATGTGAGGGTACAGCATCGGTCAAAAGATCAAAATTACAGATGTTTGCCACTAAATTCGAAGAATTGAGGATGCAGAAGAATGAGACTATTGCCGATTTCAATACCAAATTGTGTGACATTGCTAATGAATCATTTGCCTTAGGAGAAAAGTATTCCAATTCTAAGCTTGTAAGGAAAACCTTGCGCTCTCTCCAGATAGATTTGGAATCAAGGTACCTGCCATAGAAGAATCAAAAAATGCTGATGAACTCCAGATTGATGAACAGATGGGGTCACTCCAAACTTTTGAGATGAAGTTTAAGCAAAAGAAGAAAGAAAAAAGCATTTCACTGAAGGCGAAAGTTGAAAGGAAACAGATGCTAAACTCTTCAGATGATGAGTAATCTAAAATCTCTGAATCCTTAGCCTTGCTTACCAAGAATTTCAACAGAGTATTGAAAAAGTGGGACAAGCGGAGAAAAGGTTTTAGACAATCGAACTTTGACAAGAAGCCTCATGTTGCAATAGTGGTTGACATATTCAAGACGCAAAAATTCAAACCAACAGATGAAAAGAAAAAGAGTAAAGGCATACAATGCCGAGAATGCGAGGAGTTTGGTCACATTCAAGTTGAATGCAAATACCTTGAAGAAGAAGAAAAAGGCCATGAAGGTTACCTAGAGTAATGCGGAGTCAGAGGAATCCTCAGAGAGTGACGAAGAACACACTAGTAACTTTGTTACATTCCATGTTGTAACATCACCTCGAGAGATTAGTCTGAATGAAGAGGCTAGTACAGCTATTGCAGCACCAGGTAAAATAGGTGATGAAATAAGTGGATCTGATTGCATTGAGTCAGATAGTGATGGTGAGTTGATAATGAAGAAGTCATGAAAACATACAAAGATATGTACGAAAAATGGGTGATCGTGTGCAAGAAGAACCAGGGACTGGAGTTGAGGATCCTTGAATTGGAAAACCAAAAGTCTGAACTGAAAAACCTAGCTGAAGAAAGACTGATGGAAGTGCAGATGTTGCAACATGAATCGAAACAAATTCAGCGAAATATAAAAATGCTGAGTTCTGGAACTGAAAAATTGGATCACATGTTATCCATTCAAAAATCGAGTAGTGATCATACTGGACTTGGTTTTTGTGAAGGAGAATCTTCTGAAAAAACTGTTTTTGTCAAAAGTTTGAAAAATTCAGAATTACAGCACAATGTTGCAACTGCACAGAATAACAGTAAAAATGCCCTGATTATTGATGTTACAACAGAGACTGCGACATTGCAGAAGCAACGAAGGAAAAAGAAAAACATGTTTGTTTCCATCTATCATTTTTGCCTTGCACCTGGACACATCAAACCTCACTGTTTCATGTTTCAAAGGATGCTAGAAAAAGGTAAGTTTTTCAATTAGCAAAAGAAATCATCACATGTGGTTTTGCAACACAAGATAAGACAATTATGGGTGAAGAAATCCAACTTAGCTTGTTTTGTTGCTTATACCTCTATGCAATCTTGTACTACTAACTCTTGGTACTTTGATAGTGGATGTTCTAGACACATGACAAGTATGCGTGAAGCATTGAGCATCTACAAGGAGTGCAATGAGGGCCAAGTCACGTTTGGAGATGGTGTTAAAGGAAAAATACTTGGGAGATGAACATTGGATATTGAAGGATTTCCGAAGCTCAAGAAAGTACTGCATGTGGATGGCTTAAAAGCTAATCTTATTAGTATTAGTCAATTGTATGATTAAGGCTTACATGTGAAATTCACTAAAGATGGTTGTCATGTGTTAGACATTATTAACAATTGTGTGCTTATAGGAAAAAGGTCATTTGACAATTGCTACATGCTCACACCATCTCAGGAACAACCATTTCCATGTTATAAGAGTACTTGTGACAATGCTAAAATCTGGCACTAGAGATTAGGACACTTAAATTATAAATTGCTGACCAAAATTGTGAATGTAGGTGCAGTACGAGTGTGCCAAAGTTGAAGAACAGGAAATCAGGTGTGTGTGGTTCCTGTTAAATGGGCAAACACGTAAGAGCATCACACAAGATGTTGCAACATGTGTCAACAAGAAAATCTTGAAACTTTTGCATATGAATCTCATGGGTCCTATGCAAATCGAAAGCATCGGAGGTAAAAGATATGTGTTTGTCTGTGTGGATGATTTTTCTAGATATATGTTTGTGAATTTCCTTAGGGAAAAATCTGACACATTTGATGTGTTTAAGAAATTGTGCTTAAGGTTAAAAACTGAAAAATATTGCAACATCCAAAGAGTTATCAGAATACATAGTGACAATGGGAAAGAATTTGAGAATCATTTTTTTTCTAAGTTTTGTACTGAGCATGGAATAACTCATGAATTCTCTGCACCAAAGACCCCATAACAAAATGGTGTGGTTGAAAGAAAGAATAGAGCAATTCAAGAAATGGCTTGTGTGATGTTGAATGATAAGAACATTCTCAACAGGTTTTGGGCAGAAGCTATTAACACTTCATGTTACACCATCAATCGAGAGTTTCTAAGACCAGGTACCACCAAAACTCCTTATGAAATTTGGAAAGGTAAGAAACTTTCACTAGGGTATTTTAATGTGTTTGGGAGTACATGTTACATCTTGAACGATAGAGAACAAAAAGGTAAGTTTGATGCTAAAAGCGACAAAGGTATTTTTCTCAGTTATGGAACTAATAGCCGTGCTTTTTAAGTTTTTAATTTAACCTCCAGGACTATGATGAAATTGTCTAATGTCGTAGTTGATGAGTTGCAAAATTGTGCAGGTGAACCGACAGAAGAAACCAGCATCAGCAAAATGGAGACTGATATGGCAAACAGTGTTGTAACACTAAAAGAAGAAGAAATGAAGAAACTTGTTGTGACTGATCTAGATGAAACATCAGACAAAGTAGCTAAGCGAAAGACAGTGGTTCACAGGATGTTACAACATGTGGTGGAAAAATAGATGAAACCGCTGAAGAAACTCAAGCTGAACCGCCACGAGTCCACATAAATCATGCTTCAGAAGATGTGATTGGTTCAATACATGATGAAATTCAAACCAGAGCTAAAAAGTTGAACTACAGAGACATGGTAAGGTTTGTTTGCTTCACTTATTCTTTTGAACCCAAAAATGTGAATGAATCCTTGAAGGATGAAGTTTGGATAAATGCCATGCAAGAGGAATTGAATCAATTTGTGAGAAATGATGTATGGACCTTAGTTCTTAGGCCAAAAGATGTCAATATCATTGGAACTAAATGGATCTTTAAAAACAAGACTGTTGAAAATGGTAACATAACTAGGAACAAGGCTAGAATTGTAGCTCAAGGGTATACACAAGTAGAAGATGTAGATTTTGGTGAAACCTTTGCTCCAGTTGCTAGGCTAGAATCCATTAGGCTATTGTTGTCCATTGCTTGTGTGTTAAAATTGAAATTATTTCAAATGGACGTAAATAGTTCATTTTTAAATGGAATCTTGAATGAGGAAGCCTATGTTGAGTAGACTAAAGGCTTTGAGGACTCACATTATCCTTCATATGTGTATAAATTAAAAAATGTCTTGTATTGACTAAAACAAGCTCCTCGAGCTTGGTATGACAGATTGACAAAATTTCTAATTGATAAAGGCTACCAAAGAGGGGGAGTTGACAAAACCTTGTTTATCAAAAGATTTGGCTCAGGTACTCTCATCGTACAAATTTATGTTGATGACATTATGTTTGGTGCAACATCCATAAACAAAGTTGATGAATTTGTGAGATACATGAAGCATGAATTTGAAATAAGCATGGTTGGAGAACTAACATATTTTCTTGGGTTGCAAGTCAAGCAAAGTGAAGACGAAATTTTCATATCCCAAGAGAAGTATGCTAGAAATCTAGTCAAAATATTTGGACTAGAATCATCTAAGTCTTGAAGAACCCCCATGAGTGTAACGACTAAGCTAACTAGGAGTGAGAATGAGAAATCAGTTGAGCCTAGTTTATATAAAAGCATGATAGGAAGCTTGTTGTATCTTACAACAAGTAGACCTGACATTTGTTTTAGTGTTGGAGTGTGTGCCAGATACCAAGCAGACTCTAAAGAATCTCACTTAGCAGTTGTAAAAAGAATAATCAAATATGTGAGTGGAACGTTGGATCTAGAAATTTGGTTTACCAATGACACTAATACAAATCTTGTTGGTATTAGTGATACTGATTGGGCAGGTAATGTAGATGATAGGAAGAGCACAACTGGTGGATGTTTCTACATTGGGAATAATTTGGTGTCTTGGTACAGCAAGAAGCAAAGCTCAATCTCCTTGTCAACAACTAAAGCTGAATACATAGTTGCGGGAAGTTGTTGTGCACAACTTCTATGGATGAAACAGATGCTGGATGACTATGGAATGGAAAATCAAGTTTTGACAGTCTATTGTGATAATATGAGTGCCATTAACATCTCTAAAAATCCTGTTCAACACTCACGCATTAAACAAATTGACATAAGACATCATTTTATCCATCAGCTTGTTAAAACAAAAACCATTGTTTTGGAACGTGTTGCAACAGAAAAACAATTGGTAGATATATTCACTAAGATTTGAAACCCTAAGAAAAGCTATAGGGATTTGTAGTATATAATGTTGCATCATGGTTTTGAACAAGAACTTGAAAGAAGCTTGAGAAATCTGAAAGTCTGATATTCAATTCAACTGGTGATTTAATTTATGAACCATATCTCTTTGTACACTTTGAAGTCTAGGTTGAGAAAGCTAATATGGATAGTTTGCAAGTGCAGGAGCTTGAACTTTCTGATGACTAGGGATAAAGGGAGAAGTTTCTCTAAGTCCATTCCTGCATTCTATTCATATTTAAGATTGAAAAAAAAAGGCAAGAAATGATGTGATTATCAAGCACTGGAAACAACTACCTAATCCTAAATAAAATATATTAGAGTGAAAACTACCAGTTGCAACATGAGCTGAAACAGTGACAAAATTAAATACATGTGAAAAAAATATGTTTGCTGCTACCAGTTACAACATGGGCTGAAACAAGAAAATATTGTGCTTTCCTACGAGATGATTTGATGATCAGGTATGTTTGAGCTGATAGGGAGAGTACCTGTACCTTGAAGATTTGAAGGTGAAGGTTATTTGAATTTTACTTCTCACTCACACACATGATTCATTAATTAAATCCTTGACTGAAATGAGTATTGATGAGTAATGTTTCTTGAGTAATTTCATGCTACCTGGATACATCTAGCATTTCTATTTGTTTTTTTTTTAAAAAAAAAAAAAAAAAAAAAACGGGAGGGGGGGGGGGGGGGGGAGGAATCTTGAAGGATCTGAGAAGTATGAAAAATTTTGTTATTTGTTTTGGTTGCAACATTTCCACAAAATTAGTCATGATAATCTGATGTAGCTTATGACAATAGGTTGCAACTTCAGTATACCACATGGTGTTTTTGACAAAAAAAGAAGTTTGTTTTGAGCAGGAATTTTGGATATCACTAATTGGCAGTTGCTTCGTTCTTGCAATGTTTTTGAATTTCTCAAGATCGTGGGATTGGATATCTCTAATGGGCATTTACCTATGATTAGGGTACGATTTCATTGAGCAATTTCGTGACTTTTCAGCTTTCAATTGCTTTGCTCTCTTTGTTACTAGTGCTTTCTATTTCTCTCACCTTTTCAGTTTCTTTCTTTCAAGTTTTTGCTGCTTACTCATTTTGCAAAACACTCCTTGGTGAAAACAAGATCAGGTGGTAGACATTAGGAAAACCTTAAACTAAGAGCACTAGGAGATGTTTCGACACAGCCTATCACCATTGATGAGCCATCTCCTCCCACAACGGCTGTTCAGGTGGTATTGCACCATCATCAAGCGACACAAGCTTTAGTGGATCTCTTCTTCCACGAACCACCAAAACTAAGGCTGAAGAACTACCCATTGACCCATCATGGACTCCAACAGGGATGGACGTGATTGTACACACCAGAATGACTCAACACTGTGCCGAGGAAGCGCCGTCCTCGGACTCGAAAGTGCCGTCCTCGGACTCGGAAGCTATGCCCAACATGGATGCTGTAACTACAACCACAACAAAATGTTCCACAATAATATCCATGTCGGTGCATCTTGAGGAAAAAAGCAATGTCACAACACCCCCTGCAACAGGTCATCCTACTATGGAGCTACCCAGTGAACTGTCTAAGAAAACTCCTATCTTTGTCACATGAGATGTTGCAGATTTACGTGCAACATCAGCAACGGAAGAAGATGATGCAATGACAGTTGGTGTAGAAGCCATGCTTGCAGAGGAACTTCATCAGACCCAGACCAGACCAATAGGAAAAAGCATATTGGAAGCTATAAACACAAAGGGGCTAAACCTCCAGAGTCTTCACAACCCAAGAGGTGTGTCTGTCCAGGGTATAATCTTTTGTCTACTTACTCTACAAAGTTTTTTTTCTCTAACTCAAAAGAACAGTTTAAGATTCTGTATCACCGAAAGTTTGTTGTGGAAAAACCTCTTAATGTGAAATCGTATCAGGGGACTGGTTTGATTGAATTACTTAGGGAGAGAAAACTGTTAGGCTCGTTTGATTTGGTGAAATGATTTTCTAGCAATCTGGTTTATGAATTATATTCCAATTTGCATACAAATGTCAATGTCGGAACATCAAAGTACTACCATCAGAATTTTGTGTACCATTATGTTTTCAAGTTCTCCCCCACTGCCATCAACAATTTCTTAGGTTGCGAGCCTGTTACAGAGATTATCCTTGATATTCCCATGTCCACTATTACTATGGAATTAGTAGGAGAGCCGTATGAATGGATGTTTGAAGCCAGATTATCGGGAAACAAACTCACTGCCAAGTATGCTGCCTTACATAAGATGGCCATGACTAATTGATATCCCACCAAGCATTCTACTACCTTGAGTGTTAAAATGGGAAGACTATTTTACTCTGTGGGCATAGGGATTAACCTTGATTTGGGTCAGGTTATATTTGATCGCATTATTAAGGAGATTGCTAAGAATCTTGTGAGTCAGTACTTGCCCTATCTTTCACTCATTTGTGAATTTCTCCTTCACAACATAAGGTGCTTCATAAGAATGAGGTGTTGCACAAACCTCCCTCTTCCTTGTTCTTCTCTAAGAAGTTTTTGTAGGGAGCACATAAAGTTGATATCCAGGGAGAGCCAACCGTTGTTGCTACAGCCTCTACCACAGGGAATGCAAGCTCTTCTGCTGATCAGTCTGCCATGTTGCACTATATTCAGCAACTCCAAGAGGCCATCGAGGAGCTGCGAGAGGAGCAAAGAAATACCCAGGCTAATCAGGACCAGATTAATCAGACTCTAGCTCAACTTCTCAAAGGGCAGAATGCTATAATAGCGCATTTGATGGGATCTCCTTCTAATTGATACTGCTCCATTTTTGTTTATTGGATAATGTTTTTTTGTTTGTTGCTTTGATACTTTTATGACATTATGTGTTTTACTGCTACTATATCTTCCTCTTCTTTGCCTTTGGTTTGACAAAAAAAGGGAGCACATGTTATTGTTACTTTGCTAATTACCACCTTGTCTAATTACTGCTGTTACTGCTTTGTTCTATCTTTGACTATCTTACTCGTTGCCTTAGTCCTCGTATTTTTGGGTTTATCTTTGTGTTGGTTTCATTACTGCTGGATTTATGTTCTACTATCAGTTGCAGCCTGCTATCATGTGTGTTAAAACTTGATCTATTTACTACTTTACTTGTGTTACTCCTACTGTTGCAACAGGAACCACAGGCCAACAGAAACTTAACTTCTGCACTTGTGCAGTTAAAAGTTCTCAATCTTGTGCTAAATGGGTTCTGTCAAAACAAAGCCAAATGGGGAGATTGTTGAGACAATTAATGTTGATTGAAGATCAATTGGCTATTTTGCAAAATGTGTGTTATTACCATATTTGTGTTTTTACCTTTTGATTGTGTAGGTAAAATATTATGGTAACTTACCATAAAAGAAGAACTCTCGTGATTGCATTAATTGTTCTTTTGCTAGAAAGAAAAATAGGGTTTTATGAGAAGGACCTTGTCTTGAGAGCCAAGGCATGACAAATATATATATATGGAGTCATAGGATGTGAAGGTCGTGTGAAGAAGGTGAGACGCAGGCAATCTGAAGAGAAAATCATAGGAGTGTTATGTTCTGTGTCATGTTGCAACACGCGTTGTGTTCTAGTTCTTGATTGTATTGAGTGTTGTAACCTTGTTTGTTTTTGACAATGAGTCATGAACAATTTGTTTAAGCCTTTGAGTGATTAGCATCCTGTATCGTTCATTCATTCTTTGGAAGAAGAAGGTGTAGTTCTCGGAAAAGAGCGTTGCAAGTTGAGGGGAGCTCGCTAAACCGAAGTTCATTAAGGAGTTCATCATCGAGGTGTCGAAGGTTAAGAAGGGGTCTTTTCTTGTGTAAGTCCATTGATGTTGTAACTTATCATATTTCTTAATGAACAGGTTTGTTGAACCAGGGGAGGTCCCGTGGACGTAGACCGGACGGTTGAACCACGTTAAATCTCAGTGTTTTTGTTTCTTTTAGAAGTTTAAGATTTTCGCTGTTGTTTACTGTTACTACTCATGTTGGAACATTAAATGGAACAAACTGACTAAGCAATTAGAGAAACAGACTGTTAACAATCTGTGCTAGAACTAATGATCCAGTTAATGTTGCAACATCATTTGTAATAGAGTTTTGCTACACCACGATTTTGCATTAGTTTTTTAGGGTTATTCATATTAATCACAAACTTGTCCCTACTTTATCTGCATAAACTCTTTCAACTAATGGAAAATAGAACAAGGATTTGATTGAGCAGTTGTTTGAAAGAAATATTTCAATCAAGAATTCTTAGTATTCCAATTCAATTCCTTCTACTACAAGAAGAGATTGCATTATTTGACCGTTTTCGAAGTCTGGGCATTACAATGTCAAAAGCGGGTATCAGTGTCTCAAAGTAGCCATCAATAGGCCACCACCTAGCAGCTCCGCACATGTACCCCTTAAGCAACTTTAGAGATCCATTTGGAATACAAACACCCCTGCTAAAATCAATGCCTTCATGTGGAATGCCTACAGGAATTATCTTGCGACGTAAGAGAATAATTACAAATAGAAGTGCTCGGATAGTCCTTTATGTAAAATCTACAAATGTAATGTCGAGACAGTTGAGCATATTTTGCTTCTTTGCCCCTGGAGTAAACTTTGTTGGATGGCCTCTCCTCTCCAATGCTTCCTAAATGAAACAAGCATCAGAAAATTCGACGATTGGTACATGGACCTCATCAAGAGATGTCGGGAGGTTGGATATGCGAAAAGAAGGGCTGAATCTATCATAGCACATATATGTTGGTAAATCTGAAAAAACAGAAAGTTGTTTATTTTTGAAGGAATACAAACTTGCCCAATCAAGACTACTACCATAGCTAGTCGGCTCAACAATGAGTACATTGCAACTATCACAGCCTTAGCCAATCTTGCTAACTCTGCAGGGATCTCAGGAAATTCTCCATCAGTAATAACCTAGACCCCCTGAAAGAGGATAACTTAAGATCCTCTTAAAGGAAACATTGCAGGAATTGCAACCATTTGCAGGAATCGTGATGGCCACCTGGTTAATGGCTTAGCCTTCTCTACTCTCTATGAATTTTCTTAGCAAGTAGAAGCTTTGGCACCCCTTACTGTTGTCAGATTAGCTAGCCAATGCAGCTCATCATCTCCTATCATTATTGAATCTAACTGCGAGAAAGTCGTCAGTGCGATTAATAGCTCAAGTGTTTCCTCCAACTGGAAGATCAATGTCATTGTCTCAAACATCCACGCAGAACTTGGTAAGAGAAATGGCATACAAATCAAGCTTATTAGAAGAACAACTAATGTAGTTACTGATTTGATTGCTAACCAGGCACATTGTAAAAATCTTGCAGTTGAGTGTTATCAAATATTTCTATTCCCCTATACCAACTCCTTGAAGCTAACATTTCTACTGTTAGGGTAGGTTGATGTATTGTTTCACTTTAATGAATTTTCATCTTTTGACCAAAACAAAAAAAAAATGTTTTCAAAATTAGTTTTTTTTTTAAAATAAATAGAGAAAAAAAATTGTTTGCTTTCGGTAATTATATTCAAAAACTATTTTGAAAAATGTATTCTCAAAAACAAGAAAATAAAAACACATTTTTTTTATTTATGTTTTCATGTGTTCTTGTTCCCTCCCCCGCCCTTCCAACCATCTAATACCTCTCATCCCCTAGACCCCTGAAGTCATTTTGAATTAATAATTATTGCCCAATAATTTAATTAACTAAATTCCATTAAACTATCAATGAATTTCTCTCTCTCTCTCTCTCTCTCTCTCTCTCTCTCTCTCTCTCTCTCTCTCTCTTTTCATCAAGCTTATTGTTTTCTTTTTTTGTGACCTCTTAGGTTAATAACCATTTGTCAGTAATATATTAACTCTATTAAAATTATAGAACTCTTTTAATCCACAAGTTCCCACTAATCATGAGTGACATGTAGTAACATATTATGACTGCCTAAATGGTAATGATGTGAAATCTAATGAACTTTTAATTATAATTAAAATGCAATAAATCCTTTTGTTAATAGTTATCATGGTTAAGTGAGATAAGATATGATGTCAAACTCATTAAGTTAATCATATGACAAAATCTAATTTATTAACAACATGAAATTGTTTTACCAAAGAAAAAACATGAAATTGAAATATGAAACGCCTTCCATCATGTATAACACCTTGGCCAAGGATTCCATGGTACATGATTATTAGAATGAATATGAAATTACTCATTTGCATAAATCAATGGATTTCATATTGAGCGCTCACTAGTCTACATGTAATTAATTCACGACTACTAAGTATACAATCCAACTCATGAATAGAATTAGATTATAATGTATTGACAAAACCACAATATTACTTTAGGGTGATTTAAATGATTATAATATCAAATAAATTATTGACTCGTAGTAAAACTCTATGTGATTTTTTTATATAACAAATTATTGACTCGTAGTAAAACTCCATATGATATGTTATATTATCAGTCATGTTTAGTTATTTGTTACCAACAAGTACTAATATATTAGTTGTCACAACATGAGATTTATTGCCCTTATCATTAATATCTCATATTAATCAAGACAACAAACATTATGACAATCTATTTGTTCTAATTAATACATAATTAATTGTGTCTTATGATTGTGAACCAATTTTGACAAATTTTTTTTTGTTAATGATGAATTTTATTTATATTATTAACTTTCTTATAAGATCTCTAGCAAAAATTCTAAGGACTTATTCATGTAACTAACAATTTAATATTATATGAAAAACATAAATTGCTTTTAAAATAAATAATATACAATTGACAATGTCCTAAAATAATATTTAATAGTCTTTTAAAGCATACCATCTAATAATTCCCTACTTGCACTGAACCCAATCTTATGGTATTTCATACCTATCTTTTCAAGATGGTGATCTAACTATTGCTGAGTCATTACTTTTGTTAGTGGGTTTGCAACAGTATCTGTTGAAGTTATTTTTGATGCGACAATGTTGCCTCTTCCAACAATCTTTCGAATGATGTGATGATGTCTCTTTACGTGTTTAGACTTCTTGTAAGACCTCAATTCCTCAGCTTGCGTTATAACTCCATTGTTGTCACAATACAAAGGTAATGATGACTCACTGGTAGAAACCACTCCAAATTTTGTTATAAATTTTTTAATTTGAACCTCTTTTGTTGTAGCATCAAATATAGCAATATACTCAGTCTTTGTAGTGGAGTCTCTATTTGTACTTTGTTTGGAACTTTTTTTTAACTCATTGCTCCTCTAATACAAGTGAATATAAACCAAAACTTGATTTTCTGTTATCTATATCAAACTGAAAATCTGAATATGTGAAACCTTAAGTTTCAACCCACCTCTCAATAGACTAAGATCATTTCCTTAGGCTTTCCAAGTACTTAATAATGGAAATCTAGTGTTATTCTCTCAAATTAGACTAATGTCTATTAGTAATACATACAAGGGAAAATATCACTACAAGTCCCTATTGTTTCATTTTGTCTCAAACTAGTAGCCACTGTTTAAAGGTGACCAAAATGATCCCTAATGTAACGCCCCGAACCCAACTCCACGCTAAAGGTCAAGCCCGGACCCGTCACTCGGACAGAGTCTCCTCTGTACCAATGACTAAACTGTTACCTGGGAATAGTCACATATAACATTTGAACTACAAATAACAACTTATACAACCTATCTTCTAATATTTCCAAAGCCAAGTCAAGTTCACAAGGCTATCCGAGCCTTGGAGCAACAACAATCTACCTAAGCACACAAGCATGCGAGACAAGTTAACTTTAACTAAAAGTATTTAGATACAACTATAATCAAGTTCTACTGAAAGATAAAACACCCAAGCATGCACTAGAAGAAGAAATCTAAAATTCATTATTACAATCCATCAACTCTCGCTACCATACAAGATTTCATTTGCCAACATATATATACAAGACCCTAAGGTCTCAAAACATAACAATGAATTCCAAGCAAACTGCACATATGATCCACCTTATGACACAAAGTCACGAAAGTTGTTCAACTTGCACTTCCTCTTCTTCAACTACTGTTACTAGCTGGGGGTCTACCTCAGCCTCTCCTGAAACATGTTAAATGAGGAGTGAGCAATAATGTTGCCCAGAGAGGGAGGTGATGCAGCATACTGGGGCATGCAATATGATATACAAACACAAGAAATCATATACATATAACACAAAGAACAAGATTTAAGTAACAAGTAGTTAACCACATTAAAAAGGATACGGTTCCACTTCAAGTCTTCAATCACGAGCGACGAACTTTACGCAAGTGTCGGCAAAACCCAAACACCAACAAGTCGGGATACTCCGGATGTATCCCGATCCTACGACCCTTTCTCATGAGGTAGCACCATATGCCCAGCAGGTGAACCACGCCTCTAGGGTAGTGGAGTATGCTCAACGAGAAAGGGAATAGGTACCATGGTAGTCGATGGAGCACGGCAAGCCCGATTCCGCCTGTGTTCTCAACACTACCATGTCCGAAAAAGTTGCGCAACCCCGAGACAAGTCCATAAGCATCAAAGTATCACATAACACATAAGAGGGTCGACAAAGTAGGCCTCCCTCACATATGAGCACAATATAAGCTCATATAAGCACGAAATAGCTTTATAGTATCAAAAGTAGCAATCAACATAACTTTTCCTCACAATCAACTCAAATAGCTTTATTATACTTTAGATATTCAATACAATCCAAGAAAACTCAACAACAAGTTCCAAATGCAACAAAAATGGCTAAAAACTATTTTTCCCCTTTCTTTAACCAAGAATTCTTTCTCCTACGCGTGTTTCATGGTTTCCAAACCATATCCTAATCATACTATATTCTTAATTAAGCCCAATGACACCTATTAAAATCATAAAAACCCATTTTAGAAGCTAAAGCCCGGAAAGGCCCCGAGTGATTTTTAACTACAACTATACTAACCGAGCCCCAATTTCGCGTAACGAAAGCACCAAAAGTACTTCCTTACCCCAAGGATACCTAATCCAAAGCCCAAACGTACTCGGATTGCACAACGAGAAACATCCTCTTTTAAAAGTCGACTAATTATTCAATTTAGCTCGGTTTTAGGTGATTCAACTTCACGTGGCTTCCCATCTAGCTTCACTAGGGTCTAGAGCATCTAATTAAGGTCTCAATTCAAGCTAATTAGCAAATTTTATTCAAAATCCTAAAACGAGCACTATTCATCATCTCTTTCTTTCAATCTCAACACCCAACCATAAACTTCGATAACAAGCTTCAAAAGTTAACTCTATAGCTTCTAATAAACACATACTAAGCATTTATGACAAGTATTATAGCTATAATCAACAAATCAAGAATTTCAATATGTGAGCATAAACTTTGAAAACAAATAATATGCATCTCCTACACTTGTGTGAAGATGTAGATATGAAGTAGAATATCCTAGTTTTCACCAATCCTCCCTAGAACAAGCCAAGAGCCAAGCATGCAAGGTTGATGAAGAAAATTTCCTCTTTTTCCCTCTTGAAGTGGTTGGCCAAGGAAGGGACAAAATTGGAATTTTTGTAATTGTTTTGGTGATCAAATATTTGTGTGTTGTGTTATGTTATGCAAATGGTTATTATATGTTAAGTTTTCTAAGTCAAAACTCATAAAAATATTTGTCAAATAAGCTTAAATTTTAATCTAATGCTAACTAATTGAAATTAGTATTGTTACATATGTGACATTATTCAAATGTCACGGAAAACATTTTCTATTTGTATGCTCCCTGTAACACCCCGATCTCTCTCGAGACCGGGAGTTCTATCAATCAATCTAATCACATCTCAATTCCAAACCCGGGTAAAATTTTAGGGAAAGACGGACGGAGTCCCCCCTGTTTCTAGGCAAAATGTAAGACCTATAATAGCATATAAGCGGACCAATACCATGTCCAAACATTCAACCACCTCAAGGCCATCCGAGCCTTGGTTCACAACAAACAATCACAAGCAAATATACATTCATACTTAGCAATTAAACTATACCAACCTATTGCATAAGTTAGACTATCATACCTTCCTAACTCTTTCTTTTGGTCAATACAAACGTGCATTGAAGTTAAGCTATATTAACTAGATACATGATCTAACTTATCAAACCACTTCAATAATCTAATGAAACTTAAATTACATCCTTGTTAACATTAAACACATACAATACATAAAAGCATACATCTTTACAACTTTGACGACTCAAGCCACATAGGCGCGCAAGACAACTCTTCAAGCACGATCTTTCACGAAATCACGAACTTTCTAGCTAACATGACATTTCCTGAAATGTGGTGGTGAGGAGTGAGCGTACACAACACGTATACTCAGTGAGAGCGAAACAGATATCGAGTTGGAGAGAAAGAAATTCGTGCAATGCAAATAAAACAGTTAAGCAATATAACTGATAAGTAAGCATCAAGACAAACAACCAACACAATAAGCAATTACTGAAAGCATTAACACAACCATTCAAAGCTATACCACACTTTGAAGGCTATGGTTCACTCAAGCGAGCAATATACCATTTCACGAGCGATACATCAATCTCGAGCTTGATGTTGACAACGATGACAATAAGCACGCAACCACCTTATAACACCAGTTTGGAATACCCCGGAAGTATCCATCAATTCTACGACCCAAATCTCCCTGGGAGGCAACCCAAGCGAGAAAAGGGAATAGGACATGGAGCTAGAGCAACCAACACTGGCAACCCGAGGCTACCTAGGGAGGCCCATCACTCACGCGCCTGACACTATGCAATGCAAGACTCGATATAAGGCGATAAACGAGTGATAACACAACAATACAGATTAGAGACGATAGACAAGATAACATGCATTTACAATCAAATATGTAACAAGAACAACACAACAAACATTATCAAGCAATAATAAGTATTCTATAGACATTATAAGCATTCTATAGGCATTATAAATATTTTATAAGCATTATAAACATTCTATAAGCATTATAAACATTCTATAGGCAATATACTATGAAAACACACAAAATCCCAAAAATGACCCCAACTTTCAAAACGCTACTACTTTCAAACGAGCCACGAGTTTTGGAAACCGACTTCACCAATCCTCCTACGTCACTATAAGGCACGTCTAAAGACCCCGAAACCCTACTTAACCCTAGAATTCACGCAAAGCCCCGATTTCCCCCTTTGCTCGTTTGAACTACCGCTACCCTAACCAAACACCCAACCAACGCCATAACTACACCAAAAGTGATTCCATGGCCTCCCGAGACAATGCCATCACGTAATACGAGAAAATACTAAACTCGACCTAAACGACCCCGACTTTCACCAATGCATTTTTCTCATTTTTTCCATTACGCAACCTAAAAAAATCATGCATTTAGGCATCCTAGCATACCTAACACCTTTTCACATCAACAAACAGCATAACAACGCAACTTCATCGTTTCAAGGGTTTACTATTCATAAATTACTATTCAACTAACAATTTATATTTCAATTTCGATATTCAACCGTAGAAAATGTTAAATAGCTGTAATTACATGTTATACAATTGCTAGGGAACATTCTTTAAGCCTCAAAATGATTAAAACAACAATATACGGATAAAATCCAAAAATCAAAGTTAATATACAAAATATTCAAATGCGCAAATAAACATGAAACCCTCACCTTAGACGCTCCTAGACGCTAGGAAAACCTCGTAGGATGCCTCAGAAACCACCCCGTGGAAGCCTCGCGAAGAATCGAAGATTTGAAGTTGGAATCTCTTTTTTTTTCTCCCTCCATTTTCGGCCCTGCTTGTTTCTGTTTTCAGCTTCTTCTTTTTTTGTGCTATTTTAAGCTATTTTATAGATGACAACAAGTCAACTTGGTCAAGGCTTGGTCAACTAACTTAAACTTGGTCAAATAAGCTTGTTTTATGCGTTTTAAAGCTAAAACAACTAACATAAATCCAATTCTAGTTAAATACAACTTAAAACACTAAAATTAAAACACTAAATACTAGTTTCCACTATTTGCTGAGGAGTAGAATTCATTTCCTAACTATCATTCTCGAAATGCAATGCACTTTGCGACAATAAAATAATAACAATTAAATCTCAAAGAATTTAAGAAAATATAATCTTCAAAAGCATCATAGTTTAAAATTTACTCCGGCTCGGAGCTACTTTTCATTTAATTGAAAACCGAGCTTTAAGGTGCAAGAAAAATAAAACCGATTAACATAATTATGAAAAGTAGTTGATATTCCGTTAAAATAATTTGCTCAAGTATTATTCTAGTTACTTCTAAAAGAAATATGAAATAAAGCTACATATAAATGTTTAAGTAAAAATAAACACAAATCCAATGCTAACATTTAAGATGTCACTTAATTAAATGCAGTTAAATGCCATTGAATGCATGCCGGGTTCGGGTTATTACACTCCCGAGTTTAAAAGCCTAAAATGACAAGTTCTGGGTTCCTTTTAGATGTCATATGACCTAAGAAAAATATAAAATCCAACATTCGAGACGGTTGAAAATCTTATGAATAGTATCCTCAATTTAACGCAATTAAACAAGAAAGATGATGCATGTAAGAATGCGCAAATAGATATGCAACAATTATAAAGGATTTATGTTAGAATTTTCAGGCGTCACACCCAATGTTTGGAAAAAAATCTCAAAATTTTCCTCACAAAAAAAATTCTGTCAACTTTGACAGAAAGTAGTTTAAAAGACTAAATCACCCTTATACTTTTTAGTAAATGTCAATAGTACCCTTGAACCTTTTTGAGCATTTTTTCTTACCCCTACTATCACACCCGCGTGCATCAACCAATACTCGTACCCATCATCATCTACAACATCGCATACTATAGCTACTACAACTAAATAACTCATCTTTTTTTTTAGTCGAAGCTAAATAACTCATTAAAACCCCCAAATTTCCACCAATCTCATGATTATTATTGTTTACATAAGAACCTCCAAATTTTTCTTTATTCTAAATTTGAGTCCGCCATTCAACACACCATTTATTACATTTGGCAAATTTTGTTTAAACAAAAAATTTAGCTCAAATAGTAGTGAGTGAAAAATAGGTTCATAGAAAATAAATTAAATAATTATATTAAGAAAAAAAAACTTACTCTTGAGTGAGACGAGTATGACAATGAACAAACAATTCTGGAAAAAAATCACTCTTGATTTTATTTGAAGCTAAAAGATACAATAACTAATTATCGAGTATTAAAAGAGGTAATTTATAGAATAAATTATAAAATCTGCCAGGTTTTGAACATGAAAATAAAATGATTCAAAGAATCATTACCATCATGATGCATCTGATGGCGGATGATGATGGTTGACGATTACGATACACGAGTGTACGAATGTTAAAGACAATGATGGTTGAGACAATGATGGTACGCAATGTTAGAGATGATAATAGGTATGGATGTTGGTTGGTGCACGTGGGTGTAGCAACAGGGGTAAAAAAAATTTCTCAAAAAGGTTCAAGGGTATTGTTAATATTTACTCAAAAGTATGAGGGTGATTTTGTCACGCCCCAACTTGACCCCTCCTATAATCAGTCAGGACGCAACGGAATTTCGACAGTATAACGACAGTAAATAGGATACCGAGTCTCTAAACCAACCTCCATAGGACATCATACATCAACTCCATAAACCATACAATAAACAACTCCTCAATAACATAATAACATACATCATGACCATAACATACAATAAACATTTCTCGTTATATGCCTCCGTTCTAACATAATACATGAATCCTTAATATACAATACAAAAACATATTGAGCCAATCTAGCAACTTAATCATAAACAAAAGAAAGGCTACTAAGACAACATCAACTAATTCATTAACTTATCAACATCTTATACATTATAAACTACAAAGCAGATAAAAGTCTACTAAGTTAATTTATAAGATAATAAAACATGTATGACATCACGGATAAGACTCTGGAACATAGGACTCATCCACGTAAGGCACGTTTTTCACATTCTCCTCTTCAGGAGGCACGTACCCGTAATCCTGCGAAAGTACACCTGTATGCATGCAATAATAGAGAGTGAGCTTATATAAAATAAGCCCAGCGAGAATCCGATAGATCTCGAACAAGGTCTACTAAACTCCTTGGAATAATCCTTTGAGTCAGTAAACACACAATAACAACAATAATAATATCATCACATAACTATATGATCATTCAATAAAGGATACTCTAGTTGGTGTAGCTCCAAACACCATCACGATCAAAACAGCTTTCTTGTGACTCCCATAAACTCACGCACGCGGGGTACCCCAATAACCTCGCCCTCCATGACACCTCCGTCATGCGAGCTGGAGGCAATCTCTGATAATCATGCCGTTATCAACCCGACAGCCCAATGCTGCCCGAGAGGTGGCATACACATACCAGAGACCCAGCAATAATAATAAACATCAATCATTCACAGGAGGACAGTCTAGCAGAACTGTTTACCTCCTGGCATCAATCATCCATCAATAATCATCCATAATCATATTATCATCATAATAACATCAATAACCAATTTAACAACATATAACTAAGTTAGATGACAAAGTAGGTCATCTCACCGAACATGCATTAAACACACAATCAGACCCTAATTTACCTATCAACAACTCACAATTCAATCACTCAACCCACACCCAATCAACTGAGGCTCAATCTAACATTTTAAAGAAAGACAACCTAAACTTTAAATAATCATATCTTACATTCTACTAATCCAAACAACTCCAAATCAGTTTCAAACACTCACCCATTCAACCAACTACATTAGCCCTCTCGAAAACCAACCAAGACACCTCAAAATCAAGCCCAACATCCCTAAAACTCTAGTGTGTCATGGCTGAAATTTTTGGATTTTAGCACAGACATCGGAATCTAAAATTCGGCATTACAATGGCCCTACCACGTAATTATCAAACATTTAGAAATCGACGGCAATCGATTCCGATCAACACAACTCAATTTAATCATCTTTGAACAAAGTAATCAAATTTAAATACCCGAAAAATAAAAATTATGCTACAACCGATAAAAACTCGTAGTATTATAGCTAAATGATCCCTAGCATGCAAGGAGCAATAATCTAACATCATATTAGAATTCTAACGGTTCAATTTTCATTTATACGCAAAAACGTAAAAGACAACTTTTGAGATCTAAAATTTTTCTCTCACCTTTGATGCGATATAAGCCTAGGAATGTGTGCAAAGCGTGCCCAACAAGCGGAATCCAACTCGGCATGAAATTCTACGAACAAAAACTAGGTTTTTCTTTGAATTTTGGCTTGGAAAACCTTGAACTCCTTCGGCTTTTTTTCTCCTATGGCTCTCGGCCCTTTGTGTGTGTGTGGAGTGTGTTTTGTGTTGTGTTGAGTGTGTGTTGATGACAACAAGTAATTAAAAGCTTGGTCAAATAAAAAAAATGCTAAGTCAAAGTAGTATTTTTAGTCCTTTAATTACTTTTCTTGTATTTTAAATGCATTTTAGCTATCACCTTGCTCAAAACAAAAATGCAACTCCTAAGATAGCTCAAGTAGGTTATTTTCAGGTGACAAGAAGTTTTACAATCGAACAATTTCACCCGAGTCGGCTTAAAACTCGATTTTCGCAAAAGTCAGTGTAAAAACCCTAATAAATTCCTAAGCCAATTTTTAAACCGTTTTAATCAAACATAGGTCTATTAAAGTCTGTGGACTAGGTCTAGAAGGGTTAAAAAGACCAGCTTCAAAATTTTAGCGGACGTGTTTCAAAAACACTATTCATTAAAAATCGCCGATAAAATTTCTGACTCCGTTTTTTATGAAAATTTCATGAATGCACATTTAGCATGTTCTAAGAGTATTGATATCAAAATTACCACATTCTAAGTCACATAGCACATACACGGGTTAATTCACACAAAACGAGATAAAGCACGCAAAACGAGATAAGATAGAAAAGTGGGGTTTCACAGATTTAGTCTTTTTAAACTGATTTTCGTCAAAGTTGACAAAACTTTTTGTGTGAGGACTATTTTGAGACTTTTTTCAAACATTAGACACCATTTTTGGTCACCTTTAAACAATGGGAACTAATTTGGGACAAAATGAAACAATGAGAACTTGTAGTGAGATTTTCCCTACTTATAACATCATCATGGGTTTGCCTTCTCGTAAACATGCGCCATGGGCCAATGACACGTGGGATGATCACAAAGGTGTATTCTCATAGACAATTTTATAATGAGGGACAAATTTACTATATGTGCCAATAGCAAAATAACATAGGATATTCATATTATTGGTAAGTAGTATTATAACTCACCTTGGACTTTGGATGAAGTACACCAGATTTTCCTGTGGTTTGTCGTAACTGTACAACACCCCCTATGATTTGAAAACTACTAAATATCTCTCATGTGGTTTGTTAAACTAAGCACAATACCCCATTTGTTAAAAAAATCATCTATTTAACAGCGAGTGTGCCACCCAAGCGTTAGATGTAATTTTTCATATTTTTTTGCTTAAATAAATTATTATTTGGACAAAAACACCCTTACTTAAATACATTTTTTTTTCTTTTTTCTAGCTCTACCCACCCTTTAACCAAAAAAAGAATCAAAATACAAATATCATCGTCCCCAACACCCCCACCCCACCCCCACCAAACCCCGCCTCCCTATTAGCCCCAATGTGTAAGTTTGTTATTTTAGGCTCTGTTTGTTTGCTGTAAAATAACTTGCTGGAGAAAAATATTTTTAGAAAAATGGAATACTGAAAAATATTTTTTGGTGTTTGGATGTACAATGAGTTCCGTAAAATATTTTCTTCTCCCAAAGGACATGAAAACATTTTACAAAATTTTGTACTAGTCGTAATTGTTGACTGTAAAATATTTTACAGTTGGTCAATTTTTTGCTGTTACCAAACACTGTAAAATTAAGAAAAAGTTGTTGCAATTGTTGACTGAAAAATATTTTACGTTGGACAAAATTTTACATCCTACCAAACACTGAAAAATGTGTAAAATGATTTCCAGCAAAATATTTTACGGCAAACAAACGGAGCCTTAGTTACATGAAGTTTTGCCTAAATTGCAACACGATGTAAGCAAACCTATTTTCCATGCTAACCCTTGAAATGAAAACTGGTAGCACTTGGGTCTTTGGTGACTGAGAATATGATATGTAGATGAGTTCAGACTTGTATTTCTCTTTTCCTTTACCATTCATGGCATCAACATCATTTTGACCTTAGAGTGTATATATATATTTGTGTGTATATGTGTGTCAGTTTAACATATTTTATATGTATAGATCTGTGAATGAATAACAGAGAATTTCACTAGAGATACCCATTGTTTCTAGTTTTTTCAAATTAGTTCCTATTATTTTAAATGGTTGAAATTAGTCCTCGATATTTTTAAAAAGTTTTAAATTAGTCCTCAATATTTTTTAAAAATATCAAAGTAGTCCCTAATATTTTCAAAATGTATCAATTTAGTCTTTGCTATTTCTAACTAAAAACCAATGCAATGACCAAAATATGCTTAGAAATTAATTAAAATTACTAAATTACTCACCCCTACCCACCCTTACCCCCGATAAACCCAACCCCCACCGCTGATGAATTTAAAATCAATTTTTCTTTACATGTTTAAGGACTAAATTGAATTTATTTGTAAACTTTGGAGACTAAATTGAACCTTTATAAGATATTATATATTACTTTTACCATTTTACCCCTAATTACTATTTATTTCCGTTAAATTTGACACTAATTTTGACGTCAATGAATAAATGACACTTTTTGAAAATATTGTGGACTGATTAAACCATTTAAAATAATGAGAATTAAATTGAAAAATTGGAAATAAGAGGGACTTACATTGAGATTTTCCCTATCAATAATATGAATGTATATATGTATTTATGCATATAAACAAAACGAAAAGGGTGAAAAGAGAAAAACAAAAAAAAAATCAAGGGTAGTTAAGTCTTTTTATGCAAATTTGTTAGTTGTATTGACAGATAGGTGGGAAGATGGCAGGCTTGCTGAGTTTATAAAACAACAAGGAACTTATTAGGAGTTTTTGAAACATAGTAGGGTGTTGTACACTTATGGCAAATCACAGGGGGAAGGGGGAGGGGGGGAAGGGTCTGGAGCACTTTGTAATTATTTGTTCAAGCTTATCGTCCTTGGATTTAGGCTACCCTTATCCATCGCCTTGAGTTTGCTATGCCACTTAGTCTAGATTTTCTCAGCATGTGCATTGCAATACATAATAAAATAGGGAATTGATTCGTTTATACATAAACCACGAGGAGAGCTTAAAATTTTTAATGATTGATCTTGCTTACTCTTCCTTTGATTCTATTTTTAAATTTGCACATTCATTTGCAGGTGTAGATGCCAAAATCTACAATTACGAATTCGAAGCCACTAACAACCTGCAAGGACAAAAAGCGAGGAAAGCGGCGTAAGTCTTGGGACACCGGTGTGGTGCCGGCTAAAGACACTCCGACGCTCAAGTCAGTAGGTTATTGGGTAGGATAGAAAATGAAGAAAGTAAGATAGGTAAGGCAGAGACTACCGTAATTTTGACATCGTTTTAGGGAAGGTAGGTCGTGAAGATGTGGAGGGGAGAGGTAAAATAAGGCTAGTGAGGCTAGTACTCGATCCCTCTCCCTGTGTAGGCGTGGCCTACTTATAGGTGTGGTCAAGTCAAGAGTCACTTACCCTTAGGACTTGTACTATCAGTAAACTACCTGATCGCTTATCTCGTAGGATTGAGGTAGTCTATATCTCGAATCCTTCGTCGGTTATCCACTTCTCGTTGGTTGGGCGAACGTGATAGGTCAGGAGTCGCTTATCCCTTAGGACTTGCAACTTGAGCAAACTACCTCGAGGAGGCAATTATATATCCCATAGGATAAGCCTTCATCCGAACTTATCGATCATCATCCGCTTATAGTAGCCTAGTCTCTTAAGGTTCCCTTTGCGGTCGCTTATATGCTACGGTAGGCCAGTCCCTTAGGATTCTTTCTTGGTCGTTTACTCGTTCACACCCGGCGAGGCCATGGGTTGCGCTCGAGTCCGTCGTCAATTACCCATATAAGGTAACCCGATATCTAGGCATATCATAAAGCTAGGGGCCTCCGCGTAGGCTCCTTCGGTAGTAGGCTGCAACTTAAGGTGCTATATGCAAGCCTTGGCCCAAGCATTAATGTTGTTTGAGGCTAAGCGAACCATCGTGGTTGGTCCGAGGGTCCAATCCCATTTTTTGCATTAACAGTTTGTTCCCCCACTCCCTAAGTCGAAGAGTCTTCGAGTTAGGGAGTAGTTGCTCGTTAGCAAAATAACTCCTGCTTGGTCCTTCTATAGAGAGGCATTTTATGTGGGCTACACTCAAGGGTGGACTTTATTTACTTACTGTTTGCCCATGGTTGAAAGTAGACTACATCTCGTGTTGCCGTAGTGGGCAGAACACGAGGCTAGGAACCTCGATGGAGTGGCCTACGGATCTCCGGGCATGAGTTCATACGGATTATAATTCCCTATGTAAGTTGTTGAGGAGGCTGCATGTCAGTTAATATGCTTGAGTTGAAAGGGCTTGTTTGGCTACTACATGCTTGAGAGTAGCCTAAGTAATCGAGAGGTGTTATTTGTGAATTATTTCGCAACCTACTATTCGTTTGTATACAACGTCACACCCTACTATTTGTTGGTAGGCAATTTCATATCTTACCATTTATTGGTAGGTAATCTCGCATCCTACCGTGTGCTGGCAGGCAATCTCGCATCCTACCGTGTGTTGGTAAGCAATCTCGCATCCTACTGTGTGTTGGTATGTAACCTCACATCCTACTATTATGAAAGAGAATGCCTTGTGCACAGTATAGGCGCCAACAATTCACAACCTACCATGTGGTTGGGTATAATTTCGCAGCCTACCATGTGGTAGTGTACAATTTCGCAGCCTACCATGTAGTAGTGCACAATTTTGCAACCTACCATATGGTTGGACATAATTTCGTAGCTTACCATATGGTAGTGTACAATTTTGCAGCCTACCATGTGGTAGTACACAATTTCACAACCTACCATTGCATCTTGAAATTTTGCAACCTACTACTACATCTTGGAATTTCGTAACCTATCATCCTCTTTGAATCTGTCATTTTTTTTTGGTTGTGCATTACTCCATATGTAGGTTGCGACCTCTGGAGTTCCTCTTCATAGGCTAGTCCCTTGGACCCCATATAGATATAGGTTAGTCGTTTGGACATTACGTAGGTTGCGACTTTTGAACTTTGAAGGTATGCGACCTCATAGTGACTTTATGTAGGCTACAATTCGCAAGCCTCGATTGTAGGTAACTCTTTAGCGCCCTTATGTAGGTTTCAACTTTTGAACCTTAATGGTACGTGACCCAGCGGCTAGTCGGTAACCTACCACATTCCTTTAATCAGGTAGGCTACTCTTAAGGACCCTTCCCTTGTCATTGAGGTAGAGCTAACACGCCGTAGCTTTTTCGAATAGTAGTCTAGTAGTCGCCAGTCAGTGTCTTCCTTTGTCATGTACCTTCATTGCTATGCCGAAGTTCATTTCGAGGGTTAGATTGACTCAAACGAGCCGACTAGCCAGTCATTTATGGCGAGCTCGCAAAGAATCTGTCTATCTAGTTTGTCCATCTTCTCTCTACAATGACTTGTAGTGCAATAGGCACCAACGTGATATGAGGTAACGTGCCCCTAGTACTCCTTGATATATGGTAGACACTGGTCATTCTTGACTTTGACCTCTCTCATGCATGTGTTGCGTACATTGCATTTTTGTCTTTCGGTTGCATGGTAGGTGGAAATTGCATACGACTTTTAGGCCTCAACGATATTAAACGTGCCTACGTGGCTTTTGTATTTAGTTATGCTTCGCATAAGCCTTGTCTCATCGTAGCCTTACTTATAAAGATCGACTACACGTTTGGCAGCGAGGTGGCCTACTATTAGGCGAGCTTGATCCAAGCGGGCTACCATTAGGTGAGCTTGATTTAAAGGCACTACTACCTTCGTAGATTGCGCTATTTGGTATTCATATGAAGTAGTTTGGTTTTCACGGTCTACCAGTAAACTGGTCCATTTAAGACGCGAAGAGGGTAGTTTTCCTACCATGAAGTTCTTTAAAAATTGAAGCCATAGTTCTTCACAACTGGAACCTACTGTGTTGATAGTCCTTGTACTCGTAATGCCATAGCATAAGCAGTTGTTGCCTACTGTGTTGGTAGGCTGAAAAAATGCGTCTTTCTGTCATGTTAATTATGAGGCCAAGTCAGAGGCTACCATGTTAGTAGGCTTAAAAATTTTCAACCTTCCTATCCAAAAAGGTGGAGGTAGTATCGGAGCCTACCATGTTGGTAGGCTTTGAAGAATTGATACGTTGGCTGTAGGCCACAAGGATGTCTTAGATTGACGCTCTAAAATTAGCTGGCTTATTTGTTTCCTACCATTGTTGGCATTTTTGAACTTGGTAGAGTTTTCCAATCAAGTGACAACCTACCGTGGCCGGTAGGCTCCAAAGGGATAGTGACATCTTATAATCAAGTCATGTTTTTGTTGCCTACTGTAACTGACATGCTCTCATTAAATAAGTCTTGATTTTCCACAGATGATGCTTGTAAGTCGTGCCTATCGTAGGAATTTTATGTAGGCTAGTCCGATTAGGACTTTGACTAAGTACTTTCGCCTTTACAAACTATGAACTCTTAGGCCGATCTACTTAGGACTTTAATTGGGTAGTTTAGTCGTTATAGATTGTTATGCAATTGTAATGGAGGACTACCTTGGTAGGCTGGTTCACTTAGGACTCTTGGGTAGTCGCAATGGACTACAACCTTAATAGTTTGGTCCGCTTAAGACTTTTACGTACGTTGGTCCCCATAGGACGTCGAGCAGTCGCGTGGGACTATAGGTTGGTTCACGTAGGACTTAATGTGGTCGCGTAACACCGTATTTGTAAGTTCGTCCTCATAGGACTCTACATGGTAGGACCGTAGGTTAGTCCACATAGGACTTTATATAGTCACATAGGACCATAGGTTGGTCCACATAGGACTTTATATGGTCGCATAGAACAATAGGTTGGTCCACATAAGATTGTAGATTGGTCCACATAGGACTTTACACTGTCGCGTAGGACCGTAAAGTGGTCCGCATAGGAATCTGACTAGGTAGGTTGATAATTTTAGAGTCTACCGTAGTAGGCAGATCCCCTTAGGATACTAAGTAGTAGTGTGGTGATATCGGAACCTACCGTAATAGGTGGGTCCTCTTAGGATCCCAAGTTGATAGGTTGATAATTTCAGAGCCTACCGTAGTAGGTTGCAGCATTCAAGAGGTCAAGTTGAAACATTGCACATGTCAGACGCTACCTTAATAGGTTGCTCCCTTTGGGACTTTAAGTTGGTAGGTTAGTCACTTTGGACCCTACCGTAGTAGGTGCGCCCTTTAGGCGTTTAAACTGGTAGATGGCTCACTTCGAACCCTACCATAGTAGGTTGCACCTTTTTGGCGTCTTATTCGGTAGATGGGTCACTTCAGACCCTGCCATAGTAGGTTGCGTCCTTTAGGCGTCTTAGTTGGTAAACGGGTCACTTCGGACCCTACTATAGTAAGTTGCGCCCCTTAGGCGTCTTAGTTGGTAGATGGGTCACTTCGGACCCTACCATACTAGGTTGCGCCCTTTAGGCGTCTTAGTTAATATATGTTTCATTCGAATCCTACCATTATAGGTTGCGCCCTTCAGGCGTCTTAGTTGGTAGATGGGTCACTTGAACCCTACCATAGTAGGTTGTACCTTTTTGGCATCTTAGTTGGTATATGGATCACTTAGACCCTACCATAATAGGTTGCACCTTTTTGGCGTCTTATTCGGTAGATGGGTCACTTCAGACGCTACCATAGTAGGTTGCGTCCTTTAGGCGTTTGAGTTAGTATATGGGTCACTCGGACCCTATCATAATAGGTTGCACCCTTTAGGCGTCTTAATTGGTAGATGGGTCACTTGGACCCTACCATAATAGGTTGTGCCCTTTAGGCATCTTAGTTGGTATATGGGTTACTTGGACCCTACCATAATAGTTTGCCCCTTTTAGGTGTCTTAGTTGGTATATGAGTCACTTGGACCCTACCATAATAGGTTGCGCCCATTAGGCATCTTAGTTGGTAGATGGGTCACTTGGACCCTACCGTAGTAGTTTGGTCCGCTTTGGACTATTATATAATCGTAATAGACTAAGTAGGCTAGTCTATTTAAGACTTTTGTTCAATCGTGATGGACTGTTGCCTTCAGTAGGCTAGTCCAATTAAGCTATCTATTTGGCCGCCTTGGACTACTACTGTGTAGTTTGGTCCTTGTAGGACCTTTAGTAGTCTTCCATTTTTTCCCGACGCCTAGGTAGTGAATTGGGGGCTCCGCAAGTCTTTTTTAGCAAGATAAATTTAGGGGACTATTCGAGTCTGTATTCATCCACGGGCTCATATCACATAGCTCATACGATTGGTGTGCTCGCTCATATTTTGCTCCAAACATGCCTTCAGACCTCAAAGTCTAAACAAACTATACAACGAATAGGGCAAAACATGTTGCCTTTTTATTTTGAGAAACTAATTACAGTGATTGGCTCCTGGGTGTGTCACCAACTGAGACTGATTCTACTAACCCCTTGGATGGGAGACTAACTTAAAACTAACGACCCTCTAGAGCGGCAACTAACTAAAAGTCACTAATGCTAAAAGTAATGTTTGTTGAGGAGAACGGTATTTCGACTATTGTGACTGAGATGTGTTTGCGGTAGGTTGCTTGAATTGAGCTTGCACGGTAGCTTGTTCCAGTTGGTATACAACATTGTAGCCTGGTTGTCTTTGGGTGGTTCTCCGTTGCGCTCTTATTTCATCAATCCTCTACCGGGTAGAGAACTTAATCACTTGGTGGTAAGTGGATGGAACAACTTTCATATCGTGGATCCATGGTCTTCCCAAAATGATATTTTAGGGTGATGGACAATCTATCACCGAGAATTGAGTGAAGAGGTTTACGCCATGTTCGTCGATATGAAGGATAATCTCCCCAATGATGCTCTTGCACTCGCCGCTAAATCATACTAGTATGGTTGTGGAGTGAGTGATGCAAGATTCATCAATTCCTATTTCTTTAAGGGTTTTAACATGAGTACATTGGCAGCGCCAACGTTGTCAACTAGTATTTTCCTAACCAACCGGTTGGCCACCATTAACTCGATGACTAGGGCATCGTAGTGTAGGTCATCTTGGTAGTTTATTCCCTGGCTGGAGAACCTGATGACTTTACCTTGTTCGGATTCCCTTAATTATTGAGGCCTAAAGTCAAATTTGAACGCACGTCCGGTGCGTATATTTGTTGCCAAGTGAGAAGTCCCACCAACCCTTGATCTGCTAGTGATGATTGACGATGTGCTCATATCTTGGTAATCTTGGAAAAGTGGTATCCTGAGTCGCATGCTCTCCTTCTCTTTGGGCCATCATTCTTCTCCCGTGGATTTGTTCTTGTTCAAGTAATCGTCTATTATCTTGTGAGGGGTGGCTCCTTCGCTCATCCGTAGTGTAAGGCTCATATCTTCCATGATATCGATCAGATGTAATAGTTCGTCTGTGGTCTTGCCTACCGCAGTGCGGCGATGATGAATGATAGTTGGCTCTATCTTCTTCCCATTTGATCTGGGCCCACGCCTTGGCTAGGACATCCTCCATGGTCTTGCATGGGTACTTGGTCAAATCTTTGTACAGGTCGGACTTAGGAAGCAGGCGTTTGCGAAAGGCCGAGATAGCTGTGGCTACATTGCAGTGCGGGATGGATACTTTCTCCTTGTTGAATCTTTCCACGTAGTTACGCAATAGTTTGCCTCTCTTTTACACAATCAGATAGAGATCGTCAAATTGTTTTTTTAATTTTCTGCTGCTCGCAAACTGCTCCACGAACTTGTTTGTTAATTAGACGAAAGATGAGATACAGTTGTTCGGTAAACTCGTGTACCATTACAAGGCGAGTCATACCAAGCTGAAGGTGAAGCCCTTGCATATGCAGGCTTCTCTTGAGTCTCACGGGACGGCGACTGTGAATATCATTTGCTTGTATTGCATTATGTGGTCGTCAAGATTAGTAGTCTCATCGTAGGGCCTCATATTTGGAAAACTAAACTTAGTCAGCATCTCTACCAAGGTAATGGCATCCACAAACGGGGAGTCAGCAAAGCTGTTTGCCGCACTCCTCTTGATGGGGACAGCTACCCCAGGGATCCTTTAGATTAAGGATTCCATATCTTGGAATTGACGAAAAATGTCTTGGTTCGGTCCTCCTTCATTTGCTAACTGAGTCGGTGGTCGTTCTATGGCGATAGTAGGTTGGAGATAAACTCCACTCTTGGGTGTCTATTACGGTGTAGACCCAAGGGATTGCATGGGCACCACCGATTGCTTGTGGGCGATCGACTTTCCAAGGTTAGGTGGGGTAGCAGACGTCGTGAGGGTCTTGACCCTTTCTTCTAGCTCGATATTTCCTGACAGACAGCAGTGTTTTTCGCCTCAAGCTCTCTTAGCTTGTCTTTGCAAGCTTCCATCTCGGCCATCAGGGCCTCCATCTATACATGAGGATCGTTTTGAATGCTCGTTTTGGCTATTGCTTTCGTCACAAGTAGAAATTACCTAGGGTTCGTAGCTTTCTGTTTAAGTAACTAAGTTGCTAGGACCCCACGGTGGGCGCCAAATTATAGATGCCAAAATCTACAATTACGAATTCGGAGTCACTAACAACCTGCAAGGACAGAAAGCGAGGAAAGCAACGTGAGTCTTGGGACACCGGTGTGGTGCCGGCCAAAGACACTCCGACACTCAAATTGGTAGGTTATCGGGTAGGACAGAAAATGAAGAAAGTAAGGTAGGTAAGACGGAGACTACCGTATTTCTGGTATTGTTTTAGGGAAGGTAGGTCGTGAAGATGTGGAGGGGAGAGGTAAAATAAGGCTAGTACTCGATTCTTCTCCCTGTGTTGGCATGGCCTAATTATAGGTATTGTGATAACCCGAACCCGGCATGCATTAATGGCATTTAATTGCATTTAACTAAGTGATATCTTAAATGTTGGCATTGAATTTGTGTTTATTTTTAGTTAAACATTTATTTGTAGCTTTATTTTCATATTTCTTTTAGAAGTAATTAAGATAATACTTGAGTTAATTATTTTAACGGAATATTAACTACTTTTCATATTTATGTTAATCGGTTTTATTTTTCTTGCACCTTAGTGCTAGGTTTTCAATTAAATGAAAAGTAGCTCCGAGTCGGAGTAAATTTTGAACTATGTTGCTTTTCGGAAACTATATTTTCTTAAATACTTTGAGATTTAATTGCTATTCTTTTATTGTCACAAAGTGCATAGCATATCGAGAGCGATAGTTAGAAAATGATTTCTAGTCCTCAGCAAATAGTGAAAACTAGTGTTTAGTGTTTTAATTTTAGTAGTTTAGTTGTTATTAACTAGAATTGGAATTGCATTAGTTATTTTAGCGTTAAAATGCAAGAAATAAGCATAATTGACCAAGTTTAAGTTAGCATTGACCAAAAGGCCTTGACCATTTGACTTTTTGTCACCTTATATGCACAATATTAGCAAAAAAAAAGAAAGCTGAAAACAGACCACAAGCTGGCCGAAAATAGAAGGAAAGGAAAAAAATATATTTCAACTTCAAACTTCAAATTCTTTGTGGGAGCTTGTGCGGGGTGGTTTCCGAGGCATCCTACGAGGTTTTCCTAGCGTCTAGGAGCGTCTAAGGTGAGGGTTTCATGTTTATTTGCTCATTTGAATATTTTGTTTATTAACTTTGATTTTTGGGTTTTATCCGTATATTGTTATTTTAATCATTTTGAGGCTTAAAGAATGTTCCCTAGCAATTGTAGAACATGTATTTATATCTTTTTAACATTTTCTATGGTTGAATATTGAGATTGCAATTTAAATTGAATAATGAATAGTAATTTGTGAATAGTAAAACCCCCGTTTTGATGAAGTTGCTCCGTTACGCGTTCTGTTGATGTAGGAAGATGCTAGTTATGCTAGAATGCCTAAATGTGTGGTTTAATTGGATTGTGTAATGGAAAAATGAAGAAAAATGGCTTAGTGAAAGTTGGGGTCGTTTCGATCGAGTTTGGAATTTTCTTGATTTGAGTGAAGGCATTGTCGAGGTACGTCATGGAAGCACTTTTGGTGCAGTTGTGACATTGGTTGGTAATCAGTTGAGATAGTTGTAGTTCAAACGAGCAAAGGGGGAAATCGGGGCTTTGCGTGAATTCTAGGATTAAGTAGGGTTACGGGGTCTTTAAACGTGCCTTATGGTGACCTAGGAAGATTGGTGAAGTCGGTTTCCAAAACTCGCGGCTCGTTTGAAAGTAGTAGTGTTTTGAAAGTTGGGGTCATTTTTGTGGTTTAGTGTGTTTTCATAGTATATTGCCTATAGAATGCTTATATTGCCTATAGAGTGCTTATAATGCCTATAGAATATTTATTATTGCTTGATAATGTTTGTTGGTGTTGTTCTTGTTACTTATTTGATTATAAATGCTTGTTATCTTGTTTATCACCTCTGATCTGTATTGTTGTGCTATCGCTCATTTATCGTCTTGTATCGTGTCTTGGATTGCATAGTGTCAGGCGCGTGAGTGATGGGCCTCTCTGGGTAGTCTCGGGCTTCCAGTGTTGGTTGTTCTAGCTCCGTGTCCTATTCCATTTTCTCGCTTTGGTTGCCTCATAGGGAGATTTGGATCGTAGAATTGATTAGATACTTCCGGGGTATTCCAAACTGAAGTTATAAGGTGGTTGCGCGCTTATTGTTATCGTTGTCAACATCAAGCTCGAGATTGATGTATCGCTCGTGAAATGGTACATTGCTCATATGAGTGAACCATAGCCTTCAGAGTGTGGTATAGCTTTGAATGGTTGTGTTAATACTTTCATTACTTGTTTATTGTATTGATTGTTTATATTGATTGCTTACTTATCAGTTATATTGCTTAACTGCCTATTTGCATTGCACGATCTTCTTTCTCTCTACCTAGATATCTGTCTCGCCCTCACTGAGTATACGTGTTGTGTATACTCACTCCTCACCACCACATTTCAGGAAATGCCATGTTAACTAGAATGTTCGTGGTTACGTGAAGGTTTGTGATTGAAGAGTTGTCTTGCGTGCTATGTGGCTTGAGTTGTCAAAGATGCAAAGATGTATGTTCATATGTTGTATGTATTTATTGTTAAAAGAAATGTAATTTAAATCTAGCTAAGTAGTTGAGGTTGATTGATAAGCTAGTTTATGTAATCAGTTAGTATAGCTTAACTTCAATGCATGTTTGTAATGTCCAAAGGAAAGGAGTTAGAATGGCATGATAGTTTATTTTATGTAGTAGCTTAGTATGGTTTAATTGTCTAGTTTGAATGTTCTTGTGAAAGATGAAAAGAGATAGGTTAGCTTTTAAATTGAAAATATATCTATACTTGCTCAGTTTAACTGTTGAGAACCCAGGCTCGGATGGCCTTGACGTGGTTGAATGTTTGAAGATGGTATTGGTCGATTTATATGCTGTCATAGGTTTTGCTTTTTGCCTAGAAACAGGGGAGACTCTGTCCGTCTTTCCCTAAAATTTTGACCGGGTTTGGAATTGGGTTGTGAATAGATTGATTGATAGAACTCTCGATCTCGAGAGGGATCGTGGTGTTACAGGTGGTATCAGAGCTTGTTTAGCTCATAAGCCAGGACAGGGTCCTCGGTCTGGTGGGTAGTGATCCTTGAATGTGTGCTTGTTAAGTGTGTCTTGAAAGTGTATGCTTGCATGTGAGATTGTGTGTCTTGACTTGAATGTATGCACCTATGTGAAATAGTTTTGTATTATGTGCTGAATGTGTGCTAAGTGAAGTGAAGTGTCTAGTTGTCTTTTGAATTGACCTATCGAATTGGCATCATGAATCGAATTGATCTCGTGAATTGTTATTTGGTTGAAGTATTGCTTGTAATATGTGTATTAGAATGTCTCGAATTGGTTATGCCGTGATTTGAATTGATTATGTTGTGCTTGACTTGATTGTCGTGCTTGAGTGACTTTGTTGAATAAACTATTTTATAAACTCTTTTGTAAACTTGCTTGCATAATAGTTTAAGGCATGTGTATAAATGTGATACCTTGGCATTGATATATGTCCTATTGAAATGGTAAAAAAAAGAAAAAAAAAAGACTTCTTCATCCCCTGAAGAAAGTGGTTCACAGTTGGCCTTTCAAGGTGTATGGATTGGCAGGAAATGAATGGCAATTAACTAGACTTGATTTGGGAGTTGGTGTTTGCTTTTGGAGCTCGGTTATTGGCGAATCTCTAAGGTCCTCCTCTGTGCTTAACAGTTATGAAAGGGTAGCTGTCTTTTGAGGTTCTACTTGGCTGTTCTCTGGGGTATTCTTTGGCTTCCTTATTGGGTCTTCTTTGGAACTTCTGTTGGCACTTCTTGGCAGACTTGGCTATTGGGGTTCCTCTAAGGTTATCTCCTATGCTTAGTATAAATGACATTCTTTGGAGTTCTACATGATTATTCTTTGGAGCATTTTCTTAAATGTCTTCTTGATTGGGCATTCATCGGGTATTTTTATATTGGCATTTCGTGGGAGACTTGGTTGGGATTTTAATCAACCTTTGGTGTTCTTTCTGCATTCTTATGGGAAAACTTTGATTTGAGTCTGCTTACAATGATCAGTTTTGTATGAGGCGTACTACTTTGGTGTTCCTTGTGGACATTTCTCAGTGGACTTGGCAATCGAAATTTTTATCGGACTTACTGCATAATATTATCTACAATATCTCCGCTCTAGTCTTCTTAATATTTTATCGGCAATCGTGATTGGAATTCTTCAATAGTATATGATGCACCTGCCCGACATTCCCTCTGGAATTTTATCCAATATTCGGTAGCAATATTATTTTGGGAATCTACTTGGTTATTCAGCTTGCTGTTCATTCATGGACTTTTGATAAGTATATATATATGTTGGCGTACATTTTTGATTCCCTATTCAGATGCTTCTTAAGCTATATTTTGGAAGACTTCCTTGAAACTTCTGAAATATGATTGACTGGATTTCTTGTCTAGAGTCATCCTGAGCAGTACTTGGGTTCTCGTTTAGACTCTACTTTAAACTGTCTATTGGTATGTTATCGATACTTTTAGTTGGGATTCTATTATGGCATTCATGTCTAGTAAGATTTTTATTTGGGATCTATTTGGTATTCTCTGGAGCCTTTATTTGGCCTTATTATTTTGGATACTCGGGCTTCTTATTCGGCCTTTTTCACACAGGGAAAAATTTATACTTGTTGTTTTATTAAGATGACGCGGGAGGGACTCAATGACTAAAGGATTTCATTTAGAGATTGGCCTTTGGTAATCTTTTCCATATTCCTTTACAGAATTTTCAGCTAGGTCTGCTTACGGTAATAAGCATTGCATGAGTATCTTTGTTTCAGCCTTAGTTATTATTTTCTCAGCATTCTTAGTTGGGATTCCTATTCGGGATTTCCTACGAGCATTCTTATTTACTAGCTTGCTTAGCAACCGATGAAGATTAGTCAGAGTTGGATTTCAGTGGATGCAGAGTTCTATTGGAAGAAGAATTGCGAGGACGCAATTGTTTTAAGGGGGGAAGGATGTGATAACCCGAACCCGGCATACATTTAATGGCATTTAATTGCATTTAATTAAGTGACATCTTAAATGTTAGCATTGAATTTGTGATTATTTTTAGTTAAACATTTCTTTGTGGCTTTATTTTCATATTTCTTTTAGAAGTAATTAAGATAATACTTGAGTTAATTATTTTAACGGAATATTAACTACTTTTTATATTTATGTTAATCGGTTTTATTTTTCTTGCACCTTAGTGCTAGGTTTTCAATTAAATAAAAAGTAGCTCTGAGCCGGAGTAAATTTTGAACTATGTTGCTTTTCGAAAACTATATTTTCTTAAATTCTTTGAGATTTAATTGCTATTCTTTTATTGTCACAAAGTGCATAGCATATTGAGAGCGATAGTTAGGAAATGATTTCTAGTCCTCAACAAATAGTGAAAACTAGTGTTTAGTGTTTTAATTTTAGTAGTTTAGTTTTTATTAACTAGAATTGGAATTGCATTAGTTATTTTAGCGTTAAAATGCAAGAAATAAGCCTAATTGACCAAGTTTAAGTTAGCATTGACCAAGAGGCCTTGACCATTTGACTTTTTGTCACCTTATATGCACAATATTAGCAAAAAAAAAAGAAAGCTGAAAACAGACCACAAGCTGGCCGAAAATAGAAGGAAAGAAAAAAAAGAAATTTCAACTTCAAAACTTCAATTTCTTCGCAGGAGCTTGTGCGGGGTAGTTTTCAAGGCATCCTACGAGGCTTTCCTAGCGTCTAGGAGCGTCTAAGGTGAGGGTTTCATGTTTATTTGCGCATTTGAATATTTTGTGTATTAACTTTGATTTTTGAGTTTTATCCGTATATTGTTATTTTAATCGTTTTGAGACTTAAAGAATGTTTCATAGCAATTGTAGAACATGTATTTATAGCTTTGTAACATTTTCTGCGGTTGAATATTGATATTGCAATTTAAATTGATTAATGAATAGAAAATTATGAATAGTAAACCCCCGTTTCGATCAAGATGCTCCGTTATGCATTCTGTTAATGTAGGAAGGTGCTAGATATACTAGAATGCCTAAATGTATGGTTTAATTGGATTGTATAATGGAAAAACGGAGAAAAATGGCTTAGTGAAAGTTGGGATCGTTTCGATCGAGTTTGGAATTTTCTCCATTTGGGTGACGGCATCGTCGAGGTACGTCATGGAAGCAGTTTTGGTGCAGTTGTGACATTGGTTGAGTAATCGGTTGAGATAGTTGTAGTTCAAATGAGCAAAGGGGGAAATCGGGGTTTTGCGTGAATTCTAGAGTTAAGTAGGGTTACGGGGTCTTTAGACGTGCCTTATGGTAACCTAGGAGGATTGGTGAAGTCCGTTTCCAAAACTCGTGGCTTGTTTGAAAGTAGTAGTGTTTTGAAAGTTGGGGTCATTTTTGTGGTTTAGTGTGTTTTCATAGTATATTGCCCATAGAATGCTTATATTCTATAGAATGCTTATAATGCCTATAGAATACTTATTATTGCTTGATAATGTTTGTTGGTGTTGTTCTTGTTCCTTATTTGATTGTAAATGCTTGTTATCTTGTTTATCACCTGTGATCTGTATTGTTGTGCTATCGCTCGTTTATCGTCTTGTATCGTGTCTTGCATTGCATAGTGTCAGGCGCGTGAGTGATGGGCCTCTCTGGGTAGTCTCGGGCTGCCAGTGTTGGTTGCTCTAGCTCCGTGTCCTATTCCCATTCTCGCTTGGGTTGCCTCCCAAGGAGATTTAGGTCGTAAATTGATTGGATACTTCAGGAATATTCCAAACTGAAGTTATAAGGTAGTTGCGCGCTTATTGTCATCGTAGTCAACATCAAGCTCGAGATTGATGTATCGCTCGTGAAATGGTATATTGCTCGAATGAGTGAACCATATCCTTCAGAGTGTGGTATAGCTTTGAATGGTTGTTTTAATACTTTCATTACTTGTTTATTGTATTGATTGTTTATATTGATTGCTTACTTATCAGTTATATTGCTTAACTGCCTATTTGCATTACACGGTCTTCTTTCACTCCACCTCGATATATGTCTCGCCCTCACTGAGTATACGTGTTGTGTATACTCACTCCTCACCACCACATTTTAGGAAATGCCATGTTAGCTGGAATGTTCGTGGTTACGTGAAAGTTCGTGTTTGAAGAGTTGTCTTGCGTGCTATGTGGCTTGAGTTGTCAAAGATGCAATGATGTATGTTCATATATTGTATGTATTTATTGTTAAAAGAAATGTAATTTAAATCTAGCTAAGTAGTTAAGGTAGATTGATAAGCTAGTTTATGTAATCAATTAGCATAGCTTAACTTCAATGCATATTTGTAATGTCCAAAGGAAAAGAGTTAGAATGACATGATAGTTTATTTTATGCAATTGCTTAGTATGGTTTAATTGTCAAGTTTGAATGTACTTATCAAAAATGAAAAGAGATAGGTTAGCTTTTAAATTGAAAATGTATGTATACTTGCTGAGTTTAATTGTTGAGACCGAGGCTCGGATGGCCTTGAGGTGGTTGAATGTTTTGACATGGTATTGGTCCACTTATATGCTGTCACAGGTTTTGCATTTTGCGTAGAAACAGGGGAGACTCTGTCCTTCTTTCCCTAAAATTTTGACCAGGTTTGGAATTGGGTTGTGAATAGATTGATTGATGGAACTCCCGGTCTCGAGAGGGATCGGGGTGTTACATGTATGGTCAAGCCAAGAGTCACGGACCCTTAGGACTTGTACTCTTAGTAGACTACCTGATCGCTTATCGCGTAGGATTGAGGTAATCTTTATCTCGAATCCTTCGTTGGTTATCCGTTTCTCGTAGGCTGGGCGAACGCGATAGGTCAAGAGTTGCTTATCCCCTAGGATTGGCAACTTGAACAAACTACTTCGAGGAGGCAATTACTTATCCCGTAGGATAAGCCTTCATCCGAACTTGTCGATCATCATCCGCTCATAGTAGCCTAGTCTCTTAAGGTGCCCTTCGCGGTCGCTTATTCGCTACGGTAGGCCATTCCCTTAGGACTCTTCCTTGGTCGTTTACCCGTTCGCTCCTAGCAAGGCCATGGGTTGCGCCTAAGTCCGTTGTCAATTACCCATATGAGGTAACCCGATGTTTGGGCCTAGCGTAGAACTAGCGGCCTCTGCGTGGGCTTCTTTGGTAGGAGGCTGCAACTTAAGGTGCTATATGCGGGCCAAGACCCAAGCATTAACGTCGTTTGGGGCTAAGCGGACCATCGTGGTTGGACCAAAGGTCCAAGCCCATTTTTTGCATTAACAGCAAGCAACAAAGATCTCAAAAGCTATATGTTTCACCTCATGTTCTGTACTGCAGTCTATCATATTTGGATTAAAAGGAATTGACGGATCTTGCAGGATGAAGCGCACACGGAGGATCAGATAGTGGAGATGATCCGGTCTGAAGTTTTCACTAAAACTCAAGCAGAAAATAGATTCAATAGTGCTAGCATCAATAGATATTCTGCCAATAGTGTTAATCTTCATGTAATTAATACTTAATTTCTTTGAGGCCGAATGATGCTCACTAGCTACCTTTGGTTTTGTTTGCTTTGCTTTGGTTTGGGTTGACTCTTTGTTTTGTTACCCGATGGCTTCCCTTAGCTATAAGGTTCATTTTGTTTGCTTTTCATTTGTTTTTCATTTGGTTGTTTTCCTCTTTGATTGATTGTATGAAGTATTGTATATTCCTTCTTTTTTGAAATACACCGTTTTACTTACGTTGCAAAAAAAAAAAAAAAAAAAAAAGTAAACTAGCACAAACTATAGATGTAGTTAGTCAGCCAACCCTAGATGCCTAAGCGCAAAGGTCGTCCAAACTAGATAATGAAATATATTATGACTATAAATTCATCGAACATTCAGTTTGAATCAATCATTATATGCTTGTTTGAAATCAATTCCAGATTTGAATTTAAATTGATAGGAAATCGATCAGTTTGAAACGCTTGATTAGAGTTTATTTCAAAAATATATAATTGAAATAACTAAGTTGTCCAAGCTCAGGTCATGTTGTAGTCTATTAAAGCTCATATGAGATTGATGGAATAAATAAACTTAATTAGCTTGAACATGAATTTGAAGTTTGTTGAAAATCAATCCAAATTATATTTGAATGATATGATGTAATTCTCGGTTGGACTTGGCACATTTATAGTGGGTAAAAGAACTTCTTAGTCATTAATCTTAAACTATGAATGTTTCAAAAACTTGACCACTTAGCAAAATTTGAATGAATCAACCGTATAGACTTTGACAATTTTGATATAATTTCAAACTCAAAGGTAAAAAGTATATATATATATATATTTTTTTTGGTAAAAAATTACGCGGATAATATTATTCACATCTTTATCAATCAAGAATACTTAAGAAGTAATCCATTAAGTGGCGATTTGTGTTTGAAGGGAATGGAAATGTGAGACTGAGTCAATTGCATGACGTAGTGGAGACTGTGTCGCTATGGAGATTTGATTTTACTAAGTCGTACATTAATTTACTCAGCAGGCGCAGATCAAATTTGATATACCAAGATGTAACACCTGGTCGCTTTTGCTAAGAGACGCCCCTGGGCCCCACCAGGTGTGTGGGACCACGCCCCACGCATCTCTTACTTCACGAAACGATTGTAAAGTTTTTCCCCTCCTCCAAGTTTCAGTATATATCCCATTGCCACCATTCAATTTCTTCGCAGACAAAAGATAGACTTATCAAGCCATGACCTTGAAGTACTCTTTTCAGTTAATCTGTTTTCTGTGGCTAATTGAGCCATTAGTAGCAACTCCAGCTTTTGCAACGCCAGGTTGCAAAAATACTTGTGGGAACGTCACTATACCCTATCCATTTGGGATTGGAGCGGGTTGTTTCCTCGATGAATGGTACGAAGTACTTTGCCTTGATGAACGACCGTATCTGAGCCAATATTATAGACAAGAATCCAAAGGTGAGGTGCTAAATCTGTCACTAGAAATGTCGACTATAACAATAAATGCCAACAACTGGGAGACTCTATGCGATGGCAAAAATATCTCGCTTGGCGCTTATTCTCCTGGAAGCCCTTTCTTTTACCATAGGGACAACAAAATCGTCGTCGTTGGTTGTGGTAATGTCCTCCTGTTCCAGTATGGAAGTGAATATCTTCAGGGTGGATGTACATCCACTTGTGATAATAAGTACGGAAAAATTCAAGGCTGCTACGGCATCGGTTGTTGCGAAATCTCCGGCTCATTCGATGTATCTCCCCCGTTTCGCCTCCAGCGTGATGACTTGAATTTCTCAAATTCAATGACCACAAGAAATTCTTGTGCATCTTTTATCATGGCGGAAGAATCTTGGTACTCAGGAAACTCAATCTCTTCTTCAGATCCCTCGGAAAATCTTGTTGGGATTTCTGTCCCCATTGTATTGATGTGGACGATTCCAGAGTCGATGGTCCCAGAGTTCCAAAACATCAAATCAATTTGCAGACCTGAAACCGGAAACTATTATAGGTGTATTGTCCAGATTGCACCGAAGGGAACCCCTATATTAAGAATGGATGTCAAGGTATGCTTCTAACTTCTCTCAGAGAGAGAGAGAGAGAGAGAGTGTGTGTGTGTGTGTGTGAGAGAGAGAGAGAGAGAGAGAGAAAGTGCCTGTGATTTCTTCTAACTCTCGCAATGTGATTAACAGGTTACACCAATGGCACCTCTTGCGCATCAACCTCTAATTTAAGACAAACATTAGTTCTTCTCCTTTGTAAGTTGATTTTCACTTCGGCTTCAATTTTTCAGAATTACTTCTTTTTTCTTTTTAATTATGTTATTTTTGCATCAAACACGAGAATTGATCTCGAGACCTCTCATATCTAAAACGAAAATCATACTATTAAACCAAAACAATTACACTAATTAGATAGTTATGCACCTACCAGCTCAAAAGATGCACTTCTTAGAATTTCTCTCTATGTACTTTGCGATAGATAATATTAAGTTACTACATATCTAAAATTAAATTAAACTATTAGAGATAGTTTATTATATTTATTTATTGTCTCTAACACATTAGTATAGAGCGTGCAATTGATTTTACCTACGCATAAAATTTCCAAGATAACAATGCATAGACTCAGATACATAAGGTAGTCGTCAATCCCAAAGCCCACCTGCCAAAGTCTACTAATAATAAACTGGTGAAAAATTTAGTAAACCTGTAAAATCTACCAAACTCATTGTACTAGTCCACGAATTATCAAGTTGAGTTTAAATATTCTTGTTAATTAGATTGAAAAACTCCATTAATGTGTAGTTGATTTTTATTATTTCGAAAAAAATAACAGAAATTCCAAAGTTTGTTTGAGCTTATCTCATGTTCTGGTCCACTAAAGCTAATTTGAATTGATATGTTAAGTAAATAACTTAATTTGAACATACATTTAAGGTTAATCTAAAAGTCAAACCAACACAATATGGTAGTACTCTTTCGAGTTGCTCATTTACATTTGTTCAACGAAGATTTCAACCGTTAATCTATTTATGAAGTTACACTTTCGGCCAATTAACAAAATTTGGGTAAATTTAACCAGTGAGGTAGTTTAAAAATTGTACCTTTTTTTTTAATCTTCTAGAGTTGTCCATTCCCATCGTATGAATATGTCCCTTTTTTGAAACACCAACTCACCCCCCCCCCCCCCCCCCCCCCCCCCCCCCCCCCCCCCCAAACCCCCTCTCCCAAAAAAAAAAAAAAAGAACATGTACCTTTTGTCTTATGAATCATACAATTCTTAGCAACACGGTGTTACCCTTTCATTAATTTTAAAATTTTTGTCATCCCCTAGATGTAATTCATAAAAATAATTATTGTACATTAAGAAAATCAATTCTTCCTTTTCTTCATTCAATTATTCACCAAAGAGGGAATTAAGTATAAGAAACAAAATTAAATAAAGAGAATTATACAAAACTACATGTGAATCTAAATAACAACCGGTTACCAGTTATTAGCCGTCGTCTCCATCCACTTCAATCCCTACGGCCACATCATTTCAAGGCATTCTCCTCCTTAAGTATAATTAGAAATGTCACTTCACCGGCTTTGCCTCCCACTAAACCGAAAGAAAAAGAAAAACAAGTAGTGTTTAAATGAGCCACGTCAAATTAGTAGTGTCTATGTGAGGAAAAATAGAAGGATAATATGACGAGCGGAAAGAGATCATATCCAACTACATTTTGTCAAAGCAAAAGAATCAACAACAATGTATCATTATATATTTAGTCTAGATAATCAATCCAAATCACATTTTTGTTTTCCAATGCAGTAGGGGGAGCAGGCTTGGGTTTTTTTTCTCTTGGACCAACTAGCGCTTTCTTGTACAAGACAATCAGAAAAAGAAGGGAAAGAAAGCTTCAAGCAAATTATTTCAAACGAAATGGTGTCTTACTATTACAACAACAACAACTAGCAGGTGATGGAAATACCATTAACGAGGTAAGGCATTTTACTTTAGATGAGTTGGGGAAAGCTACTGAAAACTTCAATGAAAATAGAGTATTAGGTCATGGAGGTCAAGGTACAGTCTACAAAGGTATGTTAGTAGATGGACAAATAGTAGCAATTAAAAAGTCAAAATTAGCCGACAAAAATCAAGTGGCACAATTTATCAATGAAGTAGTTGTTCTTTCACAAATCAACCACAAGAATGTAGTTAAATTGCTAGGTTGTTGTTTAGAAACAGATGTTCCTTTGCTAGTCTATGAATTTATACCAAATGGAACCCTATACAACCTTATTCATCACAAGAGCGATGATGTTCCCATTCCCATGTCTTGGGACATGCGTATAAGGATCACAACAGAAGTAGTAGGAGCATTGGCTTGTTTGCACTCGGCAACTTCAACTCCGATCTATCATCGAGATATCAAATCGAGCAATATCCTTTTGGACGCAAGGTGGAAAGCAAAAGTGGCAGACTTTGGAATTTCAAGACACATTGCTATTGACAACACTCATTTAACCACCATGGTGAAAGGCACATTTGGATATTTAGATCCGGAATATTTCCGATCAAGCCAATTTACTGAAAAAAGAGATGTTTATAGTTTTGGTGTTGTAATTGTTGAACTCTTAACTAGACAAAAACCAATATCTCCGGATCATGCCGAAGAAGAAAGTTGCTTAGGCTTAGCAACACGATTTCTTACATTAATGGAAAAAGATCAACTCAACATGATTCTTGATTCTCAAGTTCTAGATACAACTAGCACCCAACAAGTCACAACAGTTGCTAGACTTGCACAACGTTGCTTGAGCTTGAATGGAAAAAAAAGGCCCACTATGAAAGAAGTAGCCACAGAGCTCGAGAGTATCAAAATATCTCACATGCCTTCCACCTCTCAAACAAAATTTCATGAAGAAAATAGCACTAGAGTACAACAGTCAGTTATAACCTCAGATGGTATTTTCTCATGGACATCTGGGAATGATATAGTTACACCCTCATCAGGTACCTACCCCATATTGCCTAGAACCTTTTGACATCAAAATAATGACAAAATTAGTCCCATGGTTTATCGCCTAATTAATTTTGTATTTCCCTTGTTTCTTTTTCTATTTGGAAGCTTTTGTGTATATGATTTGAAAGTATTGATACTTCTAATATTGTTCTTGGATTTGTTTTACTTTACGCTGGCATGAAAATAAAATAGCTTTTATTGCTTTGATAACTAATTAAAAAAAGTTGGAACGATTATTTAATTAGTTAGTTAGAGTTCTATAACACTTGTACCTAAGATAAGGACAAACCTCTGTGGCATCTTAAGGTTTGAGTTTGTCAATCAAATCAGTTCTTTACGATAGTTGTTATGCCAATAATTTTTTATTTTATTTTTTTATTTGCTAATTCTACTTTGCAAGTTGTTTGTGACAGTAACATATCCATTAGAAAGATTAGTAAAACAATAAGAACCACGGTCTAAAATACAACTTAATTTTTTTTTTATCCCCATTTCTATGAGATTTGAATTTTGATCCTCCAATTGTTAAAAAAAAAATAGTCCACCACCAAGTGAGGTGATTATTTAACGAGGGCCTAATAAATCTGTTTGAAGATGTAAACAAATTGAAGGGTGGCGATGGGATATAAGCTGATGTGATACATTAGGTACTCCTTGTATTTTCAATCTATAGTTGCTCCTTTACCCCCCCCCCCCCCCCCCCCCCCCCCCCAAAAAAAAAATCTATAGTTGCTCCCTGGTAAGGTCTTCTTTTTTTTGTTTTTTTTGGGTCAAAGGAAGAAATTGCATTAATCAAAGGAAGATACAAACAAGCTCAAACCCAACAAAGGCTGAGCAGACAAAATGGGCATAGCCCAGTACAATCACAATGATAAAACATAAAGGGTACAACTACCACAAGCTACTAAGCTGAAACAGGGAGGTGCAAAAGAGAAACAACCTAAATAGGTCAAAGAAAGGCAGGGGAAATAAGAGAATGTGATACTCCTTCTGAATCCAAAGTAACTACCAGAAGACCATCAACACCGAGGGAACATCCTTGGCTTCCAATGTAAGCCTGATTAAATCCTCCCTTAAGCCTGCTGAAACGATTGTTAAAGCAATAGTCCAAGGGAAAACATCAACCACCAAGATGAGTTCAACGGGATCCATTAACCCGGATAGAGGATGGGTTTGGGATTTTTAACACCCAAATGGTCTAGACATTCTGTGAATCGAATCGGACCCTTTGAGCCCTAAGATTGAACAAGTGGTGACATCGACCACCCTATCTCCTTTACAACCAACAAGAAAACATGCGGGAAAACAAGCACCAAAGCAATCAGACTGTCGGCAACACAAGGATAAATACTCATATTGAATGGGGATGAAAGTGGATTGGAAAAGTTCTAACACATCTTCAAGGAAAATATCAAGACCTCACCTATACCAGAGCAAAGGACCAAGCAACACAAAAAAGGATAACAAGGGCATCAACCCCTCAAATCTGTCACAGATCTGAGGCAAAAGACCTATTTGATGCCTAAATTCACTCATTATTCTTATAGTTTGATTTAGGATGCAAATGGAGGCGTTAAGTACAAAACGAAGTTAAATAACACAATTATGGACAACTCTAACACTGCTTCATTTTTTGGGCATAACTCTCTCATATGAGCTCCGACTGAGACGATTCAAGATGCTGTGGAAAGCCAAGAAGAAAATATACAACTTTAATGTTTTAAGTTTTGAGAGATACTGGCTATATCTAGGTCAAAATCGAACATGAAGTTGCTGCACCTGTACTGTTTGACGTTCTTGAATGTTCCTTATTTAGAAGCTTCTAATTGATAGTGGAGGAGGTGGTGCACGAAAATTCCAGCTATTTAAGGATTTCCTAATCATATTAGAACTATTCTAGCTAATTTAAGGCTTTCCTAGTTATGATAGAACTTTACTTTACCTTATCTTTAATATTTTTCTTATTCTATTTAGATTAGGATTTCGTTATTTTATGAGATTTTGTAGGCTTCACAAACTATAAATAAGAAGAGAAATCATAAGATTTTGACCTCCTCTCTCTCTTATCATTTTTTGAGTTTTCTTCATGGCTCTGCGTGGCTAAGCTTTTATTCTTGGTCGAAGAAAACTGAAGCCTCGGAATCAAGAAAACTGTGAGATCTAATTAGTTTTCATTGTTCAATTTATGTTTTAAGTATTGAATGTTCTTCTGTGTTATTTACATGATTCTTTCATTTAATTGCTAGGGTGGCCAACTTGTTTATTATTTGTTATAATCTACTGTTAAGTTAGATATCAAATCCGTAATTGTTTGATCCCTCTAACTTGCGAAGCGACTAGGATTTAATGATTTGTTGCGTCAGAGATTATTAGATCTTAGGAAGAACATTCAACTAAATTAAATGCAACTGCTTGTGCTTGTGTTGTTTAGCTTCATCGATCTCTTTAATTCTTAAAGCTGCTACTAGATTAAACATTTAGCGTTTGTCTTTGGTTGTTTAGTGGCTAGGGTTAATTAGGTCGCGTGCTTTCTGATTAACTACAATTAAGGAGAGATAGAAAAATAATTCCAACGGTGAATATTTAAAGTTTGAATTGATATATACTTACATCAATAATCAATTACAAGATTCCGACGGTGGATGTTGGCTTAGACCAAGGTTCGTCTTCCTGCTTAAATTCGATATTTTCAATTTCAGTTGTTTTTCTTAATTTTTTGTTATTCACAAAGCATAAAATTAAGCTAGATACTCTTTGTGGGAATGATCCTTGCTCGCATTACTACATATATTTTTTGGAATACAGGTTTTATTTTTGGTTGTCTATGACAACATACCAAATTTTGGCGCCATTACTGAGGAGTTATTCTAGTTTATTTTTGTGTTTTTTGTGATTTTTATTTCGTTCTTGAAATCTGAAAAAAAAAAATATTTTTTTTATCGTTACAGTTTCAACAATTTTCAAAATTTTGGTAGAATTAAGCCTCAAAACTTTACTTTTCTGAAGGAAAACAACGTTTTGAGCAAGTCTTGTTAGTCTATTTGACTTACAAGCCCTACTCTCTCGAGGCCAAATTCAATCTTTTACTAGGGTTTTTAGGCATTTTTGTGTTTTTGCTTAGATTTTTAATTTTTCTTATTACTTTAGGTTTCTTGTTTCTGCTTTGTTTCTCATGGTTTATCAGTGTTTCCTTGATTGTATGATTGTCACTAGATCTACTAATTAAGGTGATTTGCAATATGATCCAGAAATAGAAAAAATTGCTCGCAGGTTTAGAAAAGAAGCTCGGAGAAATTCTGAAGAGGATGAACTAGTTATTAATTCCTTATTTGCTAGCGATTTTGATTTAGAAGATGAGGAAGTTATGGCTGGAAATTGAACTTTGAAGGAGCTTGCCGCCCCTGATTTGAATCAATAACCCTTATGCATAATGTTTCCTACTTTAGATGTTAATATTACTTTTGAGTTAAAATATGGCCTAATACATCTCTTGCCTACTTTTCATGGCCTTGCAGGTGAAGATCCTCACAAGCATCTAAAGGAGATTTATGTGGTATGCACAAGTATGAAGCCCACAGGAGTGACTTACGAGCATAGCAAATTAAGAGTCTTTCTGTTTTCTTTGAAGGATGCGGCTAAGGATTGACTTTATTATCTATCTTTCGGGAGTGTTACCACATGGAACGAGATGAAAAGATTGTTTATGGAGAAGTACTTCCCAGCTTCAAGGGCGGGAAACATTCGAAAAGAAATTTGTTGTATAAGGCAGCACAACGAGGAGTCTCTGCACGAATATTGGGAACATTTCAAGAGATTATTTGCGAGTTGTCCCCATCATCAGATTAATGAGTAGCTACTTATCTAGTATTTCTATGCGGGTCTTCTGCCCACTGATAGGAGTATGATTGATGTCGCTAGTGGTGGAGCTTTGGTGGATAAAACTCACGAGGTCGCAAGACACTTGATTGCAAATATGGCGGCCAATTCTCAACAATTTGGCACTAGGCTTAACCCTTCACCTAAGCATGCTAATGAGGTAAATATTTCTTCCCTTGAAGAATAGATTGTGAGTTTAACTTCTCTTGTTCGTCAAATAGCTGTAGGTAATATGGAAACGGAAAAGGCTTGTGGGATTTGTTCGGTAATAGGGCATCCAACCGATATGTGCCCAATTTTTCAAGAGGAGCCCGTTGAGCAAGTGAATACGGCTGGTGATTTTCCTGAACAACCATAAAGTAAGTATAATCCCTTTTCGAATATGAATAATCCAGCATTGAGGGATCACCCTAATCTTATCTATAGGAATCCACAAGCAAATCAGCTCGTGACTCAAAATCGCCCAAGTTTTCAGTAATATAAGCAATCATATCAACAACCGAGCCAAACTTCTAATTCAGGTATGTGTTTAGAAGATATTGTTAAGTCTCTTGCCACTAGTACTTTGCAATTTCAACAGAAGACAAAACAATTTCAACAAAAGGCGAGGACCAGTATTCAAAGTTTGAACAATCAGGTGGGCCAAATAGCAACTGCAATTAGTCGGCTAGAGGCACAGAGTTTGGGGAAATTACCCTCTCAAATGGTAGTAAATCTAAGAGAAAATGTAAGTGCAATCATTTTGAGAAGTGGTAAAGAGCTTGAGATTCTAGTAAGGAGGGCCCTTGCATCGTCGAAACAAGAAAAGGAAAAGAATGTCGTTGCAGACAGTGGCATTCCCAATGACGATGATATACCTAAGCGTAATTTTTTGCCTCTTTCTGATTATAAACCAGTACCCCATTTTCCTCAGGCTTTAGCAAAATCTTGAAAATATGAGCGAAATAGCGATTTATATGAGACTTTTCGTAGATGCGAGGTAAATATTCGACTTTAAGATACTATTAAACAAGTACCTCGCTATGCTAAATTCTTGAAAGAGTTGTATACAATTAAAAGGAAACAAAAACTTAAAGAATGTGAGAAGGTGAGAGTAGGGGAGAATGTTTCTATAGTTATTCAAAGAAAACTCCCTACGAAGTGCCAGGATCCAGGTATGTTTACTATCCCTTGTACGATAGGTAATACTAGATTTGAGAAGGTCATGATAGAGTTAGGAACTTCTATTAATGTCATGCCATATTCTATATATGCTTCTTTAAAACTTGGACCTTTGAATAAAACTGGTATCATGATTCAATTGGCTGACAGATCTAATGCCTATCCTAAAGGGATAGTTGAGGATGTTCTTGTGCAAGTTAATGGTTTGTTTTTTCCTACTGATTTCTATGTGCTTGATATAGGGAATGGTGATCAGACTACTCCTATTTTGTTAGGAAGACCATTTTTAAAGACCTCTAAGACTAAGATAGATGTTCATAGTAGTATACCTACCATGGAATTTGATGGTGAGATTATTCAGTTTACTATTTATGATGCCATGCAATATCCTGGTCATGATAATCTTGGTAATGATAATCATGTTTATTCTATTGATGTGATTGATTCCTTAACATAGGAAGTTTTTGAACTTGATAGAGAATGTGGATTAGAAGTTGGCATCAATAAGCATCTTGAGAAAGAGAATGGGGAGTTAGCCTTTAGTACTGATTTGCAAGAGATTGCTGCAACATTGAATGATTTTCCACAGGCGCCTATTCATGATTTGAAGCTTTTCTAAGAGGAGAATGTAGAATAATTGGACCTTGATAATCCTGATTGAAGAAGGAAGCATTAAGTCGAGCCAACGACAAATAAACAAAGGCGCTGCTTGGGAGGCAACCCAATGGAAGTTTGTCTTACTGGCTGGCGTTAAATGGATCCAGGTATTTTAATATTATCTTTTTAGGTATTAGTTAATTCGACATTTTTTGTTTCATAGAGTCAGCTTTAGTGTCTCCCAGAGTTCGGAGCCTTTGTATGGGGATGTAAATAGGGTCGGCCGGAAAAAAATAAAAAAAATAAAAAAAATAAAGAAAACAAAGTACTTTATTATTGTTTCTTGTTATTTTGTTTTTTCTTGGTTTCTTGAGCTTCACTGAATAGTTACAAATTTAAAGCATTACTTTTTTTCTCCCTAACAAGTGTTTCAAGTATGTCCTCCGACAAATTCTATTTCTCTCACCTTACTTGCTTTCATGTTTCTATTCATCTTTGCATAAACTTGAAAGTTTGTTGTTACTCATTGAGGACAATGAAAGTTTTAAGTGTGGGGGAGGGGATTTAGGTTGTGTTTTAAATTGTTCAAAAAAAAAATTGTGGTTTTTAATGTTTTTTTGTGTGCATGGCATGAGTAAGGTGCAATTAAGATTGAAAGATTCAGAACATGATTGAATAAGTACTCTTTCCACTTAGAATTAATTAGTCTAACTATTTTCTTTGAGCATGGTAGTGACTGAATTTCATAGACAAAAACTAGTGAGATTTTGAGCCTTTAGACTGACACATCCATAATCAGTCTCACTATTTTCTTTCATGAGAGATATTCTTCCATGAATTTGTTTATCTAGAACATGCGTTGATTCTCTTCGATGTCACATTGACGCATGCATGCATGAACATGATTAAGGTCTTCTTTGATTTAGCTACATAAGCCAAATAGCCTACCCTGCAATTAATTTTTCCCTTTGTTACACCCCTTTGAGCTTTATTGACCGTGTTTATTGTGAACCCATGTTACAACCTTATAACCCGAAAAACAATGCCTTTACCCAAGCCTTAGGACTAGTGGAGCATTGTTCATTATTATGATATGTATGGGTATACAAGAAATAAGTGTGGGGGTGTCTGGATTTGTGGTATGGCTACAACCATAGTTGTCGAATCGTAAATCGTATCGTGAATCGAAATGTCATTGTTTTGAATTGTGAATCGAATCGAATCGTGAATCGTACCGATTCAGTCACAAATTTGAAACTAGTTGATATTTGACATATTATGTTTCTATTAATAGTTTTTAGTTGAGATTCTTTATTTGAATTAATATTAATATATGTTTTTGTTATTTCTAGATTGTTCACTACTTCACTTGTTCCTAATAGCCCAAACAATTTCTGCATCACAATATCACACTATTTTTTTTGGTCGGAACAATATCACATTTCACAAGTGTCCAAACTAGTGCTCAAAAGCTGTTGTAAACACAAGTGGTCCAATCAATTACGAGTTTTGTGTCCCATTTTTTTACTAAAGTGGGCTTATTTTGTTAGCTACTTTGAAATATTTTGGGCTTTAAAAAAAAAAAAATTGACCCGAATCGTGAACGATTCAGTGAATCGTACGATTCACTAACGATTCACACGATTCGGTACCGATTCACTTGCGATTCACGTCGATTCACGATTCTCCTATCCGATTCGTATCATTTTTTTAGTGAATCGTATCGAATCGTACGATTCAAATCGCGAATCGTACGATTCTGATTACACTGGTTACAACTGGTGAAATGGAACATGTTTTTAATCTCAATTTATGAGTTCTATTATTGGTGTTGGTGAGGAAAAAAATAAAAAAAAGGAAGGGAGAAAAATAATAATAAAAAGATGTAAAAAAAAAAAAAGAGAAAAGACAAAGAAGAAAGAAAGTGATGGATGAAATTTCTTTTAAACTGTCCATGTTCATAATTCCTCCTAAAAATTCCAAAAAAGGGTTCTGTTTATACATGATATATACAAAGGTGGAAGCTGTTGAATGGAGTAGTTAGTTTTTACATGTCTTATATATTCGAGCATGAGTTGATTCATTTTTGCTCTGCTAGTTTCGATAGCATTTGAGCTACATTCCCAAATATTTTCCACCTTTATCCTAAACCCCGTTATAACCCTTGAAAAGTCCTTATGATTCATGTTATACGTGTGATCTTAGTGGTGGAGAATAAGAAGATATGCAAGCCTATGGTAGATAATTTTCATTGGAATGAATTTGAGCGAAACACATACCCTTCAAACACATGAGAGTCGAGTGTTTATTTCCGTGAGGGCCTACGTATTCAGTTTACTCCATCTTCAAGTGGAAATGCTTACTAAGTAATTATAAGTTGGTTAAGAATGTTTGTTCATGATATGTTATGAGTTTTGAAGAGCTTGGTTGTTCTTTGTTGATAGTGTTGCAACTTTGATATTCTTGAGAATTTGAGTTTTTCCCGAAGACAAGCAAAGATTAAATGTGGGGGAATTTGATAAGAATGCAAAATGTCATATTTTTCTCCCTTAATGTTTAATGTTTTACACTTATTTGATGCCTAAATGCACTCATTAATATTTTGATTTAGGATGCAAATGGAAGCGTCAAGTACAAAACGAAGTTAAATCGCACAATTCTAGATAGCTCCGACACTGCTTCATTTTTTGGGCACAACTCTCTCATACGAGCTCCGATTGAGACAATTCAAGATGCTATGGAAATCCAAGAAGAAGATCTACAACTTTTATGTTTTAAGTTTTGAGAGATACTAGCTGCATCAAGGTCAAAATCGAACGTAAAATTGTTGTACTTGTACTGTTTGATGTTCTTGAATGTTCCTTATCTAAAAGCTTCTAGTTGATGGTTTAAGGCTTTCCTAATCATATTAGGACTATTCTAGCTAATTTAAGGCTTTCCCAGTTATGATAGGACTTTACTTTACCTTATCTTTAATATTTTCATTATTCTATTTAGATTAGGATTTCGTTATTTTATGAGATTTTGTAGGCTTCACAAACTATAAATAAAAGGAGAAATTATAAGATTTTGACATTCTCTTTCACCTCTCTCTTTCTCTTATTTTTCAAGTTTTCTTCATGGCTCTGTGTGGCTAAGTTTTTATTCTTAGTCGAAGGAAATTGAAGCCTCAGAATCAAGAAAACTATGAGATCTAATTAGTTTTCATTGTTCAATTTATGCTTTAAGTATTGAATGTTCTTCTGTGTTATTTACATGATTCTTTCATTTAATTGCAGGGGTGGCCAACTAGTTTATTATTTGTTATAATCTACTGCTAATTTAGATATCAAATCTGTAATTGTTTGATCCTTCTAACTTGCGAAGCGACTAGGATTTAATGATTTGCTGCATCAGAGATTCTTAGATCTTAGGAAGAACGTTCAACTAAATTAAATGCAAGCACTTGTGCTTGTGTTGTTTAGCTTCATCGATATCTCTAATTCGTAAAGCTGCTACTAGATTAAACCTTTAGCGCTTGTCTTTGGTTGTTTAGTCGTTAGGGTTAATTAGGTTGCGTGTATTCTGATTAACTACAATTAAAGAGAGATAGGAAAATCATTCAAACGGTGAATATTTAAAGTTTGAATTGATATATACTTGCATTAATGATTAGTTACAAGATTCCGATTATGGATGTTGACTTAGACCAAGGTTCGTTTTCCTACTTAAATTTGATATTTTCTATTTCAATCGTTTTTCTTAATTTTTTGTTATGCTCAAACCACTCCCCAACCTTGTTCGCGTAAAATAAAATTTGGCTAGATACTCTTTGTGAGAATGATCCTTGCTCGAACTACTACATATATTTTATTGAGTATAGGTTTTATTTTTGGTTACCTGCGACAACACACCAATAAATATAATGATAAACATCACCCAACAGCCAGGTGTAGCATAGATTTGAGGCATCATCATCATCATCATCACTGCCTGGAACAAAAAAGAAAAAAGTGATTCTTCCAAGCACAGGACCACGTAGTTCTCAAAGCTTCAGAGAGGGAAGATAGTAAAGAGTCACCAATGTGAACACAATACCAAACTTTAGCCCTAGTGGGGCTTGCCTAAGCCATTTCAAGTGGTCTTGACAATGGTGACATACCATAAGAGGAACCCGTAGATGGGGTAAAAAGGGAGGGATATATAAGCGAAGAGGATGAAGATTTTCAAATAGAGGAGCCATAGCCTAAAGCCATGCAAGAGGAGATGCCACAAGCTAAGCTTGGACATGGAGAGAAGGTGGAAGTAAACCCACATGAAGCGGGGCATGGAGGTTCTCTCTCTAGAAAAGAGAGACAGGAAATAGGGGCTTTATTCTTTTTTGCAGAGAGAGAACGTTTGCTGGAAAATTTGAATTCTTTTTGGTAAGGTCTTCTCTAACACTACAAGAAAACCAAACACGAATGGTAGAAGGTTTTCACCTCTAATTTTAATTGGTAACGAAAATCCGCCACAAAAACAACAGTCGCAAAAATATTCGTCACAAAATAGCTTAGCAACAGTCGCTAATCTGTGGCTAAAAAGTGACAGGAAAAGTCCCTTGCCAAATCCATCGCAAAATAACAATGAATAGCAATGGAAATAATACCGTCGCTAAGTTGGTCATTAAAAAGAAATGATAAAAGTTTGTCATCAAATTCGTCACAAAATTGCGATGGGCTGCAACTGAAATAATATCGTCACTAAATCCATCGCTAATAAACGACAACAAAAGTTCGTCGTCAAATTTATCGTAAAAAAAATCAAAAAATAACGATGGAAATAAGTCTGTTATAAATCCATCACAAAATAGTGACAGACTTTATCCATTGCAAAATAGTGAAGTAAATTTTCTATAACAAAAAATTATATAAAATAGTAACTTTACTGGGAAAAAAATTGTTTCACCAATAACTAAAATTAATTGTTCTAATGTTCACACTACAAAAAACTAACGCGGGCTAGAATAAAAGTATTTAATTGTTAATAACTAAAACTAATTGTATAGAATAAATAATCTTTAATTATATAAATAACGCCACAATATTGGATCTGCCTAGGTCTCGGCTTTGCGTTCTTGAAGAAATTAAAAAAAATAAAATGTGGCAATAAGGGTGATGGTGGCTTTGACGCTGACAATGGACTATAATTTTACAAAAAAAAAAAATGTTAACATATATACAAATACAACAAAAAATAAATAAATAAATAAAATCCAAAATTTTTGAAAAACTTTAAGGGACCAAGAGTCCACTACCACGTCCCAATAAATGGGACTTGATTGCTAGGTCCCATCAAAAGGAACGTGGCAGTGTGCTAGGTCAATTAAATGGACTTGGCATGGTGCTAGATCCATCGGTACATTTTAATGGACCTGAATATTATACAAATGTTAAATAAATATCAAACATGAATACATATTGATTTATATACTTCTAACTTGATAACAAAAATAATATTAGAATAGTTTAACCTTATGAATTTAAAACAAGTTTCGACTAAAATCACTATGCATGAAAGAATATTTCTTTTCGTTATCGGATTTACATTTATTATTATTTTTTGTATTATTGGATATGCACTCATTACCTGCAAATCTTGTTTTTTGTTTTATATTGGATGTCCACATACTAGTAGTAATTGCATATCCACTATTGGCTATAAATTAGTCTTCAATGTCTTGACATCATAAATTTTGAAAATATCACTCTTGATTATATTTTTCAAATTTATTTTGAAGCACAACTTAAAAATACTCATAAATTTCCTAAATCTATTGTGATTAACAATGAATAGATGAGGGTATTCATTTGAAATGTTTGTAAAAGGCTGAGTAATAATGTGTAGTCTCTAAATTAAAAGAATGACTATAAAATTCTTTTGCATCATTGTTCTTTTTCTCTCTAATTCTAATAAAAATATGTCTAATGTTATTTTTCTAGACTTTTATACTCAGATTTTTAAAATTTTAGTACATTTGTAAGAATTAAGGTGACCATTGGCATGCTAGATTGAGTTAGGAATGTGTTGAGGGCAGTTTTACCTTACTGGGCTCAAATACTGAATTAGGCCTGGATTTCTTAGCTTGTTATCCGGACTTGCAAAACAAAGGATCCAAGTGCTAGGTTTGGGGTCGTCCTTCGATACTTAAGTCAGTAAGAGAACCAAATAATGATTATATAAAGCAAATGAGTAAATAGTAGGTAGTGAGTAAGAGTCACTTATCTTTTTGAACTAATGAACTCGTGTATTTGTAGTAGCATGAGGAGGCTTATACCCATTGAGGGAACTCCGATTTTGTGGAATGTGGTTGTACCTTAGTAGGGATATTAGCCCCTAGATTGTGGAGTAGATCGCGCCTATGATCTTTATGGGGTTAGTTGACATTTATTTCAATGGGTCAACACCCGTTAAGCTTGATTTGGACCATGTTGGGTTGAGAATCTTGGGCCTCTAATCTGTGTTAGATATTGCCTATTACTCCAACCCAACAGATTTATTATCTTTTTGACCCAATTTATTTAGCCCGATTATTCATGCCACACCAGAAAGGAATATAATGGCATATTCCACTTTATTAGGATTTTCATGTTTGATATTAAGTAATAAACTTGAGAAACTCATTCCTTAGATAATGCGATTCCCTCGAATTTGGGATTAGCTATTCTAGACAAAGCACATGAGATTAGATCATTGCTATTTAAAATATAACATGTATATAATAATAGAAGTGAATCATTACTACTATGATAATTATTATTCTTATTCTTCTTCTTCTTCTTCTTTTATTTTTATTTATTATTATTATTATTATTATTATTATTATTATTATTATTATTTATTTGTCAATGTTATTGTTATTATTATTTTTCAAATGACCAAAATGCTCTTTTAGAACCTCACATGTATATAATGACAAAAGAGAAATCATTATTATTATTGTTAATGAATATGATTTATTATTTGTTAATATTATTATTATTCAAATGATCACCAAAATACTCTTTCAGAACTTAATGTATATAATAAGAAAATGACAATCATTATTATTACTATTATTTGTTATTGATATTATCACTGATATTATATTTTTTTTATTCATATTATTTTTTATCAATGACTATAATAACGTTTCAAATCATAGCATGTATATAATAAAAAGGACAATCTTTTATTATTATTATTATTATTATTATTATTATTATTATTATTATTATTATTATTACTAATAACAAAAAATATTTTTACTATTTTTATTATTGTTAATAGTATTATTTATTTATTAGATATTGTTATTATGAATAACAAAAAATACAGTTTAATATCATTATTATTTGTCAAATGACCAAAATGCCTTTTCAAAACATAAAGATTTATAATACCAAATTGGCAATTATTATTACTATAATCTATCTTCAGTAATACTAAAAATTATAAATATTTATTATTGTTATTATTATGTATGATTATTATTACTATTACTATTATGATAATTATATTTATTTTTATTCTTAAGACAGTCACTGTATATAAAAAATAAGGAATCCTGTCATTTTATAAAGGGCATTCCTAATACTATTCTAGTATACTAACTACCAAACATGAGTCTGGAATCAATACATGCATTCTTATCTCCATTTTTATAACACACCAAGTTTGTCATAGTCTTTACCAAGTTCATTCTAATCCTAATTCCACCCTTATTTAATTCTTTCCCAAATTCAATCTAGGATATGAATCCCAACCTAAGAGTATATAAAACTAATTTTTCATCTGTTTTAAATCGAAAATGTTGAACCCTTCCCCCGCCTAGGGATTGAAAGTTCCCCTCTCTCCCGCCCAGTTCCCCATTTCTCACCCAAAACCTTTCTCCCTTAGGATAGGGGTTGGGTGAAGGGTTATAGCATCCAATCATTCTAAATTTTTATTTAAAATGTGCATATTAAGGTATTTTTAGTCCCCCATTAAAAAATTAATTCATATTTGAATGTTAAATTATGTGTTTTAGCGCTCCCACTAAACAAAAATCCTAAGTCATCTCCTTCAAGTATTGGCAAAACCCATCCTTGTTGTCATCCTTGATTCTATAGTTTGTGCCCTTCTTTCTTATAATTAATATTTAATTAAAGGCATTATTTTCACAAAAAAGGTATTGCATGAAAAATATCATTCATCTCATGAATAAAAGAATCAATGTAGCTATTATTTTGCCTAGGGATCTTTATACATGATGTTTCGACATGTAACAACATTTCTCTTTGACGACCATCTTATCTGCACATCAGAGGAGGCTAACAATCACTGACAGAGTGCCTTACGTATTTACAGAAGGAAAATTATTCTATCCGAACATTTACTATTGATGTGACAAGCAAGTTATCCATAGTGTAAAACATGGCATATAATAATGGCATGTCTTGTCACTACTTTGAGTAGAGAAGACTTATTTAGCCTTCATAGTTGGTGTCATTAAACGGACATGCATTCAAAAGGAATAAATGTCAAATGAACAAAATGAACAAGCAAGTCATGACAAAAACTTTGCCAAATTACTAGATTAGGTCTTGTATAGAGTTAGATTTTAAACATTTTTTCCCTCAAACTTGTCCCCACGTGTTGTAGGGTTAATTTTACACTTTGTTTTACAAAACATGTCGCCACATATTGTGTTAGAGAGCTTCTTCCATCAGCCATGGCTGATGATCAGCCAAAATCATCTCAGCCATTCAGCTTTAAGATTTAAGATCAATGGCTGATATTGATAATTTTATTTGAATATTATTTTATTGCAATTACTAAACTATCCTTATACCTTTTTACATGTCTTTTATACTAAAGATGCATAAAATGTCTATTTTATCCTTTAACTTTGAAATGACATTATTAGCCATAGCATAATTCCCAATGCATTTTGGAACACTATACACTCAACCTTCACATCAGATTTTTTTTTTAATTTCAATTTTTTTTCAAAATGTTCAAAGCTAAGCTCTCCAACGTAAAGCACTTAGAAATTTCAAAGCAAAGCAAAGAGGGCTCGATTTTGTTTGTGCGTGATTTTGTTCTTCGTTGAAAGGCTCGGCAAATCTCAACACTATAATTGTGTTCAACAGCTCGTTCTTCTTCCGTCAACTTTAAGAAAAAATATGTAAGTTTATTTTTCCATTTTATTTTGTATGTTTTTGCTTTTGCATTTTCTTCTTCGTTCAAAGATAATATAGGGATACGTTCAATGAAGTAGAACACATGTATGGTAGAACAATATGGAAAATAGAAGCATGTTTTGTAGAACACATATAAGCTAGAACAAAGTGCAAGCCCTTTTTGTTTTGTCCATTAGCTTAGACATGTAAATTTTTCAATGTTTACACTTGTTAGTGAAGTGCAACACCTTATTGTATTCTCAAAGTGGAAGCATGTTATGTAGAACACATGTATGCTAGAACAATATTCACATCATGAGAGGCTCAAGAAAGCCCTTTTGTATTAGCAATGATCACTAACAAAAGCTAATAGTGCTAGTTTTACATTGATAAGGTTAAGAAATGACTTCCAATCATCCAAAACTTACTACTTTATTATTTCCAAAACTCTAGAAAGAATAAAAACAAAAAAAATGTCAGCATTATATTTTTTTATTTTTTTAAAAATGTGGGCATATTATGTAAAATGAATGCGGAGGTCCTACCCCCCACATTTCATGTCATTGCTCAAAAGTGTCTCTATATAGGCCACTTCATTTTGCAACAAAGCTCGTGTAGCTTGTGGTTAGCTCTTTCAAACACATTTATCCCACTAAATTGGCAGTTAATGTTTAATAAAACTTCTTCAAGCAGCTTTCATGGCATAAAACTTTGCATTTTCTATTGATTGACCCAGTCAAAAACCTTGTTTCTTGAAGTTTTATATTATCTTAATTGACAATCAATCTTCAATCTCAAATAAATTTATGTAATTGGTTAAAGTTATATGGTGTAGTTCACTCAGTTCTTGGTGTGTATCAAAGACAGAGAAAAAAAAGAAATTAGAAAAAGGAAAAGAAAAATTATATTACTTTATAAAATTGTTTCATTGTGTTCCAAATATTGTAAAATATAGAATAATGATTTTGAGCAAAAGTAGAAAAGAGAGAATTGAGTAGATCTTGATCTATAAAAACCTCATCGTATATCATCTCTTCTACTAGGAGTGGTTATCTCTAATAATCTCAACTCAGAATTTGTCTTCCTGGCCCTGTAGTAATTAAGAATCAAATATAAGGAATTATTATTCTTCCATGTTTAAATACCAGGAGTGGTTATCTCTAATAGGCTCATGAATTATTATTATTCCATGTTTAAATGATAACGCCAATTGTCACCAAGTGCTCTTCTTACATGTTTTCAAATTGATAATAATTAATCTTTTATTTATGGTACACAAGGGTGAGGATGCAGAAAACAGAGCATATAGAAATTGGTACCTCTTCCATGAATAAGAAGAATAGAGCACCAACAAGTAATACCAAAATTGTGAAAAAAAACCAACATTAGCTTTTGGGTTTTTCTTGTAAGTGATGTATCTTATGCACATTTATGTGTTCCTTATGATATAACACGTTTATTTAAAATGGATAATATGTTTATAGGAAGGTCAGACATGAAGAACTTAAAACAAGAGAACCTCACACAGGAAAAAATGTACGTGCAAATGTCATGCAGGAGTGGAATCAGTTCCCACTTGATGAAAAGCATAAATATGAGGTTATATTTAAGCAAAGTTCCAAAGAGTACGAAGAAAAAAAAGAGGGTTGTAAGGAATGCTAAGGTATGTAATTTTTGAAAAAAATTATAAATGTTATTTTTTAGTTATTTGGTAATAAATGAAAACATGTTATTGTAGGATACTGTACATACGTGCCTATCTTTAATTAAGAATGTTGAGCTACATAGCAAGTTAATTGAGGAACAAAGACATATCGTTTGTGATATAGGATTTGGGTCGTTACTAAATACCCAATGTGCAAATGGCTAATGGACAGATTTGATCCAATGACCAACACCTTAGAGATTCATGGCCACGAATTGAAAGTCAAACCCATTCATGTTGAAAAAATATTTGGATTATCAAATAAAGGATCACCTGTACCTCGCAAGGGTCCTAGCAAGGACATAGTTGAATTATGTAAGAAGTTTGAAGTTTATGACTCCTTGATTCTGCCAGGCAAATTGCACGAGAAGATGATAGCATGTCGAAGTTGTGGGGTTGATTTCAAGGCTATGTATTGCATATACATCATAGGACACTTTTTGACTCCCATAAGTGATTTTGCTATACATAAATAAAAAACAATTGTTACATGCTGTGAAGAATGTAGATGCTATTTTGGGCTTCAATTGGGTAGAGTTTGCGCTAAATTCCTTGTCAATGGCCATTGAACGGACGAGACGCCTGAGATTTTAATATGTGGATAGTTGTCTCTTCTTGTTGGTGGTAAGTAATTTAATATCATCAAAAAAAAATTATCTATTCTGAATCAAACTATTTATCTACTTTTAATTTTCTTATTGCAAATACTCTTTTTTGAATATTTCAATTCCGCTGATAAGCAAGGATCGGTTCATGATGAAAACCCATGGGTAGGGTTTTGGACAAACAAAGAGATTCATAATAGATTACAGAAATATGACAATATTGGTGGGTATGACAATATGAAATCTTTATGTGTGGTACAAGAGCGGTTTGAGTAGACATCCGACTACAATCTTAGTTTTTCAAACATCGAGAGGAAGGTTGACGTGATGAAAGAAGAAATATCTGAGGTGAACACGAAGTTGACAAATTATGTTGCGGAAATGTTTGAGCACCTTTTGTTAAATCAAGCAATTAAAGCTACCCATGTCAATGAGGATGATAGTAACAGTAATGAATCTGCCATAAAAGGTAGGCCTGATGAAGAGGGATGTGGAGATGAGGTGAAGGAACAAAGTGAGGAATACAATCATGTTGGAGAGCTAAAGGCAACAGGTTGGCCATCCTTTAGGGATTAGGAACATCATTTGCATGAAAATTCTCCCATATTAGACATGAAGTTTTGGGATGTCTTAGAAGAAAATTTTCGAAGGGAAGTTGCCTCGCAATCGCAAGCTCATAACAATGATTATGTCTTGGAAAAGTCCCCCTCTCTTAACAAGAATGTTGAGCCCCTAAATTTGAGTGTAGTTCTTTGTAGGCGATTGTTTGAAGAATTTGATGTTACTTGCTCGGCATTAAAGCCTGATGATAGTAAACAAGTAATTGATTTGTCTATTAAGATAGAGGATGAGAACTTGAAACCAAATATATTGATTAAGATACCGTTCGAAGGGGGTTTGGTGTTTTTGACTAATGATCGCGAGTTGGCGTCATTCTTATTTTCCAGTGAAAATAATCCACAGTGAGTTAAATGAGCTTATAATTCATTTTTTACATTTGGTCTTTATTACATGCTAATGAGTACTATTAATCTCTGTAGGGAAATAGTTGTAAAGAAGAAAATGGGGAATCTAATGAGGAGACAAATGTGTGAACTTGAACCAATGATATGTTTATTAGGAAACGTGAGTTGCCCTATGAAGATTTTAAGCAACATTTCAAGCAAGTTGCACCTATAATCAATTTCGGGTACTTATCCATTTTATTAGATGATTTTCAGATAATTGATACGTTGGTGTGACAATTGACAATCAAATATCGTGAAAAATATGATAAAATGCCTACATAGTACCTATCAACGGTGTTATCGGTATGTAGAATTGGTTGTGAATTATGAGGTTTACTAATTTGTCTTACATATGAATTAGTAGTAAATTCTTGTTCATTATATAAAAATGTCTAATTGCTTACATTAATGTGATTGTTTGTAGCAACAAATGCTTGGTACACATTCACCTCGTCCCAAAAAATTGAAGTGTAGTTACTGTGTTGGTGAAAAATACTCTGGAGAACTAATTAATTGCAAAGAGGTAACTTATTACTAATAAGGATTTGTTCTATTGAAATGTGCAGTTGTTAGCGTTTTTGTCTATTGTTTGTTTTATATTTGAAAAAAGTTGACTTCAATATTATTTTTCTTGTAGATCTTTGTACCAATGAACTTTGAGCGCAATCATTGGTTGTTGTGTCACATTGACTTTATGTCTCAATTAGTGAATATTTGTTATTCAAATTTCACAAGTAGATTGAAGAATGATGTGGATGAAGAAGTCACATGTTTGGTAAAATACTTCTAATTTGTCTTGTTCATATTATAATGATTTTGCTTGATGTATACCGATCATTTGCCTCATTTTAGTTAAAGTCATTGGACAACCTCTTGAAGGAGCTTCGTGGGGATGCATGCCCCAACATGCCAAATATAACGGCATTCCCATTTCACAGACCTAAATGGGTTCCGGGTCAAGACAACTGTTGGGATTGTGGCCTTTATGTTTGTTTAATGTGCAATCATACGAAAATGTAAAGTACTTGTCTGCCAAGCAATCAGAGTTTGAATGCACACAATTAGCAATCCATTTGTAGAGACACAAGTCTAATGAGTGTAATCCAGCTTGGTGTGTTATATGATCATTTTCTAATTACATTTAGTACTCTTATTTCTAGGAATAGTTGTATTGGATAGCACTTATGCCTCAGATTAAATAGGATGACCATGGTATTTGCAATGTGGTTTTGGACACTTTTTTGTAATTTAAAAAGCCTCGCATTGTTGTTATGATGTTGGCAACATGATAGTTTTTTGGTTAGTATGTTTTTACAATGCAATGCAATATCATGGTTTTTTAATCATTATATTTTTACGACAATCTAGTACAAGTTTATGATTTTTTGTTTATTATGGTGCAAACATGTTGTGAATTTTTCAAAAGTAATTTCCCTTTCCAAAATTACATGTGAACTTCATTTCGGGCGAATATTTAGTCACTCGGGCGAAGCCCTATTATGAATTTGATAGTAAAGTTTCGCCCTGGGCGAACAATTTTTCACTCGGGCAAAGAAGCATTATGGTTAGAACAGTGAGTTTCGCCCTGGGCGAATAATTTTTTCCTCAGACAAAGCAGCATTATGGTTAGAACATTGAGTTTCGCCCTGGGTGAACAATTTTTTGCCCGAGCAAAGTAGTATTATGGTTAGAATAGTGAGTTTTGCCCTAGGTGATAATTTTATTCATCTGGGCAAAGCACCATTACCAAAAGTTGGCATATGCATGATCATTTTTATGAATGGTTTGATACACAATTTTTTTTATCTTACATGATATTAATTAATCTTGGGTTATCATGAGTGTCATAGACAAATGATTACAAACATATAGTGTAAGTGTCAACGCTAATTTTTGGGTCACACTCATTAAGTAATGAACAAAAAAAATATAAAAACCAAAAAATTGCAACATTAAGATGTCATAAACAATATATAAAAAAAAACTTCAAGAATTAACACAAGTTTGTCTATGCCAACACAAGTTCAAGCTACCCAAATTTAACACAATAGTGGTCTCCTCGTCCAAAAGAACAAAATGCGTAGGTTGGAAAAGACTATAGGTCAAGAGTGGTCTCCTCATCCAACAGAGATGTTGATAAAGCATCTAAACGTGATGTCATGTTTGCAAATCCTTCTCTCTATTCTTCTTCAAGTCTACTCACATGCGAAGCCAATTCATTCACGTCACCTCCAATCTATTCCAATCGTGTATATATATCCTCAAGGGTGACATATCCTCGTGGCGGGTGTCTTTCATGTTTGTTGCATTCACCCTTTATAAGTGTTCTTCGGTTGGCTTCGAAGTTCAATCGTGAAAACTCACTCATCTCGAACGATTTCTCTTTGTCACTTGGCTTCATCTTGTATCCCAAGTTTTTGACTAGCTTCGTAATCGACCGTGGGTAGTAAAGAGGAGCCAACTTTGTATGCTCAGTTAAGGCCATTTTCTTTGTGTGTAACATGCAATCAATAATCATCGGTGCCACTGGGAAATGTGGCCCTTTGAATAACCAATATAGAATAGCCAATGTTTTTCCCCTCATCTCATTGGCGTGCCCTTGCGGATAAAGATTTTTGTGGACAAAATGGCTCACCAACCACATGTGAGACAGAAGAAAAACAACTTTGATGGCTTTTCCTTTCTCAGTCTTTTGCCCTCCACACATATCATCAATTATTGTCTTAAAGTCATGTGTCTCTGGCTGCTCAACGCCTTCATCGAAATTATTTCAATCCCAAAGAGCTGAGGCTCTATCACGAGTTGTGAATGTGAGTACCTGTTGCTTGATCATGACTTGGTATTTAGGTTCCACAACTTTATCATCAATATATGTCAATGTAGCATAGAAATGTTGAACAACTGGGACAGAAACTGTTGCATCTTAGGGAGGTTGTATGAAATAATGTAATGCATCAGTATTGAAGGTTTCAATGGCCCATTTCTTGCCTTCAGCTTGCTCCAGGTCTTCCAACCAAAAGTATGTTTCACATACAAGGAGGCATTTTAAGAACTTCTCTAAATTTGGTAAATCGGCTTCTTGGTGTGTGGATGAACTCGCAGCCTTCTTTCCTTTGTCAACGGTCGTGCGTTGGTGCTTTGTAGCCATAACTGCAACAAGACAATTGTCTAACCAGAGAGATTATGGGGTCCAATGTCCCCAATTTATGTGTCACAATTCCAAATGCTTCAATCGATAAAGATCTTAAATTCGTTCACCAAAATAAAGTAAGATTATATATAGAGAAAATGAGAAAATTAAGAGGTAAGCTGGAAAAGAAGCTACGTAAATTAAGAATAAAATCTTGATTCAACACAAAATACCCATATACGGTGCTGATACACTAGCACGATCAGTTCTCAAAGGGGCTTCAACTACACCTCATCCTTTGAAAATGTGGAAGACAATTTGTCACATGGCATTTTTCGTTATCTACATTTGTTATTTTTCCTAGAAGTAGCATTGAGCACGTATGTAGCACAAATATTGTCCTTTTATTTAGAAGCTTCTGAATGTTTTAGAGACTGAGTTTCTCTCGAGCATTTCCACAAACACTAAAAATTAAACAACAAAAGCAAGCAACAGCAGGCCTTCGACGATCTTCCCTGGATTCCCTACTTCATTATATGTTATTGGCTTCATTCGAAGTATTTCTCAGATTCGAAAACAAAAACAGAAGAAAGATCAAGATTCTGATCTAGTTTCAACCTAATGCATCCTTGTCCTCACCATTTAACTCTTATGACTAGGATTTTGAATAAATTTTCATCTTTCCAAGGATTAAACATGACACAAAATAACCATACAAATAAATGAAGCCTGATTTTTGTAAAGATAAGAAACCGAAAACTTCAAATAACAGCAAGATCAGTAAATTTAATTTCAAGCACTGAAATTTTCAAATCAAAAATGAAATAAAGTTCAGATATAATAAACAAATCGAAGATCTAAGCAGAAGAGTAAATAAAGTTCAGATATAATAGACATATCAAATATCTAAGCACAAGAGATGGAAAAGGCGAACCTTTGGAACAATGGTGGGTCGAAACGGTGACTGGATCACGAAAGTCAAAGTCAATAAGTGTGATGAGAATGGTTGTTGCTATATACATATATATATAAGCCCTGTTGTTGTTGTTGCTTTGTATTACCCTGCAACTTTTCTCTCAAAGTACAAGAAAGGCTTTCCAAAGTTGTACTTGTTTCTTCCCAAATCTGTGCAGGTCAAATGGGGGCAAAGTAAACCCCAAAACTGAAGTCCTATTTTTTATATTGTCTTCACCATTTACGAAATTGCCCTCAAAGATGGGGTTTGGGATGTTTTTAAAAATGGGTATAATTGTCTTTTATGTTAACCAAATTTTTAATGCATATAGTTGGTATAATTGATTTTATACTACTATTTTTCGTCAATGACTTAAGCAAATAATCAAAATGAATTTCCCGCTTCCCAGGATTTTCAATATTTAAATTGTCGCTTTTTTCGTACATTCAAATTTTGAATTTTCCACTTCCATGGGTGAACATTTTCCGCTCGGGCAAAGCACTAAATTACCATTAGTTTGTCTCAGTGAGGTCAGCTTCGCCCTGGGCGAATATTTTTCGCTCGGGCGAAACAACAAATTATCATTTGTGGTAGTCAGCTTCGCCCTAGGCGAATATTTTTCTCTCGGGCAAAACAACAAATAATCATTTGCAGCAGTCAACGTTCCCCTGGGCGAAGATTTTTTGCTCGGGCGAAGCAGCATATGATCATTTGCATATAAAAATAAAGAATTTTATTTATTTTTACAAAGCAAATTTCAACTTCCCGATTTTACCACATATAAAAATTTCAAGTTTTAACTTTCAGAATTTAGGGATTAAAGATTATCAAACTCGGGGTTAGGAACGCATGTATCAAGACTTGGTAATACTTTAAATTAACCAATAACAAAATTGAATATGACTAACTACAAGTCATCTTCCAATTGAACATACAATGATTTGTTCTATGAAATGCATACATTTCATTTGAAGATTACAACACAAAAGACTAACACCAACAAAATACAACAAACTAAAAAAAGAAACATGTTCAACTTTGCGATATCATTAATCCTTTTGATCTTTTTTTTTTCTTCTTCTTCTTCTTAGGAAATCTCACCTCATCCCCACTATCCTCATCATCTCTCAATCTCTTAGTAATGTCCAGCTCAATGCCTTCCCAAGAAGCCTTAATAGGCTCACACCATTTGAAAAAATTACATGTATCACAATTATAGAATAAATGCCCTTTTGAATCCTTCTTTTTCATCTGATACAACAATAATTTCAGGCTTTTGATAACAACGCCACTTCGTGTTGATGTATCGCAAGTCAAGTGTTGGGTCTTGCGAAAATCAACTACGACGGGTCGATGTTGACATTTTCACTCTACTAAAATATATAGTTTTAAATGTTAGTAAACAAGAAGAGTAATTATAAATATAAATGAAAACCCACAACACAAAAATGCTCAAACTTTTAAAAACTAAAATGGTCACGCAAAAGAAAATATATCATATATCTTCTAATTTTTACCAAGACAAGGTGATAAGAAACAAATATAAATGAAAACCCACAACACAAAAATGCTCAAACTTTTAAAAACTAAAATGGTCACGTAAAATAAAATATGTCATATATGCACTAATTTTTACCAAGACAAGGTGATGAGAAATTGACATTAATGAAATCCACAACACCAAAATGTCTAACCTTTCAAAAATAAAATAGTACTTTCAATATAAACGAAAATATGTCATATATGCGCCAATTTTTACCAAGAGAAGGTGATGAGAAACAAACATACATGATAAAATTGTCTTGTGAGGTGAAGTGAAGGTAAAAAATGAAGTTAAAAGAATATTTACCTTAGGGTGTTATTTTGAATGTATGTTCTTGTGAAGGGAAAATGGAGAAAAGAAAAACAAGAATATGCAGGGAAAATAAAGAAATGAAAGAAATGGATACTTTATAGTGGTTGGGGTGTCTCAAGGGCATGTTGGTAATTGACACAAAAGTAGGTACATGCTTTTAAAATAACATTAACAAATGTATAGGAATAATTTATAGATATGCATATGTATGTGTAAAAATCTACAATTTATAAATCACCTTATCGTCATTGATACCGAATGTTTGACATATGAAGAACTGAGGTCGTTGAAACATTTTGTGGGACAAATATAGGCTTCATTACAGTATTACCAGTGTAACACCCCGAACACAACCCCACGCTACAGGTCAAGTCTGAACCCGTCACACGGACAAAGTCTCCTCTGTACTGTGGATAAACTGGTTACCTGCAATAAACATATACAAGTCCCAAGCCAACTAGCAAATATCTCATACATCCCAAACTTCCATATTAACATTAGCCATCTAACTCCCCAAGACCAACCAAGCCTTGGAACCACAATAATCTATATATATAACATACAAGCATGCAAGACACTCTCTAACTTTAATCATAAATAGTAAGACACAATGATAAGCCAAGTTCAACCTTCTCACTATCAAACACACAAGCATGCAAAAAGAGAAGGTGCAACTAGAATCAATTATTACATGCCATCTACTTCACTATTATTCATACAAGATTACAATTTGTTACAACCACCAAATATATACAAGACCTCATGGTCTCAAAAGAACATCAACCAATATCATCACACAAGCTTCACATTATAGTTGTGACGCCCGAGAATTTGCATCATAGTCATAAATAACTGTAGCATATCTTTTGTGCATTTTAATGTGTTTTATTTCTAGTTTAAATATGTTTATTTGATGGTCACTATTCATAAAATAATTTACTGTCTAAATTGTTTGCGGTTTAATATTTTTCTTAGATAGTATAACTTATAAAAGGGATCGGGAACTTGTAATTTTGAGCTTTAGAGGCTTTCGTTGAATAGTGTTACGTTAGCATAGACATTAGTTTATTTAACTTGTCTTTTAATTTGGGTTTTAGCATAGTTTGACCAAGAGTTGCTAGCAAATTGGCTTAAGTTAATACATATATACATATATATACTCAAAATATTATACATACATGCAAATTACTCATCAAAAAACAAAGCAAAATAGCACAAAAACCACCCCCTACCCGATGGCACCCCACTATAGCAAGGAGGAGATTTTTGTGCTTTCTTTACCAATTTAGCTCAAGAGACTTGCTCCTAAACCTCATTCAACTCCTCCCAAGCTTCTCCCCTTGCTCCTTGCACGTTTTTAGGTAAGGGAGTTTCATCTTTTAGCTATTTAAAGTTTATATCAAATTTTGCAATTTTCGGATTTTGCTTGTTCCATGCCATAAGTTGCTTGTTTCTTGTTCTATATAGTATTATTACATGCTAAAGACCTTGGGTATGCATTGGTATAGTTTGGAACTAAGTTTTTAGCAAGAATCTACATGAGGAAGATGATAAATAGTTCCAAACTAAGGTTTCCAGAAAAAGTTACAATTTAATTCGATTCGAGGCTTCTAGTAGATGCTAATTAGGTCCATGAACGTGGAAAAAATATTAATTGCGCTTGTTAGGCTCGAAACTTGGGTAATTTGATCAAAATAGGCCATTTAGAAAGGGGTTTCGGGGTAAACTTGAATCCGGGCACGTTTAGGCTTCATGGTTAACATTTATTAAGTATTTAAGCCTTAGAAGTGCCTTCGTTTCGCTTGTTTGGGTTCCGGAATAGGTACTTGTAGTGAAAATCCACGAAAATACATTTTCGGTGTTTTCGTGTACTTGAACTCTAGGCTATGATTTGAAGGCTCTAAAAGATATATTTAGGTATCCTTGGATTGGTAGAATAACTATCTTGTCTAACTTGATCCTTGAATTTCGGTAGGAAGCTAAATAGTCTAGTCGAACAAAGGGGAAACTCGAGGTTTTCATGCTTAGCCTTTGAATTAGCTTTGGTTCTTGTATATCTTGCCTTTATATGTTATTATATTGCATTTGTGAGAATTTCGTGAAGTTTAGTGATCATCAAACATTGACCCCTTTGTGGTCGTATAGTTATTTTCATATTTAATTCTTATATCTTGTTATAATGTTTATATTACTTGTACTTTGTTAAAGATCAAATTCTAATAGACACTGTATGCTAAGTGAGTAGGACTCTAAGGATAACTCATCTAGTTATATGATTATTGATTATTGTAATAAAAAGTAATTGGAATCTATAACTTATAATCTTAACTTAATGGTAATTGATGCATTTAATGTCTTCTATGCTATCTAATGATATGGTAAGGTGAACTTTGTAGCTCAATTATATGTGGAATATGAACTTGTATGAATAAGTGATTATAAATATAGCTTCTATTATTGTAGGTTTGAGTTAAGTAATACTTAAGTTGAAATTGATATAGTTAATTGCTAAAGTGCTAAACTTATATGAACACACTAGGGCTATGTATTCAAGCTAATTCGAGAAAGTTTGAAGTGAATCGGAGCTATTTTCTTGCATACTTGGCTTAGTTCTAGGCTTTTGTGCAACTTAACTTATATTATTGTTTCTAGATTGTATTATTTAGTAATTGATAAAGTTATATGCATTATTTACTTGATATCTTGAGTCTTTTCGTGTTATTTGTAATTAACTGCGAGGGTGGCCTACTTTGTCGTTCTTCTTACGTGATTTGATATTCTTGGCTCTCGTGATTTTGACTTGGGGTTGCGCAACCTTTTTGGACATGGTAGTATCGAGAAACACGGGTGGTTCCTCGACTACCATGGTGCCTATTCCCTTTCTCGCTGAGGCATACTCCCATACCCCAGAGGCATGGTTCACCTCGTTGGGGCATACAGACCTACCTCGGGAGAAATGGGTTGTAGGATTAGGGGACATCCGACGTACCCTATTTTTAGAGGAATAAGGGATTACCGGCACATGCTTAAAGATCTTGGCTCATGGCTCGTGATTGAAGACAAGTTGAACCGTATCCTTTTTATATGTGGTTAATTACTTGTTTAACTAGTTGGGTTATTTGGTGTTGAATATGTTGTTATATTGTTGCATATCATGTTGCACGCCCCGGTATGCTACATCACCTCTCTCACTGGGTAACTTTGGTTACTCATTTATCATTTTAACATGTTTCAGGTGCAGTTAGAACAACTACCTTGTGTGCCGTGTTGTTGGTTGCTTATCTTGTTATGATTAGAAGTTGTTTGTAAAGATGGGACTTGATGTGTTTCATTCTGTTTTGGAGCCTTGAAGTCTTGTACGTATTTTGTACGGCTTGTTGGATTGTAAAGTAAATTAAGGACTTATGTGGTTTGGTAGAGTAGTTGGCATGTAATAGCTAAAGATAAATTTTATTGTCTTTTGATTGCATGCTCGTGTGGTTATATTTTTCTGACTAAGGCTCGGATGGCCTTGAGACTAGGAAAAGTGGGACGGTTGGAGTTGGGGTATTGTATTGTGGCCGTACTTGCTGCTTGCAGGTTTTTAATTAGCCTTATAAATGGGGGAGACTCCGTCCATTTTCTCTCATTTTTCGTGACCTTGGGTATTGGTTTGGGGCTCCAGTCTCGAGAGGGATCGGGGTGTTACAATAGTTAACCTTAACCTACAAGAAAGTCACTGAAGTTGTTCAACTTGCTCTTCTTCCTCTTCTACTATGGCTACTAGCTAGAGATTCACCTCAGCTTCTCCTGAAACATGCTAAATAAGAAGTGAGCAACAATGTTGTCCAGCGAGGGAGGTGATGCAGTATACCGGGGCGTGCAACATGATATGCAACAAGATAACTACATATTCAACACCAAATAACACAACTAATTAAACAAGTAATTAACCACATATAAAAATGATATTGTTCAACTTGTCTTCAATCACGAGACATGAGCCAAGATCTTCGAGCCAGTGCCGACAAAACCCTTATTCCTCCAAAAGTAGGGTATTCCGGATGTACCCCGACCCTATGACCCATATTTCCCGAGGTAGGTCCGTATGCCCCAATGAGCTGAACCACGCCTCTGGGGTAGGGGAGTATGCCTCAGCGAGAAAGGGACTGGAAAACCATGGTAGTCGAGGGAGCATGACAAGCCCAACGCCGCCTTTGTTACTCGACACTACCATTCCCGAAAAGGTTGCACAACCCCGAAATAAATCCACGATAACCGAGATTATCAAATATCACATAAGAGGGACGACATAAGTAGGCCGCCCTCGCAAATAACCACAATTTAAACCAATATACACCAAAATAGCTATATAATCACCGAAGAAGCAAATATCATATTTTTCCACAAAACTCTATAGATAGCTTAAATATATCTTTAGCATGCATATAAACACCCAACAAACATCTACAAGTTCATACGAACACAAAAACAATCATTTATCTTTTTTCCTCTTTCTTTAACTAAGCCATTCTTTTCCTATATGAAGTTCGAAGTTCCAAAACGACAATCTAACCATCCTATATTCCTAAAGAAGCCAAAAGACACCTAACAAGATCGTGAAAGCCCGTTTTGGAGACAAAAGCTCGGGAAAGGCCCAGGTGGGTTTTAACTATACCTACCCTATCCGAACCCCACTTTCACACAACGAAAGCACCAAAAGTGCTTCCATGCCCCAAGAATACCTAATCTAAAGTCCAAACGTGCCCGGATTGTATTTCATGAAAAAACCCCCTTTTTAAAGTTAGTCAATTTTGCATTTTAACTCCATTTCGAGCAATTCAACCTTATGTGAGCCTTCAATTAGTTCCATTAACGTCTAAAGCACCTAAAGGAAGCATCATTTCACTATAAATAGCAAGATATTTCAAAACCCTAATTTTGTCACTATTCATCATCTTCTTTGAGTAATTCAAGCTCTAGCCATAGATGATGTTATCAAGCAACAAAAGAGTGTTCTATAGACTCTAGAGGTCAATTATCAAGCATCAATAACAATTAGCATAGCTAAAATCAACAACACAAGAATTTCAAATAATCAACATAAACTTTAAGCATGAAAACTATGCAACTCCCTCACATATAAGCCTTGTAGATGCAAGAAACAAGCTTTGGCTAGGTTGAAATCACTTGTAGAAGCTTAGATGAGCATCCAAGAGCAAGGTTGGAAGATGAAAAGTCTCTTCTCTTCCTCCAAATGGCTGTCGGGTTTGGGGGGCTTTTTGGGGTTTTTATTTTTTTTTGTTTTTGATGAGCATAATGTATATATGTGTTATGTTGAGTATATGTATATGTATGAGTCATAGCCTAAGTCAAATGCCACTAAATCTTGGTCAAACTAAGTTAAAATATGTCAATTAATTGCTAGCTAATGCAAAACCAAAGTTTTCCCTTACGGACACTATTCAACGACACCTAAATCATTTTTCAAATGCAAGTTTCTGGCCTCTAAAGTCCAAAACTGCAAGTTCCCGGTTCTTTTTATAAGTTATACTATCTAGAAAAAATATTAAACCAAGTATTTAAAACAGTCCAATTTTTTTTATGAATAGTGCTTAATAGTAAAACAATTAAACAAGAGAAGAAATGCACATAAAATGCACAAGTGGTTATGCAACAGTTATTTAAGAGATGTGATGAAATTCTCGGGCGTCACAACCAGTGTCTTCATATTGCATTGAACTACTACCATATCCATTGTGCAACATATTAATACCAACAGACCATTGCATATGATCGGGTATTGGGAAACCCGTGTTTACAAAAGGGGTCGATATTGATAATTGACTCGGGTCTTCGTTCATAGCCTGATATGTGGGACTAGTATCAATGGATGCATCATCCCTTACCTTTGGAAAATTGTTTGATTGGTGTCCAACAAGCCTACAAAAAAATTTCAGACAAATAATTAATAGGCATTTTACAAAATATGATTATTCTACAATTATTAAATAATTAGCTTATTAACCTGCATTTACTACATCGTCTTGGTGCTCGTTGTTTTTGGGAATTTTTATCCCTCGTGCCTTTTGGCTTTGCCCTATTAGGATCCAAGACATCAAATTGAACAGGTTATGATGATCCCTCAACACCAACGGAAATATTCAATTTCATCATCCACCGCTCCTTAGCACAAGTGGTTAAAGTAGCGATACCATCAACAACTTCTGTATATCCTTCGCTCGTTTGTTTGGCATAAAAACCCATCTCGCTGCACTTCGACATTATGTAACAGTGTCAGCCATTTCGACTTCGTTTGTGGTTATGCTCGACAAATTTTTCTGGTGAAAACATAAACTGATATCAGTTGTCCAACGTTGATGGATGCATGATTGTGGGATTGCTTTCAAACCTACACATTTAAGCACATATATAATGTGCTTACACAGCATCCCACAGGATTCAAACCTCTGGCACTCACAACTAATATGCAATCCTCTTCTTTTAAACAAGACGCGCTGAATTAATCGTTCGTTATTGTAATCGGTCACAACATAGGTACAAGATTCATTAGAATGACAAATAACTTGCTCATGCGTAAGCGTTGCTTGCAACTCAATTTCTTTCCTAATCTTTTTGAACACTGCTCAGGTATAAAGCTTGCTTGCATTATCCTCCAATTCCAACAATTAGGTTTCCAATACTAGCTTTTTATAATTTGTTACATATTCCACATTGACATTGTTAATTTGAAGGCGTTCCAACCCTCGGTGGTAGTCTCTAACAAAATCAATGAGATGTCTGCTGCTGCCACGAAATCTGTTGAAATGTGTATTCATGCCCTCCCCGCATTGAATACTCTTCACTAGGGCAAAGAAATGACCACGAAGGTAGGCCTCGGACCACATGTGCCTCATCTCGTATACCCATGTTATATATGGGTTATTCTGAGGCCATTCTCAATAACCATTTTCCTCCACTCGTACTCAAACTCATTAATGGAGCATTTAAGGTACATCATATGATTAAATATGGCGTTGAACTCTGGTATCTTCACATTTGTAGTGGCATTACTGTAACGCCCCGATCCCTCACGAGACCGGAGGCTCTACTAACCAAGCTATTCTTGTAACACCCCGATCCCTCTTGAGACCGGGAGTTCTATCAATCAATCTAATCGCAACCCAATTCCAAACCCGGGCAAAATTTTAGGAAAAACGGACGGAGTCTCCCCTGTTTCTAGCCAAAATGCAAACTTGTGACTGCATATAAGTGGACCAGCACCGTGTCCAAACAGTCAAAATTCCTGAAGGACATCCGAGCCTCGGTTCTCAACAGTTAAACACAACAAGTATATATACATTTCCAGTTTAAAAGCTATCTTATCTCTTCTTATCTTTGACAAGTACATTCATGCTTGGCCATTAAACTATACTAACCTATTGCATAAAATACACTATCATACCATTCTAATAAACCTAGTTAAGTTAATTACATAACTTTTAACACTAAATACAAACAATACATGAAAACATACATCTTTGCATCTTTCTACAACTCAGCCACATAACACGCAAGACAACTCTTCAAGCACGATCTTTCACGTAACCACAAACTTTCCAGCTAACATGACATTTCCTGAAATGTGGTGGTGAGGAGTGAGTATACATAACACATATACTCAGTGAGGGCGAGACAGATATCGAGGTGGAGAGAAAGAAAGTCGTGCAATGCAAATAAGGCAGTTAAGCAATATAACTGACAAGTAAGCAATCAATATAAACAATCAATACAATAAACAATTAACAAAAGCATTAACACAACCATTCAAAGCGTGAAAACACTCACAAAGATTGAAGACCAAGACTCGCAAGAACCCGAGCCACGATCCTCGTCCGATTCCACGCAAGATTTTGGCCTAAAAATGCAAAATCAATTTTTCTTTCTTTTTTCCTTTGAGTTTCGGCCATGGGGGGGATACAAAGGGAATTTTGGGTTTTGTTTGTTTTGATTTTTGCCTTGTTTTATTTTTAAAAGATGACAAAGGGCATTTTGGTCTTTTGGCAAAGTCGAATACGAGTTAAAAATGGTCAAATAAGGCTATTTTGATGACTTTTAATCTATTCTAAGTTAAAGCAATGCAATTTTCATGAAAAACAACTAAAACTAGCTAAATTAAACTCAAAATATTATTCACTAAGTCCGATAAATATTTCTCTAACTTCTATTTTCGATGCATTGCGATCCAGCGATTAATAAACGACAACGATAAGTATGGTAAATAATAATATCAAAATATAATTTTTGAAAAGTAATTTAGTTTAAAACTCACTCCAGCTCGGAGTTACTTTTCTATTTTGTTGAAAATATATTAATTTAAGTACAATAAAATAAATCCGAGTTTTGAAAATAATCAAAATTGTTGATATTCATTTAAAATAATCAATTCAAATATCATTTGAATAGCTTTGAAGACATAGGAAATTATTACTAGAAATGAATGTTTAACTAAAAATAAACATGAAATTAAATGCTATCATTTAAGATGATAATTAACTAAATGAAATTAAATGCGTGCCGGGTTCGGGTTATCACATCCTTCCCCCTTAAAACAATTGCGTCCACGCAATTCTTCTTCCAATAGGACTCTGCATTACCTGATATCCAAATTTGACTAATCTTCATCGGTTGCTGAGCAAGACACTACATAAGGACATCCGAAGAAAACCAATCTAAGAAACCCGAGTAGTAGTGCCCAAAAATTCCAAAATAATAAGGCCAAATAAAGGCTCTAGAGAGTACCAAATAGAACTCCAAATAAAAATCTTACTAGACATGAATGCCATAATCGAATCCCAACTAAAAGTACCGAGAACATATCAATAAACAGTCTGAAGTAGAGTCTAAACGAGAACCCAAGTACTGCTCAGGAAGACTCCAAACCAGTCAATCATATTACAGAAGTTTCAAGGAAGTCTTCCAAAATATAGCTCAAGAAGCATCTGAATAGGGAATCCAAAATGTACGCCAACATATATATACTTATCAAAAGTCCATGAATGAACATCAAGCTGAATAACCAAGTAGATTCCCAAAATAATATTGCTACCGAATATTGGGTAAAATACCAGAGAGAAAGTAGTCCAGGTGCACCATATACTATTGAAGAATTCCAATCACGATTGCCAATAAAATATCAAGAAAGACTAGAGCAAAGATATTGTAGATAATATTATGTAGTAAGTCCGATAAGAATTCCGATTGTCAAATCCACTGAGAAATGTCCACAAAGAATACCAAAATAGTACGCCTCATGCAAAACTAATCATTGTAAGTAGACTCAAATCAAAGTTCCCCATAAGAATGCAGAAAGAGCACCAAAGGTTGATTAAAATCCAAACCAAGTCTCCCACGAAATGCCAATATAGAAATACCCGATGAATGCCCAACAGGGAAATATTAAGAAAATGCTCCAAAGAATAATCATGTAGAATTCCAAAGAAAGTCATTTATACTAAGCATAGGAGATTACCTTAGAGGAACCCCAATAAACAAACTCCAACTATAAATGTCAACTCCCAAATAAAGGCCTAGTCAAGCACTGCTCGTTCCCGTCAATCCATATAACTTAGAGGGCTTGCCACTAACCACTTCTCTTTAGAGGGAGGAAGAAGTCTTTCTTACCATTCCAACGGGACATGTATGAATGCCAAGATATCACATTTATACATATATGCTTTAAACTATTATTCAAACATGTTTATAAAACAGTTTGTAAAACAGTTCAATCATCAAAGTCATTCAAGCACGTCAATCAAGTCAATCACAACACAACTCAATCCAAGACATTCAATTACGCATATTACAAGCAACAATTCAAGCAACTAATAATTCACGAGGTCGATTCGATTCACGAGGTCAATTCAATAGGTCAATTCAATGCATAACTAGACACTTCACTTCACTTAGCACACATTTAGCACATAATACATAACTATATCACATAGGTACACACATTCAATTCAAGACACACAATCTCACATATAGGCACACACTTTCAAAACACTCATAACAAGCACACATTCAAGGGTCACTACCAACCAGACCGAGGACCCTGTCCCGGCTTATGAGCTAAACAAGGTCTGATACCACCTGTAACACCCCGATCCCTCTCAAACCGGGAGTTCTATCAATCAATCTAATCGCAACCCAATTCCAAACCCGGGCAAAATTATAGGGAAAATGGACGGAGTCTCCCCTGTTTCTAGGCAAAATGCAAACCTGCGACAGCATATAAGTGGACCAGCACCGTGTCCAAACATTCAAAATTCCTCAAGGCCATCCGAGCATCGGTTCTCAACAGTTAAACACAACAAGTATATATACATTTCTAGTTTAAAAGCTATCCTATCTCTTCTCATCTTTGACAAGTACATTCATGCTTGGCCATTAAACTATACTACCCTATTGCATAAACTAGACTGTCATACCATTCTAATAAACCTAGTTAAGTTAATTACATAACTTTTAACACTAAATACAAACAATACATGAAACATACATCTTTGCATCTTTCTACAACTCAGCTACATAACACGTAAGACAACTCTTCAAGCACGATCTTTTACGTAACCATGAACTTTCCAGCTAACATGGCATTTCCTGAAATGTGGTGGTGTGGAGTGAGTATACACAACACGTATACTCAGTGAGGGCGAGACAGATATCGAGGTGGAGAGAAAGAAAGTCGTGCAATACAAATAAGGCAGTTAAACAAGATAACTGACAAGCAAGCAATCAATAAAAACAAACAAAACAATAAACAAATAACAAAAGCATTAACACAACCATTCAAAGTTATACCACACTCTGAAGGCTATGGTTCACTCATACGAGCAATGTACCATTTGATTCGATTCCACGAGCATTACATCAATCTCAAGCTTGATGTTGACAACGATGACAATAAGCGTGCAACCATCTTATAACTTCCACTGGGTGTACTCCGGATGTACCCCGACACATCTACGACCCAAATCACCCAGGGCGACATCCCTAGAGAGAATGGGAATAGGACACAGAGCTAGAGCAAACCAACCCTGGCAGCCCGAGACTGCCCAGAGAAACCCATCACGCACGCGCCTGACACTATACAATGCAATACGAGATACAAGCAACAAATGAGCGATGACACAAAAGTGCAGATTAATACCAACATTCAATATATGAAGCACTTACAATCAATAATAGCAATCAATTAACTTTTCAAGCATGATTATCACTAATATCAACAATAACATCAATCAAACAAGTAATAGCAGTTCAAACACGAAAACGACAAATATCACTATTCAATCTCTAACTTCCATAGGTAATTACGAGCAAATGAGCTGCGGGATTAGAAAATCAATTTCACTACATTCACATAGGTACTACAAGGCACGATTCTATGGCACGAAACCTCACTTTCTCAATCGAAGCCCGAAAGTCCACCTACTGCGTTTGAACTACAACGATGCTAACTGGTCGCTTAATCAACGCCACAACAGCACCAAAAGTGCTTCCATGCCCTCAGTAGTAAAACCTCCAACTCAATTCGAGCACGGTCAACGCTCGATCAAACTGCCCCTTTACGTTTCTTTGTCTAATTTCTAATTTTAACAAAGCCCGGTCCATTTTTATTGCGCATTTTATCTTTCTATCACTAATGACACCTATCCAAATGAAGAAATCACAATTCAGATAAAAAATCTGAAAATCTAGGGTTTTACTATTCATTTTTACTTTTTACGTTCTTCCCTAATTCAAATACGCAATTTCAGTCGTAAAAATCTCTAAATAACTATCAAATAATGCTCTACGATCATTATAGAACCTAATTCAAGCAACAAAAGGCATTTAAACATAATATATAATAAATCTAAGAAATTGAAACAAAATTCAAATTTCATTAAAAATGCACAAAAGCATGAAAACCCTCACAGAGATTGAAGACCAAGACCCACAAGAACCCGAGCCACGATCCTCGTCCGATTCCAGGCAAGATTTTGGCCTAAAAATCCAAAATCAATTTTTCTTTCTTTTTCCTTTGAGTTTCGGCCATGGGGGGGATACAAAGGGAATTTTGGGTTTTGTTTGTTTTGATTTTTGCCTTGTTTTATTTTTAAAAGATGACAAAGGGCATTTTGGTCTTTTGGTAAAGTCAAATACAAGTTAAAAATGGTCAAATAAGGCTATTTTGATGACTTTTAATCTATTCTAAGTTAAAGGAATGCAATTTTCACGAAAAATAACTAAAACTAGCTAAATTAAACTCAAAATATTATTCACTAAGTCCGATAAATATTTCTCTAACTTTCATTTTCGATGCATTATGATCGAGCAGTTAATAAACAATTACGTTAAGTATGGTAAATAATAATATCAAAATATAATTTTTGAAAAGTAATTTAGTTTAAAATTCACTCCAGCTCGGAGTTACTTTTCCATTTTGTTGAAAATAAATTATTTTAAGTACAATAAAATAAATCCGAGTTTTGAAAATAATCAAAATTGTTGATATTCATTTAAAATAATCAATTCAAATATCATTTGAATAGCTTGGAAGAAATAGAAAATTATTACTAGAAATGAATGTTTAACTGAAAATAAACATGAAATTCAAGGGTATCATTTAAGATGACAAATAACCAAATGCAATTAAATGCTATTAAATGCGTGCCGTGTTCGGGTTATCACATCAATGTGGTAACACAATCCCACATCGGAAGTCTTGGAAGTGAGATAGCTGGATATAAGGGCTTAGTTCCTTGTATCAGCCACAAGGCCTTTTCCTATGGGAGACCGTGGGAGAAACAAAGCTGTGACGGACCTATGCCTGCGGGCCAGGGACTGCCAATAGCGGACAATATGGTAGTAGTGACGTGTCTCGTGAGACTCTGCGTGGGCTCCACGTGGGGAGCGGGGGCGTTACAAATGGTATCAAAGCTAGTCTTCCCTTGTGCTCGTGCCCGCGAGGGCGCGGGGCCTCTTAAGGGGGGTGGAATGTGGTAACACAATCCCACATCGGAAGTCCTGCAAGTGAGAGAGCTGGATATAAGGGCTTAGTTCCTTGTATCAGCCACAAGGCCTTTTCCCATGGGAGACCATGGGAGAAACAAAGCTGTGAGGGACCTATGCCTGCGGGCCAGGGACTGCCAATAGCCGACAATATTGTGGTAGTGACGTGTCCCGTGAGACTCTACGTGGGCTCCACGTGGGGAACGAGGGCGTTACAATTCTCAACCCAATTCCAACCCGGTCTCAAAATTTTAAGGAAAAACGGACAGAGTCTCCCCTGTACCGTGGATATTCTAAAAACCTATAAACATTCAAATAAGCTATAGAACAACACTAAAGCCATTTCAAAAATAAAAATCTCAACTTTAAGGCCATCCGAGCCTTAAGAAATAAAAACAGTTTAGATACACACAAGCATACATTTATGACTTAACTTCTTTACAAAACCGTTTATCATGCCACTCCATGATAGCTTTTAAGCATTCTTAGAAATTGAAAACAACCAATCATTCACTCCCAAGCATACAAAGAAGCTAAGAGCAGAATATAAGTTATTATATGCCATAGTTCATATCTCCTACTACAATCAACTAGCATTCAGCTTACAATCACTCAAACATGTACATAAGCACTTAGACTACAAAATAGAACATAAGATAGAGCAAACAAGATCTCCACATAACAGCAAGAACCATAAATCCACCTCACGCAATTAGACACTGTAACTAAGGTAACTGATCCGCCTGGACCTCTAGCTCTTCACCTTCAACCAAATCAAGTTGGGGTTCAACCCCAAGGTCTCCTGAAATATGTTAGCGAGGTATGAATAACCACAATTACCCAGTGAGGGATAAGGACTACCTGGGACGTGCAATGAAACAGTTATAACAATTAAACAAGAAGACAAGTAAAGTACATTTGCAACAGTAGATAAACACACATTTCAAAGGATACGATACACTTAACCCCAACACTCCAGAATACTCCTGTGTTTGATAACGAACCACGATCCACAAACCACGATCAATATGCCAGCAAATCCCCAATCACTCCAATAGGTCTACTTCAGATTTACCTCGATAATCCTATGACCCAACACCCCCTGGCAATCTCCGGACCAAGCGAGTGAGGGACTAGGGCACGAAGACCGAATATCCACTGGCAAGCCCGCTGCCACCCAGCCGATATTCAATACAACTACCCCTGACACTATGGTTGCGCAACCAATATGCAATGCACTTAACAATGGCAAGACAATATCAACGCTATAAGCAATAACATGTGGGAGGATCAACAAAGTAGGTTGACCTCGAAACAGTTAGAAAAGAAGTAGTTTCATATAAGCAATTAAGAAATTTACAAAGGGGCATATTCAAGATACATATAGAACTATACCAAAAGCTCCAAAACAACTTGAAACTACATTTAAACACACAAGAAGTCATGCCAAGGTCTTAGAAGCGTGTGACAATCGAATTTGCACTTAAACCCCTTTCTTATTCAATTCGTTTTCCTTCGAAACTCATGTTATGGTTCTAGATTAGCAAGTGGCCTATACCATGCTTCTAGTTAACCCCTTAGACACCTTTAGGACCCTTGAAATCACGCAAACACCAGCATCTAGCCCAAAAGCCCCAAATTCTCTCTTTTGACTTTGTACTACATGTACCTCAACCGGGACTCAAAAGAGAGCTAGCAAAGCTTAGTTAGGTCCTAATTAGCCTAGGATTACTAAATGTGGAGGCCAATTCAACCCAGATTCGTGATAACCCCGAAACCTCTTTCTAAAAGTCAGTTATTTCCTTCTTTTGCTAGGTTATGAGCAATTAAACCTTACGGGGCCTTTACATTACTTTCATTAACATCTAAAGCTCCTATTAGAACCATTAATTCAAGCTAGAAGTCTGATTTCACAAAATCCTAGAAATCCCATCACTATTTACCCCTACGAATCAACCATCAATTTCTACCATTTAAAATACGAAACAATAGCATAAATGTGGTCTCTACTACTTGTATACAACATACATTAGCATATCTAAGCATTTCATGATCATAATATAGCAAATCAAGAAATTCAAGAAAGTTGACATATATTTCAAATGCAAAAATAGTATGCAAATCCTTCACCTAAAGCGCGTAGGAGCACCTAGAAGGCTTGAACACACCCTAAACTACTTTCTCTAGGCTTGGAGAGGCTTGGATTGATGATTTGGTGAGCAAAAATTCCTTTTTCCTTCCTTACAAGGGCTGTTCGGATTTGCTACAGTAAAATCTGCTTCTTTTTTTTTTTTTTTGCTAAGTTATGACTTATGTTGTATGTTGTGTGAGTATATGTTTGGGTGGGGCATGTTGGGTGCATAAATGATCTTCTAAAATGAGCTTAGGTAGCTTTAAAATGAATCAAAAGCACATAAACTAAGTTTGCTAACTAAAACACTTAGTTAAGTCATGTAACACTATTCTTTAGATTGACAAAACATTTTCTAAACGAGTGCTCCTATCGCTCTAAGCTCAAATGCACATTTTTCTCATTCCTAAAACAATTAATATGATTTAATAAAAATACTGATTCATGATAATTAAGTAGTTGAAAAACGGAATGAATAATGATTAAAGTAGACAACAAGCAAAGCACAAAAGAAATGCACAAATAGTAGATGCAATAGTAAGCTAGAAGTACTGTTAAATCTCGGGCGTCACATCCTCTCCCCCTTAAACAAATTGTGTCCACGCAATTCTTCTTCCAAGAGAACTCCGCATCAACTGAAAACCAACTTCAATTACGTATAAATGCTACATAGAAATCCAAATAAGAATCCCGCTGGCACGAACACTGTAGAATAATATAATCCCAGCTAAAAGTGGCTAGAAAATATCAATAAAAGATTGGAGCATAAATACTGTAGATAATACCATATAATAAGGCTGAATAGAATTCTAAATACCAGGTCTTTAGAGAAATGTCAATAAGAAAAACTAGAAGAATGCTAAATACGAAAATACCAAGAGAATGCCTTTGAGAACAGTCATAGAGAAATCCCAAGAGAAGCCATTCATTTCTGACTACTGAGCAGAGAAAATGCCTTGGAAGAAATCCCAATAACTGAGCTCTGCCCACAACACTAACTCCCAAATAAAAGGCTGATAAACCGCTTCACGTTCCTACTAATCCACATAACTTGAAAGGCCAGCCACTAATCACCTCTCTTCAGGGGAGGAAGAATTTTTTCTTACCATTCGACGAGCTATGTATGAATGCCAAGCTATTGCATATGTATAAATATTCTTTAAAATATTATGCAAGCATGATTATAAAAGAACATATAAAACAATGTAAGCAACAAAGTCATTCAAATGCGAATCATAACAAAACCAATTCAATTCACAACAAAACTTAATTCAAAATGCTCAAGTACATACGTTACAATCAATAATTCAAGTAGATAACGATTCACGAGGTCAATTCGATGCAACTTCATTTCACTCAGCACACATTTAGCACATAACACATAACTATATCACATAGGTGCACACATTCAATTCAAGATACACAATCACACATTCAAGCACACACTTTCAAGACACACTTAACAAACACACACGCAAGGGTTACTACCCGACAAGCCGAGGACCCTATCCCGATTGAGAGCTAACTAAGCTCTGATACCACCTGTAACGCCTCGATCCCTCACGAGACCGGAGGCTCTACTAACCAAGCTATTCTCAACCCAATTCCAACCCGGTCTCAAAATTTTAAGGAAAAACGGACAGAGTCTCCCCTGTACCATGGATATTCTAAAAACCTGTAAACATTCAAATAAGCTATAGAACAACACTAAAGCCATTTCCAAAATAAAAATCCCAACTTTAAGGCCATCCGAGCCTTAAGACATACAAATAGTTTCGATACACACAAGCATATATTCATGACTTAACTTCTTTACAAAACTACTTATCATGCCACTCCATGATAGCTTTTAAGCATTCTTAGAAATTGAAAACAATCAGTCATTCACTCCCAAGCATACAAAGAAGCTAAGAGCAAAAATATAAGTTATTATATGCCATAGTTCATATCTCCTACTACAATCAACTAGCATTCAGCTTACAATTACTCAAACATGTACATAAGCACTTAGGCTACAAAATAAAACATAAGATAGAGCAAACAAGATCTCCACATAACAACAAGAACCATAAATCCACCGCAATTAGACATTGCAACTAAGGTAACTGATCCGCCTGGACCTCTAGCTCTTCACCTTCAACCAAATCAAGTTGGGGTTCAACCCCAGGGTCACCTGAAATATGTTAGCGAGGTATGAGCAACTACAATTGCCCAGTGAGGGATAAGGACTACCTGGGACGTGCAATGCAACAGTTATAACAATTAAACAAGAAGACAAGTAAAGTACATTTGCAATAGTAGATAACCACACATTTCAAAGGATACGATACATTTAACCCCAACACTCCAGAATACTTTTGTCTTTGATCATGAACCATGATCCACAAACAACGATCAATATGCTAGCAAATCCCCAATCATTCCAGTGGGTGTACTTCGGATGTACCCCGATAATCCTACGACCTAACACCCCCTGGCAATCTCCGGACCAGGCGAGTGAGGGACTAGGGCACGGAGATCGAATATCCACTAGCAAGCCCGCAGCCGCCCAGTAGATATTCAATACAACCGCCCCTGACGCTATGGTTGCACAACCAATATGCAATGCACTTATCAATGGAAAGACAATATCAACGCTATAAGCAATAACATGTGGGAGGATCAACAAAGTAGGTTGACCTCGAAACAGTTAAAAAAGAAGCAGTTTCATATAAGCAATTAAGAAATTTACAAAGGGGCATATTCAATATACACATAGAACTATACCAAAAGCTCCAAAACAACTTGAAACTACATTTAAACACACAAAAAGTCATGCCAAGGTCTTAGAAGCGTGTGACAATCGAATTTGCACTTAAACCCCTTTCTTATTCAATCCGTTTTCCTTCCAAACTCATGTTATGGTTCTAGATTAACAAGTGACCTATACTATGCTTCTAGTTAACCCCTTAGGCACCTTTAGGACCCTCGAAATCACGCAAACACCCGCATTTAGCCCAAAAGCTCCAAATTCCCTCTTTTGACTTTGTATTACACGTCCCTCAACCGGGACTTAAAAGGGAGCTAGCAAAGCTTAGTTAGGTCCTAATTAGCCTAGGATTACTAAATGTGGAGGAAAATTCAACCTGGATTCACGATAACCCCTAAACCTCTTTCTACAAGTCGGCTATTTTCTTCTTTTGCTAGGTTATGAGCAATTAAACCTTACAAGGCCATTACATTACTTTCATTAACATCTAAAGCTCCTATTAGAACCATTAATTCAAGCTAGAAAGTCCGATTTCACAAAACCCCAGAAATCCCATCACTATTCACGCCTACGAATCAACCATCAATTTCTACCGTTTAAAATACGAAACAATAGCATAAATGTGGTCTCTACTACTTGTATACAACATACATTAGCATATCCAAGCATTGCATGATCATAATATAGCAAATCAAGAAATTCAAGAAAGTTGACATATATTTCAAATGCCAAAATAGCATGCAAATCCCTCACCTAAAGCGCGTAGGACCACCTAGAAGGCTTGCACACACCCTAAACTACTTGCTCTGGCTTGGAGAGACTTGGATTGAAGATTTGGTGAGCAAAAATTCATTCTCCTTCCTCACAAGGGCTGTTCGGATTTGCTACAATAAAATCTGCTTCTTTTTGTTTTTTGTTTTTGCTAAGTTATGACTTATGTTGTGTGTTGTGTGAGTATATGTTTGGGTGGGGCATGTTGGGTGCATAAATGATCTTCTAAAATGAGCTTAGGTAGCTTTAAAACGAGTCAAAAGTGCATAAACTAAGTTAGCTAACTAAAACACTTAGTTAAGTCATGTAATACTATTCATTAGATTGGCAAAACATTTTCTAAACGAGTGCTCCTATCGCTCTAAGCTCAAATGCACATTTTTCTCATTCCTAAAAGAATTAATATGATTTAATAAAAATTCTAATCCATGATAATTAAGTAGTTGAAAAACGGAATGAATAGTGATTAAAGAAGACAACAAGCAAAGCACAAAAGAAAGGCGCAAATAGTGGATGCAATAGTAAGCTAGAAGTACTGTTAAATGTCGGGCGTCACAATTACGTTTGAGATACCATCTACATAGCCTGTGTTTGTCGTCGGGGAACACTTCGACAATTGCCGCATGCATTGACTTGTCTCCGTTAGTGACCACCAATAAAAGATGTTTATTGTTCATTGCATACAAAAATGTTCTCAACACCCATAAATATGAATCAGTGCACTAGGTTTAAATTAACGCACCACCAAATATACACGTGTTTCGGTGATTATTTTGACATTTTACTGGCAATAATGTATATAATAATTTACTTTTATTACTAATAATCATATAAGTGCTATACATTAACTTCACATTACTACAATTGATATAAAAGCCTTATTATGAATAACAATATGTTTCCTACATATTGTATCGTTTATTTACTCAACGAATTTTTGAGCAAGAAAATTTTTAATTGGAAGGAGAACTTACTAGCAATAATGTAAACAATAATTTACTTTTATTACACATAATCACTTAAGTTCTATACATTAACCTATTGTTTCTACTATTTATACAATTGATATAAATGTCTTACTACGAATAAAAATACGTTTTCTACTAATTCAAGACGTCCATCTACAGATTGTATCATTTTTTCACTCACTAAAATTTTGAGCGGGAATTTTTTATAATGGAGGGAGAAGTATTTTAAATGTATTAAATGCTGATATGATTGTATTAAATGCTGATGTGACATCTAGATTTCTAAATCAATTGAGTATTATAGGATCATAAGGGCAACATAGTAAATTATATATTTAAAATAGATATGGTTATAGGACCCAAGTGGATAACATGGAAAATTGGACAATATAAATGAATATATTGGTGGGACCCACGAGGATATTATAGTAATTTATACATTTAGCATGAGGATATTATTGTAATTGTGAGTAATATTGTGTACTATATGCTAGGCCCCACAATGATGACATGTCACAATTCTATCCATAGCTTTTTGGGCTGACCATCAGCCATGACTGATGAAAGAATTTTCCATTGTGTTAGGGTGAACTTTTTTAATCAATTATTTGTTCAAAACATGTAGTAAAGTGACTCTCGAAATTACATGCGACCATGAGCCTATCAGCAAACAAATTAACTCACAATTTATCATTAAAAAAAATTTGGGTCATACGCCAAATATTTAATTCACGGTCGAATTATTGTTAAAAAGTAATTGATGATTACTTTATCGTCTTCTCTGCAACCAATCGATGTTCTTTTAAGTTCTTTTTTATCATGCACCAAGTATCATATATGATGTTAAAGTCAAGGTGAAAATCGCCACAAACATGCAATCATATAATTTTATCACATAGTGATATATATATACATACATACATACATATATATATATATGTATGTATGTATATATATATCACTATGTGATAACATTATATGATTTGAGCATCAAAATACATCATTATTATTGGAGTTAATTTGGTGGTACAAACGTACCACCCAAATAAGTAAATTATGAGATCACCTCAAAAAACGTAATAAATATTTTGAAATATGGAATCAACTACAAAATATAGGAACATGTAGGTAAGTATCTATAAATTAGCCAAAAAAGGAAAAAGATGTACATAAGTGTTTATAAGAATCCAAAAAGTACGAATGTGGATAAAGTAAATTATTCTCTAATAGCCTAAATTTTAATCGCTTCATCATTTAAAACATAATACGATTTTTGTCAAACAATCATATTCAATTTTAAATTAAGTCTTTGTTTAGTCACTTGGCAAAAAAAAGTATTGTTGAATTAGTGGTTTATAATCATATGAGACATGCTAACTCTACACACCAAATTAAAGAGGCTTTTCTTCTCCTTGATGGGCTTTTATTTCAAGAAGTGGCAACAAACTACTCTCTTTATCAATCTATGCAGTTAGGGCTAGTCCGCGAAGCCCAAATATTTAAAGTGGCCATGATCCTCCATAAAATAAGCCTAAAAAATAAGCATATGTGAGAACTTGTTAACCCAACATGAAATAATATATGTATATGTAACTTGGCCCAACTAGGGAAGCCTACCAAAAAGGTCCATTACCGACATGCATATGACTAAGTGGTGAACATTTAAATAAGCTAAAAAAATTGACATATGAAGTTTAAAATGAAAGGAAACGGTAATTAAGCTCTTTTTTAATTTTTTTTTAATTATTTTGAATATGGTTATATTTTATTGGTCCAAATTTTTCAATAGTATATATATGCTACTAATTAATGAGTACACACACACACATATATATGTGCGTGTAATTATATATATACTTGTTCATATATTATGGTTAAGATATTTTTGATTTCATCGAATAGAGTTGCGCAAGGATAATGAAGGGAAAAAAGATAGCCTTTCTTAATGTATTAAATACTCGTGACTCTTCCCTTTAGTAAGAGCGACCTAATTATAATTGGTGTTAGGTCAAGACTTCATGATTTTTGAGAACTTGTTTCACGGCATACTCCCGATGATATATAAGTGTTTAGATATTCAGATTAAAGTAAGGAACTAATATGATAATTTAATAGTTATAATATGGATCGTATCACCTATTTATCATCAAATTTTGATTACCCCTTTAGCATGCTTATTTGATAAGGGAAAAGAAGATGAAAAAATATCAAAGTTATTTCTATAGGCATATAAACTAGCCATACATACACATTAAGTAGAAGATGAATAGGGATAAATACTATTTGACATTGGTACACCGGATTGCATTCGGAATGGAATGACATTCCCAACTTTATTTCGATTCTCATACTTAGTATGAGGAAATACACTTTTTTTATCAAATGACTAACATAACCCCATCAAAACACAACATTTTAAAATTCTAGTCCCTTATATGTATAGATTCTTTTGTAAAATAAAAAAAAAAAATACTAATAATAATAATAATAATAATAATAAGAGTGCAAAGAAATATAATGTAATAAAAGATAATAATCATTAATATTAATATTTCTATTATTATTATTATTATTAGTAGTAGTATTATTATTTATCATGCTTATGTTATTTACAATTATGATAATGTTTATCCTTATTTTTAATACTACAATAATAAAAGAAAATTTATTTCCATTATTACTCTTGTATACTAACACACAAACATGCCTATGGAACCAATATACTTGTACATACCCAAATACATCATATACATAAGTTATGGTAAAGGTTATTTTGATTTCATCGAATAATGTGAGTTATAGGCTAGGATAGTCAGGGGAAAAAAGATAGCCTTTCTTAATGTATTAAATACGTGTGACTCTTCTCTTGAGTGAGTGCGGCCTAATTATAGCTAGAGTTGGACCGAGAATTCATTGAGTTTGAGAACTAGTTTCAGTACATACTCTTGATGAACTATAAGTGTTTAGATATTTAGATTAAAGTATAAGCCAATATAATACTAAAAAATTATAATATGGACAGTATCACAATCCCTAAAGTCACTTTTCAAAAAAAAGTACCATGAATATAATATGTAATATTAGGCCAAAAAATTAAAATATCTCGATAAATTAATAATTATTAATTTATTGATACATTGATATCTCGCTAAATCAATTTCACTATGGCATGAATTTGAATATTTTTCATTTTCACTTTATTTTTGTTAAAGCATGAAATTAATTTTTCATATTGATTTGAAATTCGTTTTAGCTGGAAATTAGACTTTCAATTGTATTTCAACATTGTATAATCGAGATATTCAATTTTGATTTATACTTCAATTATGTTATGGCAAGAACTTAAATCTAAAATTTGATTTTGACTTGGTCATTGTTGAAATTTGTAAAAGCGGGTCCTAAATGGTTAATGAAGTAAAACTTTGATTTCCCAACTGACTAAATTAGGTCCAGGATATCGCTAATTTTATATTTTATTTTATTTAAAAAATGTACCCTGCTATTTTTAGCCTTTTTTGTCAATCTTTTTAGCGTTTTGGTTATTAATTTTTTGCTAGTAATGTACAATAAAGTAATAGTAAAAATTGGATACATGCAACCTATAACTTTGTCTCCAAATTGTTGGAAATGAAATAGAAAAGTATTCAAAAAAAAAAGAATAGAAAAAAAAAGAATAATTGTCAAATCGTTATCACAATCTCATAAATGCATCTCATAATTGCACATATCCTAGACATCATCATCATAATAAATGACTGCCTTCAAAAGAAGACCAAGGGGTATGTTTGTACTTTGACGGAGTGGTATTTTTGTATTCGCAATAAAGAGGGTTTAAAAAAGCATTTTGCAATTTTATTTCTCAAAGTATTACTTTTAAGGATAAATTGGTAATTATACAACAAATAGTAATTTGACTTGAGTGAAGTGACATGCTCAGACAAAAAAATTGTCCGCATAGAAAAAAGACTCATCCTTTGTGATATTTATGGCTATGTCCCATTATACTGTTTACATGCACGTCTACTTAGCTACAAAGTCTCCGCTAATTCAATTCCAAGAATTAAATGTGAACACCCACCACACATAAAGATATTTTACGTCGTGTCTTATGAAATTTTTATTATATAAGAAAGGATGATAAGATGACGAGATAAAAGAGTGAAGGGATTATATATAGTATTGCTCAAATTTAAATACGGTGCTTGAATTCAGTCAAATCATTTAAAGACATTTGAATAAATTTCTCTCTCCTATCAATATGATAGCATCTAAGTCTAAAGAAATTCAACCTGGCATTTGGTTTTGTGAGGAGAATGGATCTTCTCATAGGCAAAATCTCCTAATGTTAAGATAATGGAGAATCTTGGTCATTAATAAAAGGATCCATTCCTACACCATGCAGAAAACAAAATGTTCGCATTTAATTATTATAATTTTTGTAATTTAAAGTATAAGTTGTATAATACATCTAAAAAAATGTCATCCACGAAAATTTAATCTCATAATTTCTTGCACTCATAGCTTGGAGCATACCAATAGACGACAAAGGCCTAGGCGGTTCACATTCAACTATTGGAACTATTGTTATGCAGATTGATTTAATTGCACACAGTTGTACGCAAGAAATGAAAGAAATTAAGGTGAGTAAACTTGGAATCTGGACTTAGCGGGTATCTTGTGCTGCTCAAACTTTGACTGCAGACACTATAAAGACCAGTGGTTTCTCCTCAAAGTGTAGTATATATCCTGTTGAAATATTATATTATTTTAATTCTATAATATTAGAAAATGTTGTCTACTCCTTTTAGGGGTATATAAATCACTATGTACAAACACAAATTGTGATTGATGAATTATATTGTTTCACCCTATTTTCCTTCTTATCCCATTGCCACACTTTAATATCTTAACAGCAAGAAATAGCCTTATCAAGCAATGGCCCTTAGGCACTTTTTTCTGTTAATATGTTTTCTATGGCTTATAGAGCCATTAGCAGCAACTCCAACTCTTGCAAAGCCAGGTTGTAAGCATACTTATGGGAACGTTACCATACCCTACCCATTTGGGATTGGTCCTGGTTGTTTCCTCAACGAATGGTACGAAGTACTTTGTCATGATGATCGACCTTACCTACACAAATATAATGGACATGATTTCCGAGGTGAGGTGCTAGATGTGTCACTAGATAATTCGATTATAACCATAAACGGTTACGATTCAGCGATTCGTGTATGCAAGGACGAATGAATCTGGCTAAGAAGATAATATGTCCACATGACGCAGAACGGAAGCGAAACACTAGATTCCTTCTAGCAAAACGTCCTTGATACAAGGAAAACTTTAAATATTATAACTCTAGAATGCTAGAGAGGAAGTATACAATACTAGCTTTGTATTGATTGAGGCGCGTTTAATGAGCTTAGGGAGCTATTTATTTATAGGAGCTCTTAGGCCTTAAAATTTGCTGAACTTCCTATGTGGGATAAAACAAACTAAATGGTACTATTCATAACAAAATAATACTATTCATAACATAAGAAAAAATATGAAGGTTTGTTTGTTCTTCTTCTTGGGTTTGATTTTGTCAATCTTTTTCATCAACTCCTTTGAATCATGTTCCGCATCAATCTCCTCCACTTGAGAAAAACTCACCCTCGAGTTAATTTTTGGATATAAAGAACCTTCTTATGGATAGTAATCATATAAATCAGCAACATTGAAGGTTGATGAAATTGCCAATCATCCGGAAGATTAATCACATAAGCATTGTCATTGATCTTCTTTAAAATTTGGTAGGGACCATACTTCTTCGGATTCAGCTTGTTGTAGGTACCCACTGGAATTCTTTCTTTCCTCAAGTAGACCATGACTATATCCCCTTTTTTAAATACCTTCACCCTCTTATGCTTATCAGCTGCAGCCTTATATTTGGCATTTGAGGCTTCCAATTTATGTTTCACCTCTTCTTGAATAGACTGCACTTGTTCCACCATTTTATTTGCTGTAATGCTCTTATCAGAGAATTTCGACAGTTTAACCAAATCTAGAGCATGCTTTGGTACCTTCTTATAGACAATGAAAAATAGTGATACTCCAGTTGAGCTGTGGATTGTACTATTATAGGCAAACTCAGCTTGTGCAAGTGCAAAATCCCATTGTCTCGGCTTATCTTGGCAAATACAACGAATCAAATTTTTCAAGATTCTGTTGGTTGCCTCGGTTTGACCATCAGTTTGAGGATGAGCTGTGCTATTGAACTTCAAACTTGCATCGAAGCGCTTCCATAATGTGAGCCAGAAATGAGATAGAAATTTAGAATCTCTATTAGAAGTGAAGGATTTGGGACTCCATGGAGTCGCACAATCTCTTGGAAGAATAGTCTTGCAATGTGCACTGCATCTGAAGTCTTCCTGCAAGGGAGAAAATGCGCCATCTTTGAAAATCTATCCACGACCACAAATAAAGAATCTACTCCTCTTTGGGTTCTTGGCAATCCCAAGATGAAATCCATAGACAAATCTTCCCAAATATCTTCTGGTATAGGCAACAGCATATAGAGTCCCATGTTTTGTGTTTGGCCCTTTGTAGTTTGACAAATTGGACATTGTCTCAAGAACTTACCCACATCTCATTTGATTTGTGGCCAGAAATACCTTTTCTCCACACTTGCGATAGTCTCATCTCATCCAAGATGTCCACCGAGTCCTCCTCCATGCAAGTCTCGAATGATTTTCTCCCTTAAGGATGTCCTCGGGATGCAAAGTCTGTTACCTTTGAATAGGTAATCATCATGGACATAGAAGTCTCCAGTTGGTTGCTTTGACAAGTGTTTATGCCAAACTTCATTAAAATCTTCATCCTCTGGGTAGAGATCCTTCAGACATTCAAACCCTACAATTTCGCCACTTAAAGTAACCAGCAAAGTTGCCCTTCTACTAAAGGCATCGGTAACACGGTTGGAAGCTCCTGATTTATGTTTAATAACATAAGAAAATTGTTCCATATACGAAGCCTACCTTGCATACATCTTATTCAAATGTTTTTGACTCTTGAAATGCTTCAAGACTTCATGATCAGAATATATTACAAATTCACGTGGAATTAAGTAATACTCCAAATGTCGTAAAGCTTGAAGCACAGCATATAACTCTTATTCATAGGTTGACCACTTTTGACGTGCCTCGTTAAGCTTTTTGTTGTAGAATGCAATAGGTCTGCCTTCTTGAGATAATACTACCCCAATGCCAATTCCACTTGCATCACATTCCACTTCAAAAACTTTATCGAAATTCGGCAACACCAAGATAGGTGCAGTTGTCAACTTTTCTTTGATTTGTGCAGAACTTTTGTCAGCAGCCTCACTCCACTTGAATTTCCCTTTCTTTAAGCAATCAGTGATCGGAGCAACAATACTGCTAAAATTCTTGATGAACCTCCTGTAAAATGTGGCTAAGCCATGAAAGCTTCTGACTTCAGTGACTGTCTTTGGAGTCGGCCAGTCTTTGATTGCTCGAGCTTTCTCATCATCAACATGGATTCCTTCAGCACTTACAATAAAGCCCAAGAAAACTAAGCGATTTGTCATAAAACTGCTTTTTTTTTAAGTTGACAAATAGCTTGCTGGCTTAAAGGACTTTCATAATCTGAAACAGGTGGTCCACATGCTCTTCTTTGTTGTGACTATAGATCAAAATATCATTGAAATAAACCACGACAAACCTTGTGATAAATGGCTTGAGGACTTGATTCATAAGGCGCATGAATGTACTTAGTGCGTTGGATAGTCCAAATGGCATGACTAACCATTCGTATAAGCCTTCCCGTGTTTTGAAAGCAGTTTTCTATTCATCTCCTGGCCTTATACAGATTTGGTGATAGCCGCTGCGCAAGTCAATCTTTGAGAAGATTGTTGACCCTTGTAATTGATCCAACATATCCTCCAGTCGAGGTATAGGAAAACGATACCTGACTGTGATTTTGTTGATGGCTTGGGTATTCACACACATTCTCTAGCTTTCATCCTTCTTGGGTGTCAACAAAGTTGGTACTGCACACGGACTCATACTTTCTCTAATATGCCCCTTGCGCATTAATTCTTCTACCTTCTCTTTTAGTATCTCATTTTCCTTTATGCTCATCCGGTAGAAAGGTAGATTTGGAAAACTTGCTCCAGGGACTAAGTCAATGTGATGCTGGATGTCCCTCATTGGTGGAAGTCCATCAGGTAATTGATCCGAAATAATTTCTTTAAATTCTTCCAATATATGTTGTACCTCCTCTGGGACTTCTTCTTTATGTGATTCCTCTCCTTTGACTACAAGAGCAAAAGTTTATTCGGTCTCATTTGATTCTTTAAAGAATTCATTTGGAGAATCTGCCATAATAAGGAAAGACCTCCCCTCTACTTTAGAAGTTTTGGGTCGATCTTTGTTGGTTAGGAAGATTGCTATTTTCTTTCCATTCCACCAGAAAAAGTAGACATTTGTTCTTCCTCGATGAGTTGCATCAACATCATATTGCCACGGTCACCCAAGTAGAATATGAAAGGCATCCATGTCAATTACGTCACACATGATTCCATCTTGGTAAGATTTTTCGATAGAAATAGGAACTTTGCACACCTCTGTGACCTTTATTGAAGGTTCTTTCTTGACCCACCCAATCTCGTACGGTGTTGGATGAGGTTCTGTGGGCAACTTCAAGTGATTCACCAAAACTCTTGAAACAATATTCTCCCAGCTCCCGTTGTCAATAATAAGGTTGCATACCTTTTCTTGAATACTGCGTTTTAAATTAAAGATGCACTTACGCTGGGATAAGTCTTCTTGTTTCGAGGTGCACAATAATCGTTGAATGACACACGTCACTTGTTCTCTATCTTCGTCTGAAATTTCAGCATCCTCCAAGTCATCATCATTATTGTACTCAACTTTTTCATCATACTCATTATCATAGTCTGCTAGATTGACAGACTTGCGAGCTCGGCATTCATTGGAAAGATGAACAGGTTCTCCACATTTGAAACATTTTTCAATGGTTGGCCTAGCATATGGATTATTAGGTTGGGTGGTATTCGACGCCTGTCTGGTTGATTTGGCCACTCCTTGATTGCTAGTGCCAGTATTGTGAGTAGAAGGACAAGTTGCTTCTTCTACAACTTGTTTGCCTCTGTCAGGATTCGAATGGACTGGTGCAAAAGGAGTTTGTCGAGTGGAAAGACGAGCCAAAAGCATTTCTGCCTTTAATGCCATGTTGTAACCTTCATCAACGGTCTATATTGGAGCTAATGTCATCCTCTCCCGGATTGCAAATTTCAACCCGTTGAGGTATCGTGATGTTTGATGTTCTTCTGACTTTAATATATTGCACCTAGCAGTAAGGCGCAAAAATTCATCAGTGTATGCTTCAATATTAAGATCGCTATTAAAGTTGGGAATGTTGGCTTTAGGATGATATTCATCAAAGCCTTGTCCTCTCCTGGGTGCATGTTGATGCCTTTGATTTATTTCTTCGTCACTGTCAGATTCCTCCTCATATGCTGGTGGTCTGCGATGTCGAGCAAAACCATGTTTATGAGGATGTTGTGGTTGATTTCTAGCTCGTGGTTGTGCTTGGTTGATTCCTCGGTAGTTTAGGAGCTCTTCATCAGATTCATTTTCATAGGCTGGTTGCCTATAACGAATTGTAAGGTCGCGTTGATTGATAGGTTGGCCACGAGCATCTTCTCTGGCACGATTGATCCCACTATCGTCACGAGCCCTGTTGGTGTTTAGGCTTAAGTTGGAAAGGATGTCGTGAATCTCTCGGAGTTCACGCGTCACATTTTCTTCTTGAGCTTGTATCGCCGCCTAAAGGGCCTCCATCCTTCGATCATCGTCAATAGGATGACCGCCTTCGCCTCTGCTATGGCTGCTACCAGCAATGTTGATGTTGATGTTGCCACTATCTCCACCGCCATTGTTGTTCTTGGACACCATCTTCTCTGGCTTATATGTTTGTAATTTAATCAGTCGAGTTTTCTGATGCACATGATCTACTATACGTGGCAAGTGCATGGCATGTACAGAGCATACGACTCAATCGACCAATCAAGCTTTCTGATGCACAGGGTCCACTATTAGTAGCAAGTGCAGAGCATACGACTCAGTTATAACGTCAACCCTTTAAACTAGGACTCTCGAACTTGGCTCTGGTGCCAACTAATGCAGAATGGAAGTGAAACACTAGATTCGTTCTAGCAAAACGTCCTTAATACAAGGAAAACTTTAAATATTATAACTCTAGAATGCTAGAGAGGAAGTATACAATACTAGCTTTGTATTGATTGAGGTATGTTTAATGAGCTTGGGAAGCTATCTATTTATAAGAGCTCTTAGCCCTTAAAATTTGCTAAACTTCCTATGTGGGATAAAACAAACTAAATGATACTATTCATAACAAAACAATACTATTCATAACATAAGAAAAAATATGAAGGTTTATTTGTTCTTCTTCTTGGGTTTGATTTTCTCAATCTTTTTCATCAACTCCTTTGAATCATGTTCTGCATCACCAGGAGCCCTTTATTCTACCACAATAACAACAAAGTCATTGTTGATGGCTGTGGTAATGTGATGCTCTTCGCGGATCAAGCTACTATTGGTTGATGCACAACCACTTGTGATCAGTACAGAAAAATTGATGGCTGCAAATGGCATCAATTGTTGCGAAATCTTTCTCCCATTTACTAACCAAAATTATTATCTGAATGTTTTGAATTCAGTGACCAGAAGCAAATCTTGCGCATCTGTTATCTTGGCAGAGCAATAATGGTACCCAACAAACTCAACATCTTTTTCAAATCCTTGTGAAATTCTAGTTGAGGTTTCAATCCCGATTGTATTGGAGTGGATGATACCAAAAATGGCGTTCTTAGAGTTGCAAAGTAACACAAATTGCTACCCTGGAGAAAAGTATGTTTTCTTTTGTAAATGCCCAGAATGCACAGAAGGGAATCCATATATTCCTAATGGATGTCAAGGTATGCTTCTAATATTCTGAGTGAGTGACTAAGTGCGTGTAAGGACTCATGTCTAACTATTAGTTGATTAATACATTGAGTCTAATTAACTAACTCAAAATATTTAAATTTATATTGATAGTAATAGTAAACTCAGGTAATTATTAACCGAACACAAATCTCATACACAGACGATGTAGATGGGGATATGTCATAGTGTATGTCTGTAATTTTATCTAACACTCTAATTGAAATTTGCAGGCCGCTCCAAAAAGCCCGAATGTGTGTCGACTGCTAATTCAAGAAAAAGATTAATTCTACTTGTCTATAAGTTGATTCTTTTCGACCGCTACATTGCCATTACTTTAAACTACCAACACAGTTGATTCTGGAAAATGCTTTAGTAAAGGGGAAAGGACATTTTGCTCCCTCAACTTTGTGCAAAAGGCCATTTTGGTCCCTCACGTATGGGAAAAGCCCACTTTAGTTCTTTATTTTAACTACCGTTAGTCTAATGTTAACAGTCAAACATTTGACCTTATTAAAAGACAGTATTACCCTTGTACATTTTGAACATAAAAAAGAGAGAGACAATATATATATATAGTGTAATAGTCGTTGGGTTAAGCCGTTGAACGGCTATTTTGGCAAGGCTGGGTATAAATACTTTATATCCAGCCATGCCTAAGTCTTGATCTCATTTATTTATTTATTTTTTCTCCATATCTTTTCCTTCGATTTTGTTTGCTGCATCAACCAATATATATATATATATATATATATATATATATATATATATATATATATATATATATATATATATATATATATATATATATATATATATATTGGAGGCAAAAAGTCACAAAAATATATTCGAAAAATTTGCTCAAATGTCTAAAATATCATCTTTATCGTCAATTGTTAGAGAATATGTAAACGGCAATTTGATTAAGTTCAAAAACAAAAGATGCTGCTATGAATACAAAACTAGTGTTCGTATCAGAATCTTGCGACAATCCATTCAAACTATATCTATTGTTTGCTCGAGATCAAAATGCTCATTTTATAGATTTTGGCTACCCAATTATCCATTCAAACGACAATTGACACAATTCTCTAGAGACATTGACGACAACAACACATAACAATTGAGCAAAAAATTAGAAAATATAAATTATAAATTTCTCAAGTTTAACATCATACTCTTTGAAATAGCACTAGTTATGATGCTAATAAACATGAAATATAATATAACTTCTTAATGTAATTCATTTCATATGTAGCATTTATCATTTACAAAATGTGCATGTACAAGAACTGACAAGCCTACTAATATAATTGCCCATATGCAAAAAGATATTCATTCATCTCAAAGTTTTGGAGAATTAAACTACAACTAGAATAACATCCTATAGTTATAGTTTGTAGTTTAATCCTCCAAAATGAACTTCAAAAGGCATTAGGGTAAAATGTCATTTTGCCCAAAAAGAATGATAGCATAACCCCTAGAAGCAACACAATGCTTTGCAAAATAGATAAATAGTGCATAAAAGATAGTCTAGAGCATGGAAAAAATAGACAAAGTGCCAAATACAGCAGTGCAACAACAAGTGCCATAAAAATCGATGGAATGACGCAAAAAGTGAACCCCGTCAGAAATAAGCTAGCACCTGCGCCTGGATTAGACCAAAATAGATAAATGTATCAGTCACGAAAAGATGGTTGGGTATTAATATATGCATGGCGAAATTACTCATGCATATTATACCTATGCAAAAGAGATTCTTCAAAACCCCTTGAAGAAGACTGAGAATCTTGAAAAGTGGAAACATTTTCGCCGACCTAGTGATACATATGAAACACAAAAATTACTTCAATTTGATACATATAAGATGAGTAAGTATACAGATTCGAGAATAATTAAAAACTCCAAAGTAAGAAGATGGGTTTAAAGTAAAAAAGATAAAAAAAAATCTCTAGATGCGAAACATGGTTTGACCTCCTCTTTCTTTTTGAGTTATATGTCCCAGCTCTTCTTTGTGTGCAAGTTGTTTTATTATGGTCCATTGAATGACACAAGGAACACTTGCCATGTACTGACCTCTACTCCCTAGATGGTGTAGTTTCCCCTTCTTCTCTTGTCCTTCGATATTTTTGTCTTCCCCTTTTCTTGTGTTTCTCTGGAGGTTGCCATGGAGCACAATCTACATGTGGCCACATTGATGCATCAGGGACCGGGTGAATCATGCCTTCGTATGACATTTTGTAAGCATCAATTGTCAAATATGGATGTACATATTGATGAGGTTTCATATCTCATGCATGTGATGCAAATCATAGCATGTTTGCAAGGAATGGCACTAACTTGCCATTCCCGGCATTGACAAGTCTTCTCCAACAAGTTTACCATATAAGACCTACCATCAACGACTTGAAACATTGTTTCTAATGCAGGTATTGGGCACAAATGTCTACCATCTTGAAAATTCTTATTCATTCTCGCCATAACCCGTGGTGGAAAAGGTGTATCCCATTTCAGTGCTTTTTGATATCTTGTGTGTAATTTTTTCACGACCTTGTTCTAAATCCACTCCAGCATGCTCAAAATAGGCATTGTTCTTCTAGGACCGGGTAGACTATTAAATGATTCAGACATATTATTAGTAACATGATCATTTTTACTCATTTCATCAAAACCATGTCTTGCCCACCTTTCAACATCCTCTTGGCAATCTACCATCAACCATTTATGAGCATTTGGGTTGGCATTGAAGATTTTTGCAATAATGTCATTGAAATCGAATATGTTGTATGCTTTGATGCAGCCTAGAATAGTCTCTGAAGCTTAAGTCCTGCAAACTTTTTTCTAAATTTGGCATATAAATGCCTTGCACAATATCTATGTCTGCCATTCACATATACGTTGCGAATAGCATTTTTCAATCTTTTTTGTCTATCGCTCATGAATATGATAGACCCTTCAATACTAACATATCCTTGCAAGCACTCAAGAAAATAACTTCATGTTTCTTGACATTTGTGACGACCGAGAACCTCTTCATATTCATTTTAAATTGTTGAATGTCTTATTTGAGCATTAAATATACATTTATTCAATTTTTAGCGTAAGACACTATTCATAAGAAAAATTTACTGTTTAATTTTTCTGAAACTGTATTTTTCTCCTATCACATATCATGTAGGAGGAATGTGAAAAATATTATTTTGTGTATTTAATATTGGGAGTATGCATTTAGAAAATAGTTTTCGTCTTGAATGACTAGTGTTACGAAAGAATAGTAACTTTTTGTAGAATTTTTATTTGGGCTTCTAGTAAATTAGCTAAACTTTGGACTTTTATTAGACCCTTAAATATGTTTAATTAGACACAATTTACTAACTCAAACCCATTATTTCCTTAGTCTATTATTTATTTAACATAATAAAAGCCAAAACAAAAAAAATAAAAAAAGAGGAGAAAAGCTGGAATTATTGTAGCAAATCCGAAAATGGCATAGGAGGAGAATTTCTTTATCAAACCTTGGAGTTGAGCTCTTGGCTTGGTTAAGGAGGATTCTAGAGCACCTAAGAGTTTCTCCACCTTACCTACATCTTCATACAAGTGATGGAGTTGTATTTTTATAACTATCAAAGTTTATGTTCATATATTGAAAATTTTGATTTGTTGATTATTGCTATAATACTTGTTATAAATACTTAATATGTGTTTATTAGAGCCTATAGAGTAGACTTTTAAAGCTTGTTAGCAAATTCTATGGTAGAATGCACAAATTGAATGAAAGAGATGATGAATAGTGCTCATTTTAGGGTTTTGAATAAAATTTGCTAATTAGCTTGAATTGAGACTCCAAATAGATGCTCTAGGCCCTAGTGAAGCTTGTTGAAAAGCCACGTGAAGTTGAATCAACCAAAACCGAGCTAAATTGCGTAATTAGTCGACTTTAAAAAGGGGACTTTTCTCGTTGAGCAATCCGGGCAAGTTTAGGCTATGATTTGGGTATCCTTGGGGTAAAGAAGCACTTTTGATGCTTTCGTTACACGAAAATAGGGTTCGGTTAGTATAGTTGTAGTTCAAACCCGCTTGGGGCCTTCCCGAACTTTTGTTTCTAAAACAGGGTTTTATAATCTTATTAGGTGTCTTTTGGCTTAACTAGGAATGTAGTATGATTAAAATATGGTTTGGTAACCTTGATGCGCACTTAGGAGAAGAAAAGCTTGGTTAAAGAAAGGAAGAATCAACCTAGGCCTTTGCATTTTGCATGTTTTAGTCTTTGAAGGTGAGGGAATCATCTTATATGTATTTTATTTTGATTATATTGCTATATTTGTGCATGCTTTGTTAGTTTCACAAGTAGTTGTTGATTTGCTATCTATGAACAAAATTGTAGACTAGATGTTTGTTTAAAGCCTTCAATGAAGTGTAAATGCTAAGTAATGGCAAAAAGTAGCTAAAAGTGTAGTATGCAAAATGAGCAAATATCTGGACAGCCGACTACCCGTGAGTTCTAGAGCCAATTTGACATAGTAAACATGCTCAAACCTTAACGAAATTTTTACACCAACTAGATTAGGCAGTTTAGAGAAAATGTTGATTTCTAAGGCTTAGACTAATTCAAATGTTTTGATCATCCGATTTAGCAATTTCAGAAATGTGTCTGGAAATTCGTTGAAGCAGGGTAGTTTGCGCAGTTGCACGAGAAAGGTCCTAACTTGTGGAATTTAGATCGGAATGGAGTTATAATTGAGGCTAAAATTAACTACACTCGAAGAGATTTCTTTCTATGTCAAAATCAGAGGATTTGGAGATCAATAGATTACATTATGGATTTGCTAAAGTTAGCTTCTGCTAGAAAACTTAGACTGTTTTTATTAATTTGTTATTTGTATAGTCCATTGTTGTTGCTAAATAATTAAATTGTGAGTTTTGCCAAGGTATAATGTTATTTTGTGCACACTTAGGAAGGCTAATAAAGATAATGGGAGAATGTGCTTAAAGCTCTTGAACCTTACATGCAAGGTTAATTACAAAAATGGATGATAAAGCATATTCTCGTGAAGTAAACTTGTCAGAATGCTAGATAAGTTAACCATGAAGATCTCGTATCAGTTGAACTGTAATTGATTCTAGGTTGTTCATAATTATAAATTCTAGTTAAATTGCTTCTAACTTGGACTGTTTACTTCATGTACGTGCTAAGTAATGTTTTACTTGCATTGTGTTATTCTAGTTTAAAGGCTAAGTGTTATATTTATATGAGTAGGCTAAGGTTGCACATTTGAGCTAATTCAATGAGATTTGGAGTGAATCTAAGCGATTATCTTACATAATTAGCTTAATCCAAGGTGAGGGGGTTACATTCTTTTGTGCATCTTAATTTGATTTACTGCTCATGAATTGTATAGTTCAATATGATTGCTTATAATTACGTGTACTTTGATATGAATAGACTAAATATACACTTGTCTTTTATTTATATTGTTATATGGCTTATTTATTGTAAACTACGTGCGAGGGCAACCTACTTTGTTATCCCTCATTTATGTGATTCTTGAATTATATTGCCATTGCTTGAAATATTGTGATCGAATATCGGGTTGCGCAACCTTATCGGACATGGTAGCATAAAAAAACACGGGCGGCATCGGGCTTGCCGTGCTCCCTCAACTACCATGGTGCCTATTCCCTTCTCGCTGAGGCATACTCCACTACCCCAGAGGCGTGGTTCACCTGCTGGGCATGGACCTACCTCAGGAGAAAGGGTCGTAGGATCGGGATACATCCGGAGTATCCCAACTTGTTGGTGTATGGGTTTGCGGGCACTTGAGTAAAGTTCGTGGCTCGTGGTTCGAGATCGAAGACTTAAAATGGAACCGTATCCTTTTTAATGTGATTAATTACTTGACTCTTGATCTTCTTGTTTTATGTTATATATGACTTCCTATGATTGCATATCATATTGCACGCCCCGGTATGCTGCATCACCTCCCTCATTGAATAACTTAGGTTACTCATTCCTCATTGTAATATGTTACAAGGGTAGTTAGAATAACTACCTTGAGTGTCGTGTTGCGGGTTCCCAATCGTGCTGAGGTTGGATGCCTCCATGTGAATTGTGTGAAGTTGCTGTTATATGATCTACTTTGAAGCTTGGCCTTGTATGTATTTGTTAGGCTTGGAGGAGTTTTTGTTGTAATTTAAAGTTTAAGCTCGTGTTATTGGTAGTTGGGATGTAATATTTGAAGTTAGGCTTTACCGCTTTGAATGCATGCTTGTGTGGATGATGAAAACTAATTAGTTGGTTGGACACAGATTATAAGAAAACTTGTTTATTAGTATAGAGTGGTATGATAAATGGATTAAAAGATAGAATTTCAATGGATTTAATTTTGTATGCTTGTGTGATATGTTGTTGGGTTCCAAGGCTCGGATGGTCTTGAGGAGCTAGTTGACTTTATGAATCTTGTGAACTAGGCTGCATGAATGGTTGATTGTGGTCCAAGACTTGTATGTGATTGTTGGCAGGTTTCTAGATAGTCCTATATATAGGGAAAACTCCATCCGTTTTTTCTAAAATTTCGTGCCCGGGGTTTGGAATTGGGTGAGAATAGCATGATAAATAGGAGTCCCGGTCTCATGAGGGATCGGGGCATTACAACATTATTGCTTGCTTACCATGATTGCAAGTGGAAAAATATATGAATTTGCATCAAGACAAACAGCAGAAAGAAGTTGACCACCATATGGACCCTTCAAAAAACAACCATCAAGGCCAATGAATGGCCTTAATCCATTTCTAAACCCATCTCTCTGAGCTCCAAAACTTATAAAAAATTTGTCAAAGATGGGTGTTCTCAAATGTAAACCAATACATGAATATTTAATGCATGCTGAAGGATTGCTTTCAATGATAGCTTGAGCATACCTAGGCAACAGAGCATAACTTTCATTCCAATTTCCTGAAGCTAAATCTACCGCTTTATTCTTTGCCATATACAACTTCTTTCTCCCAACTTGGACCCTAAATCTATTTTTTAGATTTATGCGCAACTCATCTACGGATTTGTTGATGTTGACTTTAAACTCGTCATGAAATTCATTAACAATCCATGTTGATAATACCCCAATACCCTTCAAATTTTTTAGGCACTTGTGCTCTCCTCTGATTGACTTTATCTTAAAAGTCTTATCACCAACATAAGTCGACGCATGAATCCTCCAATTGCATCATTCATTGTTACACTCAGCCGTGAATCTTGACGTATCATTTTTCTTTTTGGACAACTTAAAACCCTCTTGCAAAGCATATTGTTGCACTATCCTCCGAAAATGATATACATCATCAAACAGTAAACCTGGACGAAGCTCCACATTTGGCCTTCCCATCAAATAGTAAACCTGGACGAAGCTCCACATTTGGCCTTCCTTGATCATCAAATTTCATTTTGAATAAATCCCCTTGCATTTTTTCACTCCATTTCGTCATTCGTCTTCCACTTGAACGACTATCATCACTTGAATCAGATATCACACGCTGGCAATTTATATCATTTTCGGATCCCAACTAAGACAACTCATCTTCACTATGACTAAGATCCAATAAATTAGTCTCATCATGGTCTTGAATTTCATTTCCTGATGAATCAGTGTTGTCACTCCAACCAAAACATTCACCACCATCACTTTTGTCATCAACTAGGTTTTTTATCTTATTTTGAACATGTTGATATACACTTGATAGATTGACTTCCTCTTCTTGGTTTACAAGTTGAGTCATTTCTGATTGTTGTGAACCACATGCATTCATGTTAATATTCACATGTACATTTCGCTCACCTTCAGAAAGGTACCACCTAATCACTGTTTGCACATGTTTATCATCCTTTATTTTCAACTTCTCTTGTGTCTTAGGATGTATACCCTCAAAATATATCAATTGCCCCAACCATTCTCCACTGATAGATGTGCATATATCATTCAACATATCAATATAAGAATATCCATCGGACTCCAAGTTCGGAACAATACTCGTTTCTCCGAGATAGTGAATATTGAAGTGGAATAACATTTCCAATAACTGTAAAAAATTTCTCATTACATCATAGAAGTAAAAAGAATTACCCGAAATAAAAAAAACTCCAAAATAATACATCAAAATTTAGCATTATGTAAGTTCTAAACTGAAATCTACACTAATATTAACAATCTAAAATTAAGCTTGCTTAGGGAATAAATGATCAAAGATTAACATGTCAACAGTCTCTTAAAGATTAACAGTAAGATAATCAAAGATTCACATGTCAACATTAACAACCCGAAATTAAGCTCACTTAGAGAGTAAATGATTCGTGTATGACTTTTCTTAAAGCTTCATGATACTTCTACCTCACCCCACTTCTTCTATAAAGAATATCTATTGAACATAATTGCAATCATAATTATGTCAATCACTATTTGATGCTTTTGTCAAACAATAAATATGAAATATGATTTTCAAAGTGACAATCCAACAATTCCAACTATCTTAACCAATTGTACCAAAAATTGTCATTATTGATAGCTAGTAAACTTCTTCTCATGGCTTCATCATCGATTGAACATGATGGAATTGATAGTCCATGACTATTACTAATAAGCACGATGGAGTTGTTCCACGAACATGTGTGAAAAATTGTTGTCTATTAAGGATTTTTTTTCACGAGTCAGTAGCCTAATCTTTTTCACGAGTCATTAGCCTATCTTTTTTCACACCTACACAATCTCTCACAACTAAGTTGATCAAGCCATTAGCATCTTCTAAAATTATAAAACAAAAAAAATACTTTAAAATATTTAAAAAAAAATTCCAAATACATCACATGCAAAGCTAAATTCACCAAAATGAGACATAATATATCTAATAATAGCCAAGAATATATAACAATATTCAGTTATTCAAAATATTTAAGCAAAAACTAAACCCTAAATCCTAACTTGAAAACATACCTTTGAAATTGGGTAGGTTTTTTGTGCCAAACTTGTTTTCTTTGCTTGTTTGTGTGTTTTAAGCTTCTATCGTGTTTTGTCTAAAGGTGATGGATGACAAAAAGCAAAATGTCATGTCACCTAAAAATAAAAAATAAAAATTAAGCAACAAAGTTGAGTTGAGTTTGCCGGCCATCCATTTCAAACCAGTTTCTTGGTTTTTTTTGTTAAAAGACCAATTTACCCTTATCAAAGTTAAGTTTAATGGAAGAAATTTAACAGAAGGACTAAAGTGGGCTTTTCCCATTCGTGAGGGACCAAAATGGCCTTTTGCACAAAGTTGAGTGAGCAAAATTTCTTTTTTCCCTTTAGAAAACGATCATGTCACTGTTCTTGCACGTGGGCACCTGTGAAGTCCATACGCTTGTTTGAGTCGCATGATCTGAATGTTGGAGAATGCAAACCAATCCCAAGATGTCTCTTGAAATCTTGAAAAATGAAGAGAGCAGGTTCAAAGCATTTGATAATCATTAATTGGATTAATTGCAGATAGAATATTGAATCTAGTCATGTACCTAATTTGTGTCTTTTGGTATTCCTAGATTAAATAAGCTCTCTTAGTGTCTCTTAGTTTTCTTATCTACTAGTATAAATAGTCTTTAGTGGCTTTGTATCATGCACATCTCAAGTACCCCAAAGCAATCCAAGCTATGTAGTTATAAGGAAAATATTGAGTGTCCGTGAATATAGGCTAAGCATGCACTATATTAAAAGCTTCATGTTTCCTTGGCATTTGTGTGCTAAATCCAATTTCCAATAAGCACTTTCCAGATTGACCTGTTGATTCTTGAGATTACCAACTACCAATATTGAATAGCAACCATTACCAACTATTAGCAACCGTCTCTGATGCATCCACTTACACATCATTTTAAGGCTTTCCTCTCATATATAATATATTAAAGCTTGTTAAAGAAATTTTCAATATTTCAACAGGCGACGTCTAATTGATAGTAATTAATTTCCTTGGGATGGAAAATAGATTTATTGTATACTAGATGAGAGATATCAAAGTTTTGTTTGCCGAAACAAAGATAATCAACAACATTAAATATTTTACGCATATTTTCTGTTTTCTAATTGCAGTTTGCGGAACAAGCATCAGGATTTTATTTCTTGTGACAATTGGCTTTTTGTTGTACAAGTCTATCAATAAAAGAAGGGAAAAGAAACTTAGAGAGAAATACTTCAAACAAAATGGTGGTTTACTGTTACAGCAACAACTATCAGTTGACGAAAATATTCATGACAAGGTAAGATTTTTTACTTCAAGAGAGTTGGACAAAGCTACTGACTACTTCAATGAAAATAGAGTACTAGGTCATGGAGGCCAAGGTACAGTCTACAAAGGCATATTGGTTGATGGGAAAATAGTAGCAATTAAAAGTCAAAATTAGCTGACAAAAACTAAGTGAAGCATTTTATTAATGAATTAGTGGTTCTTTCACAAATCAATCATAGGAATGTGGTTAAGTTGTTAGGTTGTTGTTTAGAAACAAAAATTCCTTTGCTAGTTTATGTGATGCCCGACTCCCAGTGCATGCATTTATTATTCATGTGCATTTATGTGTGCAACTATTTGTTTAAATGCCTACTTTTCCTATAAAATGCTATTAAGTGTTTATTTACTCTCTATGTGCTAATATTTGTTAAATTGCTTTTAAATATCAAAATTTTGAGTTTATTTACTTTAGTAAATAATAAATGAATATTCAAATTATTTTAATCATAGACTTTTTAGTAAAACTTGCATTTAAAAAGTTTTCTATTAAATTGAGTCCGAACTAAAATTTTTATTATCTTATTTCCCGGATTTTATATTTTTCTATTATTATTTAACTTATAATTAGCTTATGTTCACAAAAATTATATTCATTGCAAATATGACGAGTGATTTGCAAAAATATCTTAATATTATATGAATAGTAAAACTATGTATTATTTTGGATTTAAAGAAGTTTTTTGTATTTATTCTAATACACCTAAACTCAAATCCATTTTAACCCACAACCCAAACTCAATATCCAACCCATCAACCCATATAATTATCCTATATATATATATATATATATATATATATATATATATATATACCAAACAAAACACAAAAAAACACAAAAAAGTACTCAAATAAGCCAAAAAAGGCCAAAAATCAGCCAAAAAAGCCATTACAGGAATAGTAATTTTCTTGCTAATTTTGCTCAATTTGATCCTCCAAGCTTTGTCAAGTCTTCTCCAAGTGGTTCCAAGCTTCTCCAAGCCCTATCCTAGCTTTCTCGCACGTTTTTTGTGAGGAAGTTGCATCATTTTCATGGTTTAAAGTTTATGCCAAGTTTTTTTAAATTTTCGGATTTTGCTATTATTGAGCTATAACATGCTTGTTTTTTTCTTTATATAGTATGTATACATGTTAGAGAACATCCATATGCAATATTATAGCTTGGTATTGAGTTTTTAGTAAGGTGTCACTTGAGGAAGATGATGAATAGTGTAATTTCTAGGGTTCCGAAAATTTGAGCAATTTAATTTGATTCAATGCTTCTAGTAGTTGCAAATTAGGTCCTTGAGCGTGAAAAAAATATTCGTTATACTTGTCATGTGAAAATTTTGATCAAAATAGGCTACTTTAATTGGGGATTTACGGGTTAACTCGAATCAGGGCACGTTTTGAGATTATGACTAATCTTTATTAAGTATTAAAGCCTTAGAAGTGCCTTCGTTTCGTTTGTTTGGTTTCAAAATTGGTACTTGTAGTGTAAACGCACAAAGAGAAAATCGGGGATTTAATGGTAAACAAGGTTTAACGGGTGAACTCAAAGGTCCTTTGGGTGCCATAAGGTGTGGTTTGAAGGATAGGACAACTCGTTTGGGAATCTTGAACCTTGCCTTTCGGTTTGGAGCTTAATAGCAAAGATTGACAAAGGGGTTTCAGGTTGAAAGTGAACCCGGGTGCGTTCGGGTATTAGGGCTAATGTCTAGTAAGTGAGGAGGTGCTAGAAATGTATTCGCTTCGCTTAGTTGAGCTCCGATTAGAGTACTTGTAGTGTAATGCATAAAGAGGCAAATTCGGACTTTTGGGGGTAATTGTACTTTAAAGTGAGATTTCAAGGGCTTAAATGGTGCCATAAAGTGTCATTAGATATGTAGTATAGTTAGATTTGAGGTCCATTATCTTGTGTGAAGTTTAGAGCTTGTTTTGTGAGCATTTAGAAGGAGATATGTTGGGCTTCTTGTCAAATGCTTAGTCTTATTGCATAATTAGTTATTTGAATTGCTATAGTTGCTACATTTGATTATTAATCAAGTAAACTATAAAGTTAGCTCATCTGGTGAGATGATGAATGATTGTTGTAGGAAAGGAATTGAAATTTATAGCTTATAATCTTAACTTAATGATATTTTGATGCTTCTAATGCCTTCTATGCTAACTAATGATGTGGTAGAGTGAACTTTCTAGCATAATTACATGTGAAAAATGAGTTTGTGTGTATAAGTGAATTGAAGAAGAAAATAAATAATAACTTGATTAAAGAATGTGAATTTGTTGCTTATGGTGTTTTAGTGATAATAAGAGTGTCATTTTAACATGTCTTCTAATCTAAAGTAGTTAGTGTATGTTTAATGATCTTAGAGAATATAGATAATCTTGTACATGATTGCAGTTTGGATAATGCATGTTAGAGTTCTTTTAACATGTTTAGTAATTGAATAATGCTTGGTATTTAAGCGTAATAGCGTGTATTAAGTGTTTAACTTGAAGGCTGTGTGATTCATGCTATCTTATGAGTTAAGTTGTATATTTAGGCTATATGTATATTAGAGCTAATCATGATAATAGAATTGCAATGGATAATGAAAGTGTTATACTTATATGAATAACTAGGGGTTGCACATTTGAGTGGATTCAAAGATGTTTGGAGTAAACCTAAGTTATGCTCTTACATGTTTGACTTACAAAAGGTGAGGAAGTCTTAATCTTTTCTGTGCATTTTAACTTATTTTATTGTTTCTAGATTATAGTATTTGGTAATTGATAAAGTATATATGTTTTAATTACTTGCTATCTTATGTCTTTTCTTGTTATATGTGACTAATTGCAAGGGTGACCTACTTTGTCGTCCCTCTTCTGTGTTGTATGATAATCTTGATTCTTGTGGACTTGTCCCGGGGTTGCGCAACCTTTTCGGACATGGTAACGTCGAGAAACATGGGCGGCGTCGGGCTTTCCGTACTCCCTCGACTACCCTGGTGCCTATTCTCTTTCTCGCTGAGTATACTCCACTACCCCAGAGCCGTGGTTCAACTGCTGGGCATATGGACCTACCTCAGGAGAAAGGGTCGTAGGATCGGGATACATCTCGAGTATCCCAACTTGTTGGAGTAAGGATTTGCCGACAATTGTGTGAAGTTCGTGGCTCGTGATTGAAGACAAAGTAGAACCGTATCCTTTTTAATGTGGTTAACTACTTGTTATTTGATCTTGTTGTTTATATTATATATATATATATATATATATATATATATATATATATATGATTTCTTGTGTTTGCACATCATGTTGCACGCCCGGTATGTTGCATCACCTCCCTCACTGGGCAACATTGTTGCTCACGCCTCATTTAAACATGTTTCAGGAGAAGCTGAGGAGAATCCCCAGCTGATAGCAGTAGACGAAGAAGAAGAAGTATACGTAGATCAGAATCTTTGATTCCTGTGTGATAAGGTTGATTATGTGTGCAGCTTGTTTGAAGTTGTTGGTTGTTGTGCTTTTGAGACCTTGTGGTCTTCTGTATAGTTGGTGAATGTAGTATCTTGTAATCCTATGTGATGGATGACTAAGTTAGATGGCATGTAATAATGAATCCTAATTTACTTTTCTTATTGCATGCTTGGGTGTTTGTTAACTTGATAAGAAACCTTGGTTATAGTCATATCCAACTACTTATAGTTAAAATTAATTTTGTCTTGCATTCTTGTGTGCTATAAGTAGATTTTGTTGTTCGAAGGCTCAGCTGGCCTTGAGGAGCTAGTTGGCTTTATGAATCTTGAAAGTTAGGATGTATGAATGGTTGATTGTGATTCAGGACTTGTATGTGACTGTTAGCAGGTTTCTAGATATACCTATATATAGGGAAAACTCCGTCCATTTTTTCCTAAATTTCGTGCCCGGGGTTTGGAATTGGGTTGAAAATAGCATGATAAATAGGAGTCCTAGTCTCGTGAGGGATCGGGGCGTTAAAATTTATGAGTTCATACCAAATGAAAACTTGTTCGACCTCATTCATAATGAGAAGGATGAATTTCTCATGTCTTAGGACATGCATGTAAGAATTGCAATAGAGGTAGCAGGAGCACTGGCCTATTTACACTCGGCAACTTCAATTTCTATCTATCATAGAGATATCAAATCAAAAAAATATACTTTTGGATGAAAATTATGTAGCAAAAGTGTCGGATTTTGGAATTTCAAGACACATTACAATTGACCAAACTCATCTAACCACCTTAGTGAAAGGGACATTTGATTATTTAGACCCAGAGTATTTTCGATCAAATAAATTTACTAAAAAAAGTTATGTTTATAGCTTTGGTGTTGTGCTTGCGGAACTCTTGACAAGACAAAAACCACTTTCTTCAATCCATACTGTAGAAGAAAATTTCTTAAGCTTAGCAGCACAATTTCTTATATCAATGGAAGAAGATCATCTAGACATGATTCTTGATACACAAATATTGGAGACAGCTAGCAACGAACAAGTCACAACAGTTGTTATACTTGCACAACGTTGCTTGAATTTGGATGGAAAGAAAAGGCCCACTATGAAAGAAGTAGCTATGAAACTCGAGAGTATCAAATGTCTCACATGCCTTCAACATCTCAGACAAATTTTGAAGGAGAAAGTAGTAGTGGAGTAGGACTGGTAAACTTCTCAGGTTGTAATTTATCCTCGACAACTGCAAGTGATTTAGCTCGATAATTTGTACATTATATTAAAAATTGTATTCGAAACAACTAAGTTGTCTAAGCTCAGCTCGTGTTCCAATTATAGCTCATTTGAGATTGATACATTAAGTGAAAGGTTAATTCAGTTTGTATCTCTAAGATTTGATGGGGGTAACACTTGCATCCTCTGTGGTTCCATATTTCATTTTAGTAACTTGTATCCTTCGATAAAAACTTCTTTGAAATATAATTGCAATTTATTCTCTTTTATTTATTTTTTTTTTATTGTTCTTTCCTCTTTGTTTTCCTATACTTTTTATTTTTTTCTTCCCCCTCCTTCCACAACACACACACACATACACACCCCTTTCTCTAGTGTTGATGGATTTTCAAACTGAGTACTCGGGCTAATCGGTCAACCAAGTCAACACAAAATAGCACACAAAACATGACAAAGGGCCAAGGTGCGACTATGGTGACAAGTGACAGCCTTGACCATCGTCTTACCACAACATCAATGTTCTACCCACAACTGTGTCTACCTCATAATATAGAGTGACATGTCTAGAGATCCATGGTGGTTACAGACAGTTTAGCAATCAGCCTGCCATATTAGGCGGTAATGAAGAAAGAAAATTAAATAAACAAAGCTGAAAAATTAAGGAGAATATACCTGAAGAAATAAGTTTTCTTCGATTGATTGTAAAAATGTATTAATGTTTACAAAATATGAAAGAAAAGTCTTAAGCTGCTCTCTCCCGAGCTCTGTCTCAATAAGTCCTAAAGCCCTGAATTTATACAACTGGGCGGAACACAAAACAAAATTAAAAACAACTCAGACCGGAGCAACAGTGACATTCCACCGACTGTCGGTAGCAGACAGCTTTAATAAAAAGCAAAATTGATTTTCCGCAAAGTTCGGCTTTTCTTTTTGCATAATTGTCCAAAGGCATAATTGATGTCTTCAGACAGCTTTTTCTTTTCCTTTTTCTTTTGCTTTTTTGATTAATTCATCCTTCAAGCTGTCGAACAAATCTTCTGCCAGCACATCTTGAGAGGATGGGATATCCTCATTAAGATCTTGTGATTCACCTGCTAAGACTCCATAGGCATTGGAGGACCTCATCGAGGTGTCTTCTAATGTTGAGTCAGTATCAACTGCACTTTTAAAATGTCTGAGGAAATCTTCCATGTCTTCATCAAGATATGAGGCCATCACCTCTTCATGACTACTAATTTGTTTCCTTATTTGGATTTTACGCAAGATGTGGGAAAAAGGAGATTCTTTTTCTTGAGTCTTCTTTTTATTTTCTTCCATCTTTTCCTGATAGATTGTTGTCGTCTGAGAGATTTCATTGATTGTTGATTGACCATAAGGTTTGTTTATCTCTGGATCAATTTTCAAGAGTTTTTGCCAAAATTTTGAAACAAATTTTCTTTTTAAACAAAACATTTTTTCTTTGTTTTCTCCGCGATAGGGATCCATTTCCATATCCATGGGAGACCAAATTCCATAAAGAAGAATAAAGAGCTTGATCCTTCAATATAAAGATCAGGATCATTTCCAATATGGGGACAAATTGCCAACCATTCAGTAAAAAGTCCTTTATAAGGATTAGGGAGAATTTTGACCGGGGGTCCAAAACTTTTCCACCATTGGTGAATCCATGCAGGAAACCTGCGGTTTTGAAATATTTCGGGATTGAATTTAATAAACCAAGAATGTTTATGCTGAGGGTTTTCATATAAAAAAAAACTTTGGAAAATGCTTCCACATAATCCCAATAATTGAAATGATAAGTATTTTTATCAAGAATAAATTTCCTTTCATTTAAGGTACTGATTCCCCATTCATTTGGAGAAAGAATTTTTTTAATATAGATTTTACTATAAGTATATATCGGAAGAGTATTATTCTTCTTGAAATGTTCAATGTCACATGAATTTGTGACTTGCAAAATTGAATCAAAATATATCCTGGACTTGTAATAAAGCACAGGAAACATATAATTAGTCAAATATCATTCCATAAGGTACCAATGATCATTGATCCACTGCTTATCAGCGTTTTCAAGAAGTAAAATTACTTCATCATGATAAGACATTTCAAATGAGTCATCAGACTCTTCCTGTTCTACTGCATGAGCATATAATGATGATTGAGCAGTATTACTGCTTTCTTCGATAAGCTTTTTGATTTTATCAAAATCAGGATGTGATGGATCAATGGTGATCCCACCGAGATTGACCAATTTTTTCCCTGCAATGACCCTATTAGGATAAAAGCTACGTCCTCCACCTCTTCCCCTATTAGGGTTAGAGGATCCTCCCTTAGCGGGGATCATCCTGCAAAAATTCAAGAGTTAAGAAATCAGGAAGAGAATTTGTATTCCCTTTGATATAATCAATTTTGAAATCGAAAGGGGCAAGATTAGCTTGCCATCTAGCAAACATTTGCTTAGAAACATCATGTTTAAAATCTTTATCAAACATATATTTTGCTGCTTGACAATTCGTTTTGATCAAAAATTTCTGACAATATAAATCATCTTGAAATTTTAAAACACATTTAACAATCGAAAGAATCTCTTTCGCAATAGTTGCATATTTTTGTTGACTATTATTCCATTTTTCTGAATGAAAACGAACAGGATATTCTTGTTTTGTCTGAGGATGAATCTGTTTTAAAATTCCTCAAAATCATATATCTGAAGCATCAGTTTCCACAATTTTTTCCCAAATGAGATTTGCAAGCATTAAACAAGGCTGATTTTTTACCTTGGATTTTATCAACTTAACTTTCGTAG